>JBBCBC010000029.1:25471664-25983317 GCA_037126765.1 Stenogyne calaminthoides | reverse complement strand
TCATAGAGTTGAATCCAGCGATTGAATGAAATGTAATACTACCTGAATTAGTTCTATCTTTCTGTCATTCACATATTGAAGTACATCGGGATCACTTTCATTTCGGTATTCAAGTGTAGATATTTGAAGATTGTCGATAACATCCTGGATTGTCTGCTGTTTAGCTGAATATATCCAACAAGAATATTTCAAGAAAGAAGTCAGAATATCAAATCAATTACATTTTTTCTGGTGGGCCTATAGAGAACTCACATCCTGGTGTTGCAGTCAATGCTAATATTCTCAGTTGAACAGGAGTATCCATCAACTGTAACAACAATACAATAGTATCAGATTATATAGTAAGAAATCATTCCAAAATGCGTAGGAATAAATATAAACCTCAAGAACACAGGAAAGAGAAAATGAAGTAACGAACCGAACGGACTGCTACGCAATAGGAATAGTTTCCTGTTGCACGATGAGCCTCATCAATCACCAGGCACACCAGATGCTTAACCAAACATGACCCTAGAATATATTCAAAATAAGACATTTCAAATGATGAAACCTACTAATATAGGAAATCATATTTTCCACTACACAAAGTTCGCTGGAGATAAAAAAGGAAAGATAAATTATATAACTTGAAAATTGTTCTGCCAACGCCGATGTTTTCATAGACCTTCAGAAGACAAATAAGCTTTATAAAATCAAAATCTAGAACACAAATATTGTGTAAATCAGACAAGAACTCTAGAAGTTCTTCAAACAATTTCGTTACATAAATAAAAATTGAGGTTTTTTTACCTCTCAATTTTGTAAGTTGACTATAAGTCTATAATAACATACTCCCTCCGTACCGGATTCAATTGAACATTTGCCAAAAAGGTCCTTCCGAATTAGATTGAACATTTCTAGAAGTAGCAATAAAGCAACTATATCAATTTAAACTATACCCTCCAAACATCTCAACATTACACCCCATGCCATTACTTTTTACACACAAAAGTCAACGTTTTCTCCTTTTACTTGCACCACATGTCATTACTTTACCATTCAACCCCCATAAAGAGTCAACTTTATTTACTATAATACTAATAAACAATTCTCACATTTAACTCCGTGCAAACAGTAAATGTTCAATTAAAAAATCCAGGATGGAGGGAGTATTATACAAGTTGAGAAACAAACCAGACTGTATATCCTTCTCCAGTACTTGTGGAGTAACAAAAAAAACTCGTTTGCATTTCCAGAGCTCTGCTCTTCTCGTAGGACTTGTCTGTCCCGTTAGATCAATAGTCCACTCCTATAATCAGTTAATTGACAAATCTCTCAATATAGGTAATGAATGCAAACTCTCTAACCTGAAACAGAACAAAATACTAAGTATAAACTGCTGAGTTTCTTTGTGACTTTACTTGTGGGATTCCAACAATTTTATGACAAGCTTCAATCTGTTGCGTCACAAGTGGTCGTGAAGGAGCAGCAAACACAATTTTTCCTGCAAAATTGTAAAAAAGGGGTTGGCTAAATTTTTAACAAGCGAATTCTTTGACAAATAAAGATAAAAATGCCTTCACGAAATACCACTGAAAAAGTTATAAATCGGATTTTAATACCTTCAGGAAACCATCTGAAAAAGTTATACATGACAACGGCAGCTATAAGAGTTTTCCCAAGTCCCGTCGGTAATACCACTAGAGTATTGGAAAACAGCGCAGTCCTGGTGATGGAGAACTGATAATCACGACGAGGAACATTTACTGCCATAGACATCAAATCATAGAGTAAATTCACAAGCTAAAAGACCTCCTAATGAAAATCTTATTTGCAGTCATATAACAGATCTTGAAAATGTTTGAAAATTATTTTTTACGCAAGAAACTGAAGACATGAACATCAAAGCAAACTTCAGTTTTGAAAAGATGAACTATTTCAAAATGGAAGCTGATCAATAACTGAGCACTTAGAGAAGCACATCTGAAACACTAGAAAAATTCTTTTAAACAGATATTAGAAACTGCAATAGCACAACTGCACACAACAATAAATTCTGAAAATTACCCCATTAGAATCTTTACTGTTTGGTAATGATTTCCACACCTTTGTTGAAACAGACACCACTCAAAATCAATGCACATATGTTAGGGTTTAGCTAATTCTGATTACTAAATTAGATAGAGATGAGGCATAAAATTAACTTCAACCTTTGAACAAAAAAATAACAGCCTTTTAACACATCCTACTTACGATAGACTAAACCACTAAAATAGCCACTGCCATGCATAAAATCAGGCCAGAATTCTGAAATTAATATTCATAAAGAGAAAATAAACATTAAGGGAATAAAATAACCAGGATAAATCCAAGATTTGGCAGCCTGAGGATCAATCTGAACAAGCCCATTGAGCATCTCATTATCTTCAAAATCAGCAACACCACCACCATTTTTGTCACCAATACCAACTCCATTGGGATTGTTCCCCTGCAACCCATTTGAACACTCCACCTTCCCCACCAACTTCCTTGATTCACTCGAAGAAACCCCAATAAATCTATCTAATGTAGTTTGCCTAGTTGAAGACACTGAATTATATTTGGTATCAAATTTTCCCTTTTTCCGCATTTCTTGAGCTGGGTTATATACCATCTCTTGTTCGCAACTAAAACTAGGAATAAATTTAGAGGTGGAGGTGGAATTTTGAGCAGCAGTTGCCAGGCACGCCACATCAATTTCTTGCACAGCTGCTTCCCAATCAAACTCCTAATACACCAAATAAATTACGATAAAAAAAGTAATCAACGCTCATTTTCTAGGTCTAAATGAATGAGCCACAGTAAATTTGGGGAAAAAAAGTGGTAATATATAAAAATAATGAATGAATTGAACTTACATCGTCGTCGTCCACGATTTGCAGGGTAGTCGAAGCGGACGCCATTGAAGAGTACCAAAATTTGAGATTGAGAACGTATTTTGTTTGGATTCACATCTCCAATAAAATTTGGGGATTTTGAGATGGAAGATGAACGAGAAGAATGCCTCTGACCTCGAGACAGAAAAAGCGGCAAAATTCTTAGAGCGCCCTTTTCAAGTTCTAATTTCTAAAAGAAAAATAACAATTTTATTACCATTATTTTATTATTATTATTACTGGTACTAGTATATCACCCGTGCGTTGCACAATTTGTGAGTATAAAATGAACATAATATAAAATGTATTTATTTTTGTGTTAAATAAATTATAAAAAAATATTTTATTTATAATAATAATAATAATAATATTTTTTCATTTTAAATTTTTTTTTATTTAGATGCAACTCACGATTTATGAAAATATTTTGCTTTTGCAATCAGGCATGAGAATTGGTTGGCGCTCCAACTGTTTAAAAATTTAACATTGTTAAATAATGCAACTTTAAAGATTTTTTTTCTTACAATTTTAAATTATTTCCTTCTAAACCACTTTGATTGTCACTTATTATCGTTTTCTCAATTCCCATTGCATGTCAAAATTTTCAAATTCCTCTTTAGTTACTCTAAACATGATAACATATAACTACCCATGATTGAAATTAATCTCCTTAAGAAAGTCCAAGATTTTTATTAATTGTCTATAATTCTTATTAATAATCACCATAAAATATCATTAGTCATAAGGCAAAAATTTGTATGCAATATTGTATACAAGTAATAAGTGCAATTATAGTTTAATTGGGTTTTTTCTCTCGTGGGTCAGACAACGGTGTAGCAGCGTGGATCAAGATTCTTCTTCCTCCCGTAGGGTTTTCTTCCACGCGGGTCAGAAAGTGAAGCATCGTGGATCCGGATTCTTCTTCTCCGCGTAGGGTTTTCTTTCTCGCAGCGCTTCCAAATTCTTCTTCCTACCAGATTTTGTAGCGGTGAGCGGTGAATTTTCTAGGTTTTTCCTTCTTTTTTCTTGTTATTCTTTTTCTCTTTTTCTCATCTTGCAAATTTACAATCCTTCCATTATTTTTCCTCGCAATTTTGTGATACAATTTTTCAGATCCTTCTGCACTATTCTCACGCTGTTCTTTTATCTGTAATTTTATAGTGATTTTTTTTTTTCGCGCCTGTACTGATTTTTATTCATGTAGTAACACTCTTTTGTTCATAGGGTAACACTCTTTTGGTCATGTAGTAACACACCAAGTTGTTCTTTAAATATGTAATTTTGGACTCAGATTTTCTTTTCGCGCTTGTACTGATTTTGTTCATGTGGTAACACGTTTTTCTTCATAGGGTAACACTTTTTGTTCATGTAGTAACACATGTTTCTTTAGTAATATGTAACACTGTACATATATCGTCGTGTTTCTAAATGAATATTCATGTATTACCATATGAACAACAATGTGTTACCATATGATAATGTTTTTTTTTAAATGATAATATAATTTTTATTTCACGTAGTAACACATTTCGTTTCTATAAGTATCACATTTATTTCATGTAGTAACACATAAAAAAAAAATTAAAAAATTATGTGCTTAATAGGAATCGAACATGCGACCACATACATTAACAACATGCCTGAATCACTAGGCTACAACACATATTTGATAAAAATATCATTCTATAAATATATATGCGTCCTCCCAAACTGAAACCCACAACCCATGCTCGCCCGCGCCCGACCCTCCCGTCCGCTGACCCGCGAATTTTGGTCAATATTTACTTTATTTATGTTGTATTACACATAACATTATTGTGCAATATTTCACAAGAGTGTTTCTCTAGTCAAAATTATCTTTCTAAAATGTTAAAGAGAGCCTACTATCCGATGATGAGAATGTCATTCCCGAAATCAACACTTTTTTTCCTAAGTTTGTCACGATTAGTGTTTTCTTTTAAAAATATAGTTACCGAGCTTCATCACAACCAACTCAGTATCGTTTTACAATCCAAGGTCTAATGTCAATTATACATGTAACTAATTCATAGTAATTGAACTCAATGATGGACCTACATGTCCTATGTTGGGATCACGTGCCCCATATTTTTTTTAAGTATATGTTATATATATTATAATTATTAGGAGTAATACTTATATTATATGTATAATGACTTAAATGAGTTTTTAAAAGTGTTATAATTAGTTAATCATGCAAATATTTCATCTAAAAAAATTTGTAGATTTGTTATGTATATGCACCATCACTATTTAAAAAATCAAAGATTTTTTAAGATAGTAATAGTGTATAACTGTATGTGCATAATCGTGACACTAAAAAAATAGAATTCACGTGAATCCGGGTTCACAGAAAAATCTACTTGTTATATTATTTATTTTTTGTGTCCCCGTCATGAAAGTTTCCTGGATCCGTCCCGATTGAACTAATCAATTTAAATATTATATCCTATAAAAGAATCATACAAATAAGTAAACAAATTGAGCTTTACCACAACCAACCCAGTATCATTTTACAGTTCAACTAATAGTTTAATTAAAAATTATTCAACTAACAATTTAAGTCTAATGTCAATAGCTCATGCAACAAATTTATGGTAATTGGACTAATCAATTTAAATCAAATATCATGTAATATTATAAATACAAATAAGTATATATAAATTATACATTTTCATATATACAATATTTTCGCCTTTTTAGATTGCTCAAAATCCAAAAAAGTCCATCTTTTATCACATACTCAAAATAGCAATAAAAGAATTATCTGGGTTAAACGCTACCCCTTACAAACATCACTAAATTACATCACATGTCACTAATATTACATAGAAAAATAACTCATTTTTTATCTTATTCATTAAAATTGATAAAATACCCTTATCAAAAAGTTATTTTATTACCTTCAAATATTAATAAAGAATTTCCTCATCAAAACCCGTGTCAAAATCAAGTGAGCAATCTAAAAAAAAATTGAAGGAGTAACTGATTATTTTTTAAAAAAGAAATATATGTATATCAACTACAAAATATAACATTTTATACTGTTAATCATTAATGTGTCACTTTTAAAATTTTATGATAAATTTATAATAATTTTTTGTTGTTTTTTTTTTTTTTTTGGTATAATATTTTGTTATTATATATGTATAAATATATTTAGTTCAAATTTTTGTAATAATTTTTTTGTTGATTTTTTTTCTTTTTTGGTATAATATTTTGTTATTATATATGTATGTATAAATAGATCTAGTTCAAAAATTCAAAAATAATATTAATAATTTATAAAATATTAAAAAAATAATTAATACATATGTATTGTAGATATGAGGAATTGAACCTTGTACTCTTGCATACAAAGAAGATAAAAAATATTTTTTATACCATTTGAGCTACATCAAATTTATTAAAATGTTAAAATTTTTATTAGAAAATTATAAAAAAAAATTTGGCCCAACTTTTGACCCAACATTTTGTTATTAGATATGTATAAATTAAAGAAATAATTAATATATATGTCTTGTAGATATGAGGAATTGAACCTTGTACTCTTACATACAAAGAAGATAAAAAAATATTTTTTATACCACTTGAGCTACATCAAATTTATGAAAGTGTTTAAAATTTTATTAGAAAATTATAAAAAAAAAATTGGCCCAACTTTTGGCCCAATATTTTGTTATTAGATATGTATAGATTAAAAAAAATAATTAATATATATGTGTTGTAGATATGGGGAATTGAACCTTGTACTCTTACATACAATGAAGATAAAAAATATTTTTTATATCACTTGAGCTACATCAAATTTATTAAAGTGTTTAAAATTTTATTAGAAAATAAAAAAAAAAATTGGCCCAACTTTTGGCCCAATATTTTGTTATTAGATATGTATGTATAGATTATCATTTAATTTGATTTTTTTTTCTTTCACACACACTTCGCCTGGATGAGTTATTTATTTAATAGTATAACTATTTTTAATGCACTGGAATAATGAGACGAAGAAAGAGAGAACAAAATTAGCATTTTTCCTCTTCTTTTTCAATAAACACACATCCATTACATATATATTTTATATTATTAACGGATTGGGCCCAGACTTTAAAAGCCCAAAGAGTGTACTCTAAAATGGTTGCCCAATAAGCAAGTGTCAGCTTAGCACTTCAAGCCCAACGAGTTGCCAAGTGCTATTCACGTGCGGTACGCGATCAGTTCCTAAAAAATAGCTAACAAACCCTCGAGACCTCGTCGCCTGAATCCTCATTTTTAATTTCCGTTTTACCTTCAACTTTTTCGCTGCAATTTTCTGCTTTCGGATTGTGGAATGACGATGAACAACGGGCTGAGGTCTTGCGGTTACAAGCTACTGAAGTCTGCCCCATCTATAGTCCCCAAATCAGGTATGCTTTCTCTGCATCTGTTTTTTTTTTTTTTTGCCAGTTTTGCTTACAATTGGTGATGTTTGTGGCGTGATCTTTATGTGATTTATGTGTTGTGTTCGATGAATTTAAATTTCTGTGTAAATCTTCGGAATCTTATGTAGAAGATTATATATGTATAGACACTTTTGCTTAATCATATTGTAATTTTAATGATTGATCTTGATTTTCTGGTTTTTTTTTTTCTGTTTTTCTGCATTTAGTAGTTGCTACTTTTTCGGTGTAAATAAATCATAATTTGGTTGAATGCAGCTTTAAAACTAATGGCAGGTTAATGATGAAATGATTCTGTGGCCATGTGTGACCATTTTTATATCAAGAAATGTGTATATGTCTGTAAATAATAAGTAGGTGAATTTAAAGGTATCAGATTGAGGTTTTATTGGAACCTTATTGTGTGACCATTTTGGTTTGGCTTGTGTTAATAATAAAGAGAAGGATAACGCAGAAGGTTATTGGAAGTTTGATTCGCAGCTTATAATTGTTGTTTCTGTCCATATGTTTTTTACACATTTTACACTGTCCATGTGTTTTGTTAGTATACTGAAGAGATGTAATAAGCTACTTGGCCACTACTTACCTGATGAAATCTGATTTCTGGACTGAGGGAACTTCATTGGGTTGTCATTTTAATGCTTCTTATTCTAGATTAAAACGAGAACTGTGACATTCCTTACATTTTTTTGGATAACTAAAAGTTCCAATGGCTCACAAACTCTGTTTTGTTTTCAATTTTTTGATAGATCTCTTGTTTATCTGTCACAGTTTTATTCTGATGAACTTTTGGAGCATCTCATATGATGATATTCATAGATGCATGTCTCCATAAGTGGATTTAAGTTTTTTTTTTTTCGATCGGACAAAGTTAGTTGTTAGATGTTAGTAGTTAGACCCAAACACTCCACGAATTCACCAAGTCACCTTATAACTCCCATTCTCCAATTCGTTCCCAAAGGGAATCGAACATGGGTCTCCCATTTAATTGAGGAGCCCAGTGGCCAGGTGGGCTAAGCCACCTGGTTCCATAAGTGGATTTAAGTGTTGTCTCTGATAAGCTTTATATGTTAATAGTTCATCATGCACAGTCTATATGGAAGCAATGCTGTGTATTACACATTATGGTTTTATATTGATTTTTTTTTATGTAAATGTTCTGAATATCAATTATTAGCTCATACAGGATTTAGATAATTTGGAAGATTCACAGAAAACAGGTTTATTTTTTCTGCTGTATGTGAGTTAGTATTAGCATCCAGGATAGGTATTTAGATAACATGGAATATTTTAGAAGGAAGAAGTTTAGTTCCTGTTGTAAATGAGCTGGTGTGATGTCTAGAATATCTCTTATTTCAGATTCTTGTCACTATTGTATTTTCTTTAACTTAAGAGTATACCAAGAATTGTATATATTATGTGCATAAATATTATAATGTAAGTTTAGTGTTAGTTTTAAATTGAAGCAGGACCTGTTACTTTTTGGGTTTATTTGAACTGCTTCAAGACTTTTCACATTTGGCTTTGTTCCAAAAGCAAAGGAATAGTGCAAAAGCCAAAAGGGCTCTAGAAATTTGATTTGTGGCTTAATATTGTAATTGTTCCGGCTTTTATTCTATAGACAGTTTGCTTTGTCTATGCATCTTGAAGAGATGAAATGAGTTATTTGCCTGCTGAGAGCTGTAATCTAGGAATATCATTTGATTGATTGGAATTAATTTTTTTTTTATCATATATAAAATTCATAAAGCTTACGGTTAGGTTCCTTATATTTTCCAAATAGTTAAAAGTAACAAATCCTCAAGATTCTGTGTCATCTTCAAATAGTTTTCATGTTTCCCTCTCAACTTTCAAGTCTTAATTGTTTGCAAATCACTACCTTAGTACCATAGCTGCACATATTTGGACGTTGTTTCCAATTGTTGACTCTGATAAGAATTTCGCGTCCAGCCGTCTCATAGGAGGAGCCACACTGTATATTGCATGTTAGGGTTCTGTTTTATTAAATGGTTGCTTTCACGTGAGTTTTATGAATACCAATTAATACAAAATCTAGGTAACATGGAAAATTATGAGAAATGCAGACTAATGTATATAAGGTTGGTGTTATCTGTTGATGTCTGGAATAATGGAATGTCTATTATGTCATGTTTGCAATTGTTACGATTAAATAAAATATGAGCACTTCATCTTTACCAACCAATGGCATGATTGGCATCCATTTATTTAAATAAATAAGCAGTCATTGAACCGGTCAAAAAAAAAAAAAAGAATAAGCAGTAAATGGTTAAAACTATAATATCCTTGGCATTGGTGAAAGGGCTTTTTTCCTTAGCACAATTTGATTTATAGAAAGATTTACTTGTTCCTCTTACAGTGAATAGGGAGATTCACTCAACTAGTGTAAAGAAGATGGGAGGAGGTCATGGGCACGACAACTACGACTACTACCTCCATGCAAAGCACATGTACAACTTGGACCGAATGAAACACCAGAAAATCAAAATGACTCTTGCTGTCTTCACTGCAGTCAGCATTGGTATTGGTGTCCCCATCTATGCAGTCATCTTTCAGCAGAGGAAGACTGCATCAGGATAATTTTTCTGGTTAAACTCCTCTTTTGCTGTAATAACAGAACCTATCTTAAAAACTCTTTTAGACACGAGCCAGGAATCTCTTGGTTTAAAACAATTGCCTTTTAAAGCATTCTCTTTACAACGTTGTTTACTTTGTGCTTGAAGCCTGCAAGCTGTTTTTTTCTTTTTTATCAGTAATAATCAGACTCATGGATATGTAGCTACTGCATTGTTGTTTTATATTTATGACCCTTTTTGTGCATTTGAGTTTGCATCTTGTTATTTCACATTTTGAATGCACTCAAACTTACATAATATATTTTTTAGTGCTTGGAGGCATTGCTTGTTTCTATTTGACCGAGGATACGGTTGATTGGATCAACCCTTTGTCATAATTCTCTTTGCAGATTCATGTATGAAACCCAAATATTGTGAACAATACATAGTTTTTCTAATCTCCAACTTATGTATCATGTGCTTTTGCCTTTTGTAAAAGAATTCTGTTACCCACGTAATTTCTCTTGTCACTTTAGTATTTCTGAAGCTAGTATATAAAGGAGTGCTGATATAACATGGCTAGTAAAGGCATAACAAATATACCCTACCCGATTTGGTATTTCATACAAGTGATGTCCTGCTGGATGAGACATTACTTTGGGGAAATATTCTGTACATAGGTTCAAATCTTGATGCCCTGTAATAAGATGCTCCAGCTGTATCTTGACACATCCAACCATGCATTGCTTGTGCATTGTCAAGTACATACAATTGCTGTGTAGGTTATGGTTGTAAATAAGTTTTTTCTATTAGAGATGAGGTTGCAAGTTCGAATCCTTATTTCCCGCCTGTAATAGTGTTCGACTTGAAAAAAGAAAAGAGGCATTATTGCACTATTTGGGATGATAATTTCATGCCTAATACTTGTGTGAATGTAGATTGAGATTCTTCTAACATCTTGGCAAGGATTAAGAAAAGACATTGAACTGTTTTCTTGGTGGTATGAGCATGTGGGAATCTAAGAGAAACTGATTATAGCTTAGGAAAAAGCCATAGCAATTAATGGCTACTTATCTTCAATTAGTTGAATCATATTATATGTGATTGTAATCATATCCAATCAAGGCACAACTTTTTCAGTACAATCATAACAGAGCTTTAGGGTGTTGTACCACATGCTTAATATGTTGTAGACTTGTATAACACATCAAAGCAGGTGGTACAACACCTTAAAGCCCTCTTGGACATTGTTCATCAGGGTAGCACATAAAGTTTCGTTAAAGCATGTAATTTTATACATGTGTCGAATGCTGTTCAACAGGGTAGCATATATAGACATTTTCATTAATGCATGTAATTTTATACACGTGTCGAGTAGAGGGATCCAATGAATTGGTGAAGGAGCTTTGTCATTCTTGTAAAGAGAATCAAATGGAATAGGAAAAGTAGTAGCATGATTTTCTGAAATTAGGGTATGAGAAAAACAGACAAAACAAGGTGACCTTGATTCCTCTTTAATTGCTATCCTCTCTCAACACCTATTTTTTCATGTGCATTTGTTATTTCAATTATTGAACTGTTCGTGGCTTCTCATGTTTTGTGTCTGAATTTTTTTTTTTTTAATCCTGATAGGGACTTTTCTCTACTTAAATGTTTGGAGAATTTATTTTTCTGGGTTTCAAATGAAAAAAATATTCATTTGCACATATTGCCTGAGGAAAAAACAACAGGTTATTTCCATTAAGAATGGCTCCAAGATCCACTCTGTTATGAAACACAAGTGGACAATTTAAGAAATTTGGCTTTGTCCATTAATGACATTTGGTGTGTGTTTCTGCCTGAGAGAAATGAAATGTGTTACATGCTGGCTAGCCACTCAATTATTGGATAGATTAATTTTCAATTATATAATAGGAAAATTTTATACACTAACTCATTTCCATTAATTCCAAATTGACACGCTACATGAGCCAATATAATAATATGTAAATAATGCCACAGATTTTCCTTGTTGGAGCAGTACTCTGCATTTTTTCCAAAGATGATTAGCCAGATAATATGCTCTCAAGAATCCATAAAAATCTCTTTAGCTTTGCACATTATTTCCAAGTACATACATACATGTTGCATTTTACAATATATGTGTGTATATATACAACAGATATATAGAGAGAGAGAACAAAGTGTCGGCATGAATGGTATCCACAATGTTCCAGATAAGCTAAACAATTAAGTAACTTTTTATCTCTCTCTCTCTCTCTCTCAATAAAACCCCACGTAGTGAAGAGAGAGAAGGGTATTTCAAGAAAATAAAAGTCAAAACAATTTATAGCAGTACTACTGTTCTCCAATCACATAGATTCATACCTTGATTACTCAGCTTTTCAGCACAGAATGAATAAAAACAGTGACCACTAATTTATCAACAAAATCACTCTCACACTTACCAACACACTGATTTTTACACTGAATTTTAATTACTGCATACACCAAATTCACAAAATCCCACATTTTTCTACTTCGAACCCAACATTCCCAAATTTGTTTTCCCCAAAAAGTTCAGAATTTCCTAATCAAGAATCATAATAATTTGTAGAACAGAGAGATGTAAATAAATAAAGGGACGCTAAAAAAGTAAACAATAGTTAAAAAAACAAAAGATATGCACACCAATCTTGAATTTTAACCTAACTATGAGAAAAAAAGGTAAGAATACTACAATCATTGAGCAAGAAAAAATATCCTTATTTTTTTAATCCAAACTTGCAAGAATTTCGTACTCCAAAGATTGAAACTTTATTGTGAATCCTTATCATCCCCGCCGCTATCGCTTTGCTGCGGCTGATTTTGGTGGTGGTGGTGGTGCTCCAAATTCATCCCCAAATCAACTCTACTATTATTACTATTATTATTATTGTAAGCATTCATTGAAGCCAACATTCCCATATTAGTTTCCAACCCTAGCTGCTGAACCGGCTGCTGTAGGACCATTGACCCGAGCTGAACCGGGTTGAACCGACCGGCTCCGGTGAACTCGAACCCACCAATTCTCTGCATTGACGGCGCCTTGTACTGCCACTCCTGCTGCCCCACAGCTGCGGCGCCGTCGCCGCCGCTTCCGGTGACCGGGAGCATCCAGAAGGCGTTTCCGACGTTGGGGGCTGCTGGAGTCACGGCCCACATAGCCGGAGCCGGGATGTAACTCGAGGTTTGGGTTGAACCGGGTTTGGGTTCGGAACCCGGTTCTTGATCATGGCTGCCGGTTCGTCCCGGTTTAGGGGAGGTGGCTCCGGTGGAGTCTTCTCTGAGCCTTTTTCTGATGAAATGGTCATCCGGGTCTTGCCCAAAATGGGGGTTTGATGAGAGCTGGTGGTGGAACCCTAGCATGCCGGCGGCGCCGCCGCCGAGGAAGAGAGGGGCGGACTTGGAGGGGGGCGCGGAGATGGTGGTGCCGCTGCTGCGGAGGGAGACGTTGAGTGTGGAGAAGTTTGCCGGAATAGTGCCGGTGCCGGTGGCGGCGATGATGGCCGGCTCCGCCTGGTGCAGCAGCCACTCTATGGTTTGACCGTCGGACTTGTGGCCCAATTCTCTGGTGAGCTGGAAAACCCGGGCGGCGCATAGCGCCGGCATGCGGATGCGCCGCCCCCGGCCGTCGACTTTGGTGTGGCGGTCCTTGGAGGGTTTCTTGACGGCGGCGGCGGTGGTGGTGGTGGTTGTGGAGGAAGGGGAGGAAGAGGGGGCTATGTTTCTTGATTGGTGGATAGAGATGGAGCCCATGAAGGGCCCGTGGGGTGGGGCGGGCCGGACCCAGAACCGGGCTCGGGTTGACTTTGGTGGTGGTGGTGATGCTGGTGGTGGGAAACTAGTTGTAAGGAAGAAGCAGCTTCATGGTGATCTGAGTTTCTTTCTTGGTTTTTGGTGTGTGGTTCCATGAATTCCATTTTTTTTTGGAAGAATGAAATTAGGAAAAGACTTTTCTTTTTTTATGTTGTAGATTTCAAGAAGATTTTGTTGGCAATTGTAACATAGTTTGAACTATGATGCCACTCAAGAAGTTTTGATGCAAAAATGGAAGCAAGTGAAGAAATTGGTGGGGTTATTTCTTTTTCTTTAGTGGTTGACTGCTGTCTTTGAAGAAATTAAGAGAGAGAAAGAAAGTGTATGTTTGTGTATGAATTATGTTCATGTTCATGTGGGAAGAGACTATAGTATTAGAAAAGTAAGAATGTGAGGTGGGGTCCAAGTAGGTGGGGACCTAGGGGTAGGGGTAGGGGTAGGGTTGGAAAGATGAATTTATATTCAAACACAAGCACACCCGTGGGGTCTTTCCGTGATTTTGTTGATGCTCTTTGTTTTCAAGAATTGACACTTTTGTCCTCTTTGTTTTAAGATGCAAAACACATGGACAAAGAAGATGGGTTATCGAAAAAATAGTGCTAATTATAATTATTTGCGTTATGTGAAATTATTGTATAATTTGAGGTTGTGACAAGTTTACATATGTTTGTTTTGTATGCAAGAGCAAGAAGAAGGATATATATGCACTCCTATATATCTTTCTTTCTTGTTACTGTTTGTTTATGTATCAATTGGATATACTTTGATTACTTTTGTCGTACTCATGCCACTATTCGACCCTGTTTCTGTCCTTTCCAAAATTGATGTGGAGAAAACACTATTTTTTGGTGATATGTACATGGCAGCAAAAAAAAAGTACATACGTTAAAATTATAAAGAGACACACTATGAGACTGTCTCTCGATGACACTGAGTACAAGTTGAACATTGATGCTTTAATAATATTTTGGGAGGAATAATGTGATATATGCTAAATTATATTCCGTCTCATATGAGATCGTCTCACGTGAATTTTTGCCAAGTATGAAAAGGGTAAATGAGCATTTTTATATTTACTTCATATTTTCATAAATCAAATGTATTGATAGTTTTTCGCAACATTTTTTATAAGGTAATGTCCTACTCGACACTTGACAGGACACAAGGTTTATATAGTATAAGAGACCCAATTGAAAAAGGGGGAAATTTTAATTGAATTTACGCAACGAATAACATTTTACTCTGACATAATTTTTTTATGAAACGGTCTCGTCATGACGTATGAGAATCTCATATAAACTTAATTATAAAATTTCAATTTAATTAGTAATTATGTCTAAGTGCAAGTATGGTCAAAATATTAAAGTTGAGTACTGTCTGAATTTGTCACAATCTTAACCTTATCATGGTTACTTGTACCTTTTTTTTTTCCAAATCATCTATTTTTATATCATAGGTATTCCTATAATAATAAACTATACATATTACACGATATTTTCATATAAATTAATGAAAAACATATAAGATGATAGACACATGTAGTGAATAATTTCCCAAGTCACGTTTGACCTACTAGCATGAAACCAGTTTCACCTTTTTTATGACAAAAATTGATGGCCCCAAATAGATGGATGTAAATTATGTTTCTGTTTTACTATTTACTGATTTCCTCTATTTGGACAGTATCTTGACTGAAATTTGACCAAATCAAGTAATCATCAAACATAACTATGAGAGAGACGCCATACAAGACTGACAGTATTAGAAAGAGTTGACTGTATATATAGTTTTTAAATATTACATATATTATATATTGAAAAAATTACTCATAAGTACTATTTTTCACGTATTGTTACTCTAAGATGTCATACATTTTTACTTTTACTATAAGGTGCAAAAGGTTCCAAATTTACCCTCATCACTCTCCACAAATTACACCCCTTGACTAGTCCCAACCAAACCAAATAAATCCCTCGCCTCCAATTTCTCATCCTCATTTCTTCTCTCAAATCTTCCTCCACCGCCGCCCCCTCCCCCAACCCACATCTCTCAAAATCTTCCACCGCCCCCCGGCGTGCGCGCAACCCTCACCAGCAAAGGAGGCGAAAACCCACCCCCCACCTCCGGAACCAAACAGCCGCCATCATTTCCCGAGCCACCGCCGCCCAACCGCGTGAGTGGGTGGCGGATCGACAAAATTCCGGCGAATTTGGGCAGCGGTGGCGTTGGTCGCGACTTTACGTTTGTGGGATGGACAAAATTTCGGCGGATCTGGGCGGCAGCGGCTGAGTGTTTTTGGGCCACGGTGCCGCCGATGGCTGCGGCGATCAGATAAGTGCTTTGTTATTGGGTTTTCACGCTTTGATTTCTGTGTTTGTGAGTGTTTTGTTTCGGTTTCTTGTTTTGATCAGAGACTATGGCTTTTTCAATATAATCTAAATATCTTAGAATTACAGGTGTATAATTTTAGGATGATTTGATTAACTATAACCTGAATTCTTGAAGGTTTGAATTTATAGTTCCTTGTTATCTTTTGGCATTTGCTACTCTGTTTCTGCTGGTTTTGGATTGAAGGATTTAGAATTTTATGAGTTATGCAATTAATTTTTTTGTAATTTTGGGTCATGTGTGCAAATTTTCAGGCATTTGTTAGCATTTGTTGTTTGTGATTTTCAAATCTTGTTGCAGATTTCCTTCTATTGTATATTTTTTATTTGTAGACTTGTTGCAGATATTTAAATTTTGCACCATAATTGATTTTTTGATATTTTGAATGGTTGCAGATGATATTTTGGTCGATCTCAAGAGAGAGATTATGGAGCAAGAGAGAAAGAAAGAGATTTTTTTATATCTTTTTTAATTTTTTCTGTAATTTATAGTAGATATATATTTTTGTAATTTTGGGTCAGCATTTTGTCAAGTATGAGTGCAAAACTTCGGATGTTGAGTTATTGAGGCAACATTCACTTTTCTAATTTCGGGTGTGCAATTTTTATACGGGTGTGCAAATTCACTTTCTAGTTTGAATAATTCTGGAGTTATAGATGCATAATATTTTACCGGTGTGTAAAATTTATTACGGGTGTACATAATTTTTTTAAAGTGTGCAAAATTTTTTACGAGTGTGCAGATTATTTTATGTGTGTGCATATTTTTTTACGGGTATGCAAATTTTTTATGGGTGTGCAGAATTTTAAAATAAAAGTATAGATAATTAAAAAAAAATTGGTGTGCAAACATTTTTACGGGTGTGCAGAATTTTTAAATAAAATGATAGACGATTAAAAAAATATGGGTATGCAGAATTTTTTATTGGTGTGCAAATTTTTTTTTGAATTTTTAAATAAAATGACAGATGATTAAAGAATTTTTTGGGGTGTGCAAATTTTTTTGACTAATATTAAAAAAAATAATTAAATAAAATTATAGTTAATTAAAAAAAATTAGTAAAATTTAAAATCTGAATATATAATTTTTTTTACTAATATTTTTATTTCTGAAAAAACAAATTAAATAAAAGGACAAATAAAAAAAAAAAATTAATTAGATAAAAAATATACAATTAAAAAAGTTTAGTAAAATTTAAACTTTAAAATTTACAATTTTAAAATTTTAAAATACAAAATTATTAAAAATGTGGAGTGCATTTGGAGTACAATTTGGTGGTTGAAGAAATTAAGGGCATTTAAGTATTTCCTACCTAATTTTTGGATTTAGGAGTAAGAGTTAAAAATGGTGGCACCTAAAAGTAAGAACACTCTATAAATAACACCTCATTATAATTGCCTCTTATATATAACTATGCATGGCTAAAGTTAAGAAAAAGAAATAGATTTAAGTATTGATCTATTTGCAAAAGAAAATCAAGCATTGTATAATGTATTCACACACACATCCATTTGTTATTTAAAACTCAAAGAAAGATGATTGGGTATAGCTTTTCCTAGTTTATTTAAATTTGAATTTTTTTTGCTTGTATTATTCACCTTGAGACTCGTTATACTTGGCTTGAAATTGGTAATGCTACGTTTAACAAATGGCTTAGTATTTGTGAAATTTATTTATGCATGAGTGTTTAAATTTTGGCATAATACATAATAGGTCCTTCAACTATCAACGTTTATTTCGGAAGCCTCGTGAACTATTTTTCAGTTGAAAAAACACTTAAATTATATAATTTTGTTTCATACGGTTTTTAAATTATTTTTTTATTTAAAAACTTTTAAACTATATAATTTTTATTTAATAAGATCCTTTTTTTGACAATTCGTTAAAGACAATTTTTTCGTTGGAGTTTAATTTTAAGTGTTATCTGTATATAATAGCATTTAATTGGACTGGAGTGTGCGAAAAACATAAGGTTGATTAAAAAAAGTTATGAGTTTATATTATTAGGGGCCTCATGAAATAAAAATTATATAATTTAAAAAAAAAAAAATAAAAAATAATTCAAAGGTCTTTCAAAACAAATGTAGATAGTTTAGGAATTCTGATGCATTATGCCTTAAATTTTTGTTGAAGTGATTTGATATCTAATAAATTATGAATGAGTAATTATATATAGTTAGCAGTTGTACTTATATGTTATGTTTAAATTTTATCATATTATGCACTAATTATTAGATCAAATGTTAAATATAGGTTTACAAATTGTCCAAATTAACTTCGATATGGTTAATGATAGCTAGGTTCATAATATTAGTATTCTGCGTCAATCTAGACAATTTAACTGGGAATTCAAAGTAGCTCAAATTTAAATAGATCTTTAGAATATATAAATAATAGTATTTGTGATTATTCATTGCAATAATTGCTAGGGGGTTTCATAATGAGGTAGGTGGCTATAGATATTTGTTGTGTGAAAGCTTGGAAAAATAGACTAAAAAAACAATGAGTTAAGGAGACAACATTCACAATTAAAAGTATAGGCTAAAGTCTTTGTCATGCCTTTATTGGCTTTTTTTCCTCGACTAATATTTTATTTGTATTTTTCATTTCTTATTCAATGAGTAATGTATTTTATTAGACGTTGATAATGACGATTGAATCATCTAATTAAATTGTTGTTCTTGTATAATAATTGAACCAATTCAAAGTGATCATTATGATATGGATAAGGTAATCTCAAATTTCGATTGAGAAACACTTGCACTCCTATCAACCACGTCTAGTAATAAATTATATTATTATTATGTATAAAAATTGTCAATGTCGTGCAAAAAAAATTCAGAAAAAAAATCACAAATGATCCTGTAACTTTGCCCGATTCCAAAAACAGTCCTGTAAATTTTTATTTTATCAATTATGGTCCTTTTGGTTTCAATTGTAGTCATTTTCGTCGGAAAAATAAAAATTTTAGCCGGAAAATGGCCGAAAAATATGATGTAGCACACAAAATAATTCGAAAAAAACATTGAAATGACAAGTTCAATGAAAGGAAGAGAATATAATAAGTTTTGACTCTCGCCTCAACGTAAATCACTAGAAATTAGCCACGATAATGAATGTAATTCGTGATTTTGAAGTTGCGATTCACGGGGGAGGTGTAATCAAAACATGAAATTGATTGAGGATTTTTCTTCCTTGATGAAAGACAGTTTAAATGAGAGTGGTGGAGATCGTCAATGTAATTAGAATAAAAAGTTAGGTCAATTTTTCGATCAAAATTTAAATTATCCGACGAAAGGACTACAATTGAAATCAAAAGGACCACAATTGATAAAATAAAAATTTACAGAACTATTTCTAGAATCGAATTTTCTCAAAAATTTCACCTTTGTTTTATAAAATCCACACACGTCAAAGAGGAATGACTAATCTATCTTTTCTAAAGATAATTCTTTTTGTTTCTTCATTTCGAAAATACGAAAGCATATAGTTCTAGACAGGCAACTTAGGAAGATTAAAGTAATTATATCTTGACTAGCATAACAAAACCTTTTCTATAATTTTAAACTTTTTTCCTGCAAAAACAACACTTATTTTGTCATGGAAGAGTACTATAATCCCAACAAAGTGCATTTTTAAACAGTAACAGTATTTTAACCGAACAATATCAGTTTACCGACTATTACTATTCAGGAAAACGTTTATAAATACAACTTGTGCATTATTCTAAGATCCAAGTTTGAAAGAGAAGAACATTCAAACTCAATCATCCATGAGAGAGAAAAAGGGGGGCAGAGAGAGAGGGAGAGATGGACCATTCAAATGTGAAATTGACAAATCATAAGTTGGAATAAATGAGTCCAATTTCATCAGGCAAAATGCTAAGTTTAGACAGCTCAGGAAACACCAAAACAACAAAACCACCAGCTCATCCCTACACTAAACCCCACCCTTTTCCCACCTAACACCATTCTACAGTTACTCTGTGTTTTTCCAAGAAAATGAAACAAAATTCCTTTTATTTAATTATCCACTCAAATTGGCATATATATTTTTAAAAAGCAATAACTTTCTTGCTACATATTTCTACAATTATTTCATAATTTAGACTATTTCATAGCTTTCTATGTGTGTCACTGTCAGGGTCATACTCATTCTTCCATAGACATAAAGATTTCACAATTTCAAGAAAATGATCCCAAATCAGGGAAAAAAAACCCATCTTTTTTTAGCATTGAATCATCAAGACCATGATTGCAGCAACCTCAATCAATACAAACAAAATTCTCAACCCATGAATCCCAATTATAAAGCACGAATGATCAAACATCGTTTTTTATTTTCATAACATGAAAGTCTTGCTAGACACTAGTGTACAGAAAGCACAAAGAATAGACCAGTTTCAACGAAACAAAATGGCGTCTCAACTTCTCGTCCCTCTTCTACACTTTCTTGAACGGGCTTTTCAGCAGGTCCAGGAAGAGGATCTCCTAATCACGGGCTTCATTTGCTTGTCTTCTTCGAGGGAAATCATACCCAAGTGCGAAGGATCCTCCAACATCATCTTGGCCACGAGATATCCAGCTATCGACCATGTCTGATATTTTCTAGCTTGCTTGCCTATGTATCTTCCCAGCTTCCCATCATAATATTCGGGCCAACTATCCTTCAGCAAACGGCTCTCTGCAAGATCGATCGCTCGTCTTGCAATTTGTGGGCGTCCAGTTTTGATGCAGGCAGCCGTTAGCATCCATAAAAGCACTGTGATCGGGATGCAAGAGAATAAAATGAATTAGTGAAAAGGACATTTTCTTTCATGTGTACAAAAATTTAAGGATATAAATACGTGCATGGACTTCAAATTAATTGAAAAACATTTTTATTAAGGAAAATGCATAGTTTGGGAGTGTGTGGGGAGTATGTATGTGAGAAAGTGATTTTGATTTATTGATTGTAAGAAAAATTGCTTTATAATAAAAGTGACAAGTGTTTAGATTTTGTAAAAAGTGGAAGCTGAGTGTTTGTTATAAGGTAAAATATTAGAGCAAATACAGAATCAGCTAGAAGCATATACCCTTCTCAATTTATAGATTTAGGTGATAAATTTAAGTAGAAGCATTCAGTTTGAAAACACTCAAATCAGCTTTCGCAAAGCAGAAGCAGATTAAAATATCAGCTGTTGCAAAACACTCCCTTTATCCCCTAATTTTTTTTCTTTTTTCTTTTGACACTTGAACAATCATTTTTCTTGATTTGTAATTTCAGCATTTTTGCCCCTACACTTACTTTCTATTTTGTTAACCCCTTCGGTCAAAAGAAAATGTGAAAAAAGGGGATCAAAAGTCTCAAAAGAGTTGTAAGTATAAATTATGCATTTTCCCTTTCTAATGAGCTAAAAAACGATTATAAACAAAGAGTAAACTAAAACGAACCTGGCCAAGAACCTCCATTATGATAACTCCATCTCGTATTCTTTGGATCACAGCCCGTTACAATTCGCCATTCATGGCTTTCAATAGCCGGATAACTTATTTTAAGGGGCATTTCTCCAACGAGCTCTTCCCATCTTTCTTCAAAAAGGTCCATAATAGCAGATGCTTGCTCGGGGGTAGCAAGAGAAGACAATATGGCAACACAATTACCCAGCGCAAACCATCTAAAATCCATCCTTGCGGGACTTACATTTCCGATAAAATAACCACCACGGGTTGGCATAAAGTCGAACACCCAATCAGGGATTGAATCCGGAATCACGTTGAATTTGTTCACAGCGGTGTGAGAGTATTCTTCGGTTTTATACCGATATATGTCGTTTAATTGTTGGAAATCGAGCCAAAAGTAACTTCTCATGTGATAACTCAAAGCATGCAAACGCTTCACGATTCTCTCGATGAACTCTTTGCCTTCTGCGTCGTGTTTCAACATTACCAGAGCAGATCTTAGTGCCATAAAGAAGAGAGATTGGATCTCGATGGGGTAGCCATATATTCCCTGTTTAATAATGGATATCACTTAATCAGAAAGAAATTTGATTGGCAATGATCAAAGTTCATAATCTACCACATGCACCTTAGATATTCTAGAATTTTTCAACTCGGTTCTTCAATAACGGCAGGCAGAAATACCCAATAACTCATACTCGATACGTTCCTAGACTAATCACGGAGTTTGGACTTTGGACCATTGAAAACCCCAGTCGTTTCTTTCCAGTTAAAACCAAAATTACACAAGAAAGTTGATCTTACAAATTCAATATAACTCAATTTTAACAAAAATTTGCTAGAAAGATATAATTGCTTGATTTAGTTTGTCACCTCACAAAGAGCTTCAAAATTTGTAATTTTCAAGTCATGCAACATATTTTTTAGAGTGATTCAGAAGAGCTAAGAAAACTCGATTTTCATATTCATCACTACAAACTGGGCAGCACTATTTGCACCAACAAAATTACTTAGTACACCCATCACTCAGTCAAATTTGGCCAAAGGTACTTTAATAAGTCAAAAATACTCACAAATAACTATATCCTAAAAAATACAAGGCCTTCATTTTGAAATTTGTTTCTTCTAATTTTCAATCTTGAAAATTGTATAAAAGAGCCTAAAACATCTATTAAATTATCGAAATCGTAAAACATAAGAAAATATTGGTTTAAAATGAATAACAAAATCTTTAATTTTTAGAATATAAAGTTGTATTTTGACTTTTTAAAACAAGTTTGACCAAACGATGGGTGTACTATTTGATGTGTGCAAATAGCGCAGCCCCTAAGAATTTTAGGCACTTCTAGCAAGAGAATTGTAAGATATCTCACCATTCTACGATCAATCATCGAGCATCCATCAGCACACAGAAGCGTCGGAAAAGTGTCGAATCCTTCTGAAAGGCACAAGGATAGAATCAATCTCATCCCCTTTTGACACTCGGGCGTTTCAGACAAAGTAAGATCTCCGGTAGATTTTGTATAAGCACGGAGCAGAATTATCCACCAGAAACCAGAATCAACGGGAGCCACTCTACCAATAGCACTTTCACCAAAATCCGCTATTATTGTATCCGTTTTACGAACTGGATCATGAAGCACTTTGAAACTTGCTGGCAATACACCCTCTCCAAGCTTGAATCTATCGATTCTTTTTTCCCACCCTTGGAGCTGAAGTGTCTTCAATAGAAAATTCTTAACTATATCTGGTTCGCCGTTCATCAAAAAGGCCAGTGCACTCGGGACGAAATCTCGAACAAAAACCTGCAGTCAATGTAAATCGTATATAGGGAAAAGCAAATATCGGCGAAGCAGCTATAGTCCACCTTGTTATTTAACCACAATTTAGTCTTGCAAATTATCCCTATTACATCTTCAATTCTGTCCACTTGCACAAATCAAAAAAGTTTTTTTTTTTTTTTTATTTTTTATTTTTCAATTTTTGACATTCTGGTCCTAACTGGCTGTAGGAGATGAAACATCATCAAAGTCTAATTTGTCCACATGGCAGAATCTTATTGGTAAACCCGATGTTTCACCTCTTAGAACCGGTTACCGTACCAAAATGTCAAAAATTGAAAGTTACAGGGTTATTTTCAGTTTTCGAAAGTCAACAGGACTTAAATTGAAACAGAGGCAATTTATCTGCAGGACAATAAGAACTATTTTCCCTAATTTCTACAAACGGATTAATGGGTATACCTGATCGTAATTTAAGACCTCCTCAGATGCGTGATCATAAGCGGCAATTGTGCCGACTGGTTGGCCCCGAAAGTGTACCATCGAACGTCGCAGAGCTTCCCAAGCATCCGCAACCATCGGATGTGGCTCGAAGGAATTCCGAGCAGACGAGGCAGGGGTGTCCAATCCTGACCGTCCAGGCGAGTATGCGCTCTCATAATTGTCTAAACCTCGTGACAAACCGATTGATAACTCACTGAGTGACCTCTCATCGAATGATCTCTGCCTCTCTATGTTTAACCTGGGCCTATCGAGTAACTTTGAGAGATCAAAATCGTCCATATCAGATATCGAGCAATGGGAACTCACGTTTTTAAGACCGGACTCTTTTGGGCCATCTGTGTTCCCTTCGACACCATCAAGGACAACCTTAATACCATCCATGGTCCTTCTCAACTTTCAACACAATTATCCTCTGTATCACCAGGAAACATTCACAATCAGACCAAAACGAGAAATAAAGAATAGATAACGATGTGAACTAAAAGATGCAAGTCAAGTTGAAGAATGCATATCCAATTCAAAAAAACTATAACCACCATATAAATTGCAAAGATATTACATGTATAATACTTTCTAGGCTAATTATCATTTCAAACCAATAATACTCAATAGATCACAGAGAAGAAAACATACAGTAATACTCTAGGGTCGAGCCTTCAATATAGCTACCAAAATATAACAAACCCAAATGGAAAAGAAGAATAAATAGGGTCCATAAATATATGTGTTGCAAAATTTAATCACCAAAAGTACCATGATCTTATCCTTAAAGAAGACAAATCAAGAAACTTACAACAACATCATCAATCCACATGAATAAAATAAGTAATTACTCGGTTAAAATTCAAAGGCTACTCGAGACCAAATACTCAGATGATAATCTTGAGCACGATGGGATTCGGAAATTTCGAGAAACTCATCCTTAACAAGGTTGTAATTATTTGGAAAGAATAACTGCTGTAGTTAGAGACTACCTTAAAAGGTTGACAAGTTTAGCCACATGTATTCAATAGAGGTATCCCCATCAACGGGAAAATTAAAATCCCACCCACCATTAACGTTTAGGCAATAATTTTTTTTTAAATGAAAAGAATACACAAAATTAGGTACTCAGTATTAGGAAAGATTGCATCTTTTTACCCAACCCCACAAAACCCGGGACAAAAAAGACTCAAGACACAGCAGCTCCCAGAAAATTGAAACAAGAAAAAGATTCTTGATAGTTGAAGAAAAACAAAAGAGAAAACAAACCCACATTACCAAAATTGGAAATAAAATCTCCAAGAAACACAATTAAGTCTCGCAAGATCCAGTTAAAAACAGCAGAGGAAAACAGGGAAAAACAACAAAACCCCACAAAAATCTCAAACGGCGGAGTTCAAGAATGTTGAGGAAACAATCAATTTCCAAAAGGGACACTGAAACAAGTTCACGATCTGCAAAAGGTGCAGCAGATCTAAATCTCTCTCGTCAAAAATCAAGAAACAGAGAAACAGAGAGAGAAGAAATAGAGTGAGCAAGAACAGACCTTTAAGATATATATATATATATATATATATATAGGCGAGATTTTCCGGTGGAGATGATATAGGCGAGATTTTCCGGTGGGGTATGGCGGCCGGCGAGATTTCCGGTAAGAGAGAGAATATGTGAAAAAATTTGAGGAGAGAGGAAAAAGGATTCATTGTGTGGGAGGTTGAATTTATAGAACAAAACCAACCAACCTACTGGAGAAAGAAAGTGTGTTGGTGCGTGAAGTGTGTGTGAGAGAAAGGGAAACATTTTTATGCAAGTTGCAATATCCAGGACTAATGTAAGTATTTGTTCATAAATAAATTATTATTTTTATTGAAAAAAGACTACCGGCGTTTTCCGGTTTAGAGTGGGTCATTTTGTCATAAGCCCTTGCAAATTAAGGACAACAATAAGGCCAAAAATATAATATGGTGATCAAGAAATAGTGAATACAAGTTGCGCCTTAGAAAAATACAATTTGCATCATCCACAATGGGCAAAAATAAAAAATTATAATAACGTATTTATTACAAATTATTTTATAGAAACAAATCTAAGTAATTGCCGAGGAGCGACCCGACCCAGATTTCTTTGGGATCTTTTTCGCAAATACTGTGGTTTACGTTCTAAATTTCTTTTGGATTTTTATTACCCAAAATTAAATCAGTTTCGAATAATCCATTTTCAGTTTTCACCAATTTTATATTTTTGTTTGTTTAAAATATAATATTAGTGTATTTATATTTATATATAATTGGATTATTTTTTAAAATATTACTGTTAAGCATATGAAAATAACACATAATATTTTTTATATTTTGTT
This sequence comes from Stenogyne calaminthoides, assembly GCA_037126765.1. Classification (NCBI taxonomy): domain Eukaryota; kingdom Viridiplantae; phylum Streptophyta; class Magnoliopsida; order Lamiales; family Lamiaceae; genus Stenogyne; species Stenogyne calaminthoides. The sequence continues at coordinate 25,957,107 of JBBCBC010000029.1, read as the reverse complement.
CTTTTCAAATTCACTTAACAATAACACTTTGTAAGTTCATATAAATAAACAATAATATTTTGAAAATGAGAGTAATTTTGAGTTACTTGTAAAAAATTAAAAACAAAGGTTGTTCAGTGTGATTTAACTGTATTTTTAAATTAAATATTAATTATTTTATTGACTAAAAATTAGTTGGACAACTATTTTTACTAAATAATATTAATTATTTTGATTGAAATGTATAGCATAATTAATTGGAATTAAATGGAAAAAATCTGTAGCCACTCTTTGTAGATATGTACCCAATAAATTTTTATTTTCATTTAATAAAAAAAATAATTAATAGCTCGTACATTAACATTGATTCAAGAGTGAGGATTTGAGGATGTCATGTTTTTAACCTAACAGATGGAAGCTTGGGAGCAACCGTTTGTTCCCATGACAGCTACTTTTGATCTCGTCTTGGTAATTTCAAGATGAATTTTGTATTTACTTCTAAACTATTTCATTTGACTTTAATAAATTAGAGTAGATTTTCAGTAAAAATTTGTTCATAGTATATAATTTATATTATTATGTTTGTAAATTAACATCTTAATATTTATCAATTAATATTATTATATTAATATTATAATATTAAATATTATAAATATTAATTTATACATTTATAAGTGTAATAATGCCAATTTTATAATATAAATAAATTTTATATATATAAAAGATTGCGTAATAAAAATAGGAAGGAAAGAGATAGATAAGGATTAAAAAAAAAAAAATTTATTTTTGGTCGGCTTTACATGATTCATTTTGATGGGGCACCAACTAAACCAACTTAAATTTCACGGGATTGCCGATAGACGATTTTTTATCTTTATCTTTTAAGTTTACAAAACTTATCAAACTTTTGTTTTTGTTTCCAAAGGGTTGAGATTTTCTTACATTTGCGGTCAACAAGATGGGAAAAAGTTGATTTTTTTTCAATGAAGAAATTCTTAAATTTGGATATGTAAACTGTGTTCTTGAAAAATTTTTAATTTCACTTGCAGATCCTCCATTCTCTTCTTTTGAAGAAGTGCAATGATTTTTTGGATTTTACCGATTTGAGAGTAATATTCAAATCCATTAACAAAATTTGACTTTGTATGTATTGTCACTCGTATCGATCCGGTCCAATGAACTGATATGTAGATTTCGGTGTCTTTAAATACTCAAAAAAGTTCATCAAATTTTTATAAAAAATCAAAACCAAAGATCAAAATCGCTGATTCGATCAAAATCAATCGGTCTTTTAAGATGTCGGTACATAAGATGTCCATGGATGATCAAAAAAAAATGTCTAAAGAAAATGATGATGTGGTAGTGTTGTAAGGCGGCTTAAACTCGAATTCATCCTTCTATCCGAAAAAAAATCGATCTCGATCATTTCGATTTCATGAGTTCCTTCAAAAATATGTCTCAAAAAGAGTTGATAATGTTTTAGATATTGATGATGATGATTAAAAAAAAAGAAAAATTGATCTTTTTGTCCTTTAACTTTGCGGAATTCATGTAAATTCGATTTTTTTATCTTTAAAAACATAAAAAATTTAAACTTTTTGTTTATTTAAGTGACAAGACTAAAAAGTTGATTTTTTCTAAGTTACATGACTAAACTCAAAATTCGTAAATTGTGATTTTGGATCTGTAACATTACAAAATTCGACTTTTATGTATTGTCACCTACTAAAAAGTCAAATTTTATAAAATTACAGGACCAAGATCAAAATCCGTAACTTAGTAGGACCAAAATCAAAATGGGTCAAAGTTAAAGGACAAAAAAATGTATTTTCCCTTAAAAAATATGTCTAAAGAGTATATGATGATGTGGTAGTGTTGTACAGGCGGAATTCATGTAATTTCCAAAAAGCATAAAGTATTTTTATGTGTACATATATTAATTATGAGTATGTTTCATGTGAAATTTGTTCATCGTCAAACTAATTTTATATTTATAGATATAATTTTTAGTTATCACGATTAATATCATTTTGTAATGTAAATCATATCTTTCAATTATCACTATTAATATTCTTGTTGTAATATAAGTCACACCTTTCAGTATCATGAGTAATATTTTTCATATAGTAAAAATATATACCCTTCAGTTATCACAATTAATATATTCTAATAATATAAATCATATTTCTTAATCAGTTTCAAAAAAATTTATTTGAAACTTATTTATTTTATACTTTGCCATTAATTTTAATCCTTTTCAAGAAATGCTAAAAGTTGTTTAATTAATTAATTTAAATAAAATTTTAGGTTGAACGATTCAATGGATCTTATTTGATGAGATAAAATTCAATCATATGATTATTCTATATATTGAAAATGAGAATTATACATTTAATATGAGATTTTATCTCATGGACGATTTTATAGATCTTTTCTAAACATTACTCCATTCATTCCACGACACATTGTATATTTTTCTTATTGAGACGTTCCACAACACTTTGCATATCTAAAAAATAAACTTCTCAAATTCCATCCTCATAATATTTACATATTTAGATAAAATGTCATTACTTTTGGGACCCACAATACACTTAATTAAGCTACTTTATTTATTTATTTATTTTATACATGAAAATTTATAAAACTATCCTTCAATACTTTACTTATTATATATTTTTTTTAAATTACGTGCCTTAAATTTGACGTAATGTGTTTCGGGATGGAGATAGTATTACGAAAATCAAGCCATGTCTTTGATTTTGCATGATAAATGAAAAAAGAATAAAAACTTGTACAATAAAATAATTAAATTGTTGAAATGATGGAAGAACTCATGATTAAATTTAAAGCACAAAAATGCACACACTTTTATAAGTGTCGAATTACTAATCTAATTATCTGCCTATATATTTTCATTCTATAAATTTCATGTGAATTTTGAAAAGAAATTTATACACTAATGAAAAATGAAATGTGTGTGTATTATTTTTTGGTTCTACATTCTTTCATTTCTTATTATATGGATTTGCATTCACTTATTCGGCCTTACATGACTAATTAAATAAAAAGTAAATTTTATGTGCATCGGGTTTACCGTATAATTTAAATGTATTTTTTAAACGTGTAATTTGATTTATTTTAAAGTTTATTTTATTTACACCGTACATATTTAGTGTAAATAAATTGAGTTTTTTTTAAAAAAAAAAAAATTGCTTGTTTCAATTAAATTTAATATTAAATGTATTGTTGATTGATGAGATGGGTAAGAAAAGTAAAAATTGAGAAAAAGAGGAGAAAGTGTATATAATTTAATATCAATTGAGTATCAATTAATGTAATTTTAAGGAAAACTTGAGGCTCCATAGCTTGTCAATAAAGAAAATATAATTTTTTTGTTGGGAGTCCGAAATGACGTTTGTAGTAAACTCAAATGGGTCAAGAGCATATTTGAATCTAATGCAAAATAATATAATGTTATACAATTAAAAATACAATATAAACAAATATGGATTAGAGTACAATACGGTGCTGCATAGTTCACGATCCAAATCCCGAAATGATAAACGAGGGAATATGTTATGAGTGAATCTCATGTGCATCAAATATACCGTGCATTTCCATACTATATTTTAGAAACATACAATTTATTACATTGAAATTAAAACGAGCAATCCGTGTTCGTAAAATAAATTACATATTTTATTATAAAAAGTTATATATTTCAATTTGAAAAATTAAATATTTTAAAAATACACACGATGTAAATATAAAACTTAATCATGCGTTATTGGAATTATTGTTTTAAATTGAAGAAAACAAAAAATAAAAAGGGTAAAGATGGAGGGGTACCGGGGACCGGTGATGCCAGTTCAGGAAACAGAGGACAGGGAAGACGACGGGTGTGCCACGTGGACAAAACGACGACGTTACAAGCCTGACGATGTCTGAACAAATTAGCTGTACTATTCACAGTACAGCAGTTTCTTGGAAGAGCTGTTTGGTTGCTTTTAAATTTTCTTAACAATAAACTTTCACTCTTTGTAAATTTTTAACATGGCATGTTTATATTATAATGACGTTAATTTCATCCCTGTAAATATTTCGTGAAAAATTTAATCCAGTACTTAATTTCTCGCCTTATGTATTACTACGCATGTAATTAGTTTTATTTTTTAAAAAATCATTTAAAAGAAGAAGAATTTAGAAATGAATTCGATTTGTGTTTAGTTTGACCTTTTGAAATTATATTTCACTAATCATTTAAAATAAAAATATAATATTCAAAGTTCGATAAATTTTCAACAAGTTCATACAATAGACTTTATTACTCATTTTAAAACAATAGTTAAATTTTTTTAAACAAGAAAGTATTTTCATCAAACGAGCTTTTGATTCAATTTCAAAAAAGTCGTGTTACATAACCAACAACTCACTAGATTAAAGTGGTGTTTTAAACTACAACTTGTAATTGAGAATTATTTATTTTTTATAAAAGTTGGATCTTACCAAATTAAAAAATAAATATTTCTCACTATAGTAATTGAATTTCAAAACACACCTTAATTAAGCAAGCTATAAAAAAATTGAGATAAAACCTCGCCCATTGGACCAAATTGCATAAACAAAGGAAGTAGGTTTCTTGTGCATTAGACCCAAGCACATCGTGTAATTTAGTGTATTTAAAAAATATAAAAAATACTTCCTCTATTACGGTATAAATTTTTCGTTTTTTTTTGTTATTTTATTTAAGAAATAATAATAAAGTAATTAAAATAAAGGGTAGTTTTGGGTATTGAGAGAGATGAAAAATATATGGAGTAATGAGTGGAATAGTGAGTGATATTTTTGGTAATATTTTGTAAAAAAATGAGGATAAAAATTATGAGTAATGAAGTTATTTTTTCCATTTATAGAAACATGAAACTTATTGTGGGACGAATGAAAAATGAAAGAGGAAAATTTATAATAGGACGGAGGGAGTATATATTATGAGTGAGTTTCATGTGCACCTGATGTACCGTGCATTACATAGTGCATTGAAATATGTTATCTGTTTATATTGAACCTTGCAATTTATTTCTTATATTAATAGTTACACGATTTAGTGTAAACAAGTTACATATTTAAATGCAATAAATGACATAATTTTAAAATACACTATAAAGCGCACTGTGCACATTATGTATACGAGATTTAGCAATGTCTCTCTCCGTCCCATTTGAGACTTCACACTTTCCATTTCAGTCTGTCCCATTTCAAGTTGCACACTCAAATATGGAAAAAAATCTTACAATCTCCACCACACAATCTTTATCCTCACAATCTCCACCCCCATCTCATTTAAAAAGTCAACAAAGCCACTTTTTCTTAAAATGTGTGTCGATCAAAGTGTGAAGTCTCAAATGGGACGGAGGGAGTATTATCTAATAATTTCAAATCGATATCGATAAAGAATATTGGAGTAACTGAATTGACATTGTTTCTCCTTAGAATTAAAATGTTGGAAATTTGGTTTTGAAAGTGTTCTAGCACTCAAGTTTGACCAAATTAATTGAGGAATTAAAATGTTGATTTTTGTAAATTCAACGTGATGAGATCGATCTACTCGCAGAGTAGATGATTGTGGTATATTTAATATCTCAAAATCGAATTTCAGTGAGTGAGAAATTAATTAAAGAAGATGAGACATTAATGCTCTAGTGAGAGAGTAATTAATGGGTGAGTGTTGACCATGTGTAGTCTTCTCACTCATCCCACATTGGAAACTTAAAGGAAAGTTTCCTAGAATAAATACAAGCTTGTAGTCATGTTCTCCAAAATTGTGCATGGGGACCCTAACCATGAACCACAAGCGCGCGCGCGCGCCCCCCCCTGACCTGAGTTCTTGGTTCTTGGCAATTGGGCTTTGGGGCCCATCTATCTTTTTAGATACCCAAGATATTGTTGATGAATTGCTTAACACCGACGTCAATGATGATGTCGCTGATGGTGTTAACAACTCAAACACTGGTTTAGCTGCGGCTACTCCTACCCCGACAGTTTCAGGTGCGCCTATTACTCCCGTTACTGGACTAGGTGCGCCTACTCCTGTTAACACGAACACGCAGTATCGATCTGATATTCAAAGAACTGATGGTCCGTTTGCCTTCACTAGATTTGGAATGCCTCAGACTGGTAACCAGTTTGCTGGAATGTCAGCAAGTGCTTCTGGGAGCCAGGCCTTCACTGGAATCGGAATGCCTCCGTTTGGTAACCAGTATGCTGGAATGTCAGCAAGTAGTTCTGGGAGCCAGTACGTTGGAAATACGGTTAGTCTGTTTGCTGCGATGTACTCTGGAAAATCTCTTCTGGAAGGCCTTCAGAACAATCCTTTTGTGGACAACTCCGGTGGAAATTTGTTCATTGGAGAAAACCAGTTTTTGAGCAATATTGGTGGTAACACATACATGGGTCCAATGATTCAAGCCTCTCAACCTGGGATGATAAGGCCCTTACTGGCGCAGGCTAAAAAACCCGATAAGTTCTCGGGAGTAGATTTTAAGAGGTGGCAGAACAAGATGGAGTTCTACCTGACCACCTTGTCTCTGGCAAAGTACCTCAAGGAGAACTGTCCGAGAACCCCTGATGATAATTATGATCAAATAACGAGAATGAATTATGACATCTGGAAAAGTGGGGATTACTTGTGCCGGAATTATATTCTGAGTGGACTGAGTGACGTTTTGTACAACGTCTACGTTCAACACAAGACTGCCAAAGAAATGTGGGCTTCTTTGGAGAAGAAGTACAAGACATAAGATGCAGGAACGAAGAAGTTCGTCGTTGCTGCACTGTACGACTTCAAGATGGTAGACAACAAGCCTGTTGTCGACCAGGTTCAAAAACTGCAGCTAATTTTTCATAACATTACTGCAGAAGGAATGGAGTTGCCAGAACAGTTTATGGTGGCAACTGTGATTGAAAAACTGCCTTCATCCTGGAAGGAGTTTAAATCTTACCTCAAGCACAAGCGAAAAGAGATTACCTTGGAGGACTTGATTGTCCGGCTTCGAATTGAGGAAGATGGCCTCAAAAGAGAAAGGAAGGTCTCTGCTTCTGCACTCGAGGCCAAAGAAAATTTGATGGAGAAGAAGGATCCATCAACAAAGAGAAAACGCCCCAACGAAAAAAGAAGTCAAGGGGAAGTCTGTTGTTCCTGCCACAAAGCAGAAATTCATTTTTTTCTGAAAAATGCCACAATTGTGGCAAGCCTTGTCATCGGGCAAGTGATTGCAAAAAGCCCAAGAATGACTCTGTGAACGTGGCTGAACGGGAGTTCACGGATGCTGATTTGTCTGCTGTTGTGACTGAAGCCAACATGGTGGACAACAAGAAGGAATGGTTTGTGGACACTGGGGCCACTTGCCATGTTTGCTCGAAGAAGTCTGCATTCTCCACCTACTCTCCTACTAAAGTGAGAAAGCTATTTATGGGTAACCAGGCCTCGTCTGAAGCGGCTGGTGTTGGAACAGTTGTACTGAAGCTGACCTCAGGGATGGAGCTGAAGCTGAATGATGTGCTACATGTCCCAGACATCCGAAAGAACTTGATCTCTGACTCGTTATTAGTTAGTCACAAGTTTAAGTTAGTGTTTAAGTCTGAGAAAGTTGTATTGAGTAAGTTTGGTACTTTTCTCGGGAAAGGTTATCTCGAGAATTGTTTATTCAAAATGTCAGTCATGGTTGTAAGCCGTAAAGGCAAAAACACTATTATTAATGAGAATGCTTCTACTTCTGTTTATATCGTTGAGTGTTCCTCTTTATGACATTTTAGATTAGGACATGTTAATTTAAAAGCTATAAAGCGTTTAGTAAATTTGAATTTACTTAACATTACAAACGTTGATACTTCCAAAAAATGTGAGATGTGTGTAGAAGCTAAAATGGCTAAATTACCATTTAAATCTGTTGAAAGGAACACAACCTCTCTAGAATTAATTCACACGGATGTATGTGATTTAAAATTTGTGCAAACTAGAGGTGGGAAAAAGTACTTCATTACTTTTATTGATGATTGCACTAGATTCTGCTACGTTTATCTTTTACGAAGTAAAGATGAAGCAATTGAAGCTTTTAAACGTTACAAAACTGAAGTAGAGAATCAATTGAACGCTAGAATTAAAACAATTCGTAGTGATAGAGGTGGAGAGTATGTGGCTCCGTTTGAACAGTTATGTATTGAGTCTGGCATCATACATCAAACGACAGCTCCTTACTCACCTCAATCAAATGGTGTTGCGGAAAGAAAGAACCGAACACTAAAAGAGATGATGAACGCTATGTTAATCAGCTCGGTTTGCCTCAGAACTTGTGGGGGGAAGCTATTCTGTCAGCTAACCACATTTTAAATAAGATTCCACTCAAAAGTAGGGATGAAATTCCTTATGAAATGTGAAAAAAACGCAAACCGTCCTATAAACACCTCAAAGTGTGGGAGTGTTTGGCCAAAGTTGAAGTGCCAATTCCTAAACAAGTGAGAATCGGACGTAAAACGGTCGATTGCATCTTTATAGAACACGCCTTTAACAATAGTGCTTATCGATTCTTGATTCACAAATCAGAAATACCCGATATGACAGTAGGCACTACAATAGAATCGAGGAATGCTGTATTCTTTGAAAATGTCTTCCCTTGTAGGGATAAAGAAGAAGTGAGTTTGAACAAACGAACACACGAAGAATCAAATGACACTGCATGTCCTTTCACTTAAGAGAGTGAAGAACCAAGACGCAGTAAACGAGCTAGAATTGATAAGACTTATGGTCTAGACTTCATCACTTACGTGTTGGAAGACGAACCTCAGTCTATCAAAGAGGCTATGTCCAGACCGGATGCTCCGCTCTGGAAAGAAGCTATTAATAGTGAATATCACACATGGGAGTTGGTTGACCTCCCAAAAGGTTGCAAGACCTTAGGATGTAAGTGAATCCTTAAAAGAAAGTATAAAGCAGATGGATCAGTTGAAAAGTATAAAGCCCGTTTGGTTGCAAAGGGTTTTAAACAAAAGGAAGGGTATGATTTCTTTGGCACCTATTCACCTGTTACGAGGATTACATCCATTCGTGTACTTATTGCGATTGCTGCTTTGCACAATCTCGAAATACATCAGATGGATGTAAAGACTGCGTTTCTTAATGGTGAGATAGATACTGAAATATACATGGATCAACCAGAAGGTTACATTACACCTGGAAATGAGAAAAAGGTGTGTAAACTCGTTCGATCACTATATGGACTTAAACAAGCTCCCAAGCAGTGGCACTTGAAGTTTGACAACACAATGTTGTCATATGTGTTTCGAATTAACGAATGTGATAAGTGTGTTTATGTGAAGGAAACACCAAATGACTTTGTTATCGTATGTTTATATGTCGATGACATGTTAATCATGGGTAACAATCACAATGTCATCGTTAATACAAAAAACATGTTAAATCGGAACTTTGACATGAAAGACATGGGTTTAGCAGATTTGATTCTAGGAATCAAAATTGAGAGGACATCAAATGGAATCTCCTTAACACAATCTCATTACGTTGAGAGAGTGTTGAAAAAATTCAATGTATTTGATGATCCACCTGCTAAAACACCTCTGGAACACAATGTTCATCTGAAGAAGAACAGAGGAGAACATGTAGCTCAGTTAGAATATGCAAGGATCATTGGAAGCGTGATGTATATTACGAATTGCACACGTCCAGATCTTGCATGTGCAGTGAAAAAACTGAGCAGGTACACGAGCAATCCAAGTCACGATCATTAGAAAGCTCTTAGAAGGGTTTTAAGGTATTTAAAGTACACTCTTGACCTTGGGCTACACTATACGAGGTATCTAGCTGTACTTGAAGGATACGGTGATGCTAATTGGATATCGGATACAAAAGACTCATTTTCCACTAGTGGATATGTGTTCACTGTTGGAGGAGCAGCTGTATCGTGGAAATCCACAAAACAAACGTGTATTGCCCGTTCCACAATGGAATCAGAATTCATCGCTTTAGATCAAGCTGGTGAAGAAGCAGAATGGCTTCGTAATTTTCTGAAAGACATTCCTCGTTGGAACAAACCTGTACCATCAGTAATGGTACAATGTGACTGTCAAGCTGTTATAGGTAGAGCTTCGAACAATATGTATAACGGAAAGTCGAGACATATCCGTCGTCGACATAACTCTGTTAGACATTTGATCTCAACTGGGGTTTATAACCATTGACTATGTAAGGCCAAAGGATAACATAGCGGATCCGCTCACGAAGAGCATATGCCGAGATCATATAAGCTGATAGAGGGAATGAGACTGAAATCCACTAAGAAGAACTGAAACAGTGGAAACCCAACCATGATGACTGGAGATCCCAAGAACTTGGTTCAAAAGGGAAAACTAAACTGTGAACGTTAGTTGCACAACACTTGAAAATCATGACCATTCCTGACAGCACTAAGTCAAGTGTTGAGCACCCGTAAAATGTGGTAAAGGCTAAGTCTTTGACTTTTAATGAATCCTAAAGGTCCAGATGGGACTGAGTATGACGGGATACTCGAGAGGAGATCACCTATGTAAATGAGAAGTGAGGGCCGCTTCGACTAAACATTTATGAAGCACAAAAGGGCGTCCATGGCCAAAACGGACAAAACTATGAGAACGAATCGTAGTCGAGACTGACTTGTGTCTGCACTGCCTGTAAGGTATACACTAAGGTGGATTAGTTCAAGGCATTATGTCCACTAAACCGCAGTGTACCTGACAGTGCTGGGCTAAGGAAAGTTCAAAGCCACAAACTACTTTTCCTGAAGCAACAAAGTCTCAATTGAGCTGGAAGATGCTCCTAAATCCGTATAGATGCAATTTTCACTCATGTGGGGGATTGTTGGAAATTTGGTTTTGAAAGTGTTCTAGCACTCAAGTTTGACCAAATTAATTGAGGAATTAAAACATTGATTTTTGTAAATTCAACGTGACGAGATCGATCTACTCGCGGAGTAGTTGATTGTGGTATATTTAATATCTCAAAATCGAATTTCGGTGAGTGAGAAATTAATTAAAGAAGATGAGACATTAATGCTATAGTGAGAGAATAATTAATGAGTGAGTGTTGACCATGTGTAGTCTTCCCACTCATCCCACATTGGAAACTTAAAGGAAAGTTTCCTAGTATAAATACAAGCTTGTAGTCATGTTCTCCAAAATGGTGCATGGGGACCCTAACCATGAACCACACACGCGCGCGCGCGCGCTCCGCCCGGGCCCGGGCCCGGGTTCTTGGTTCTTGGTTCTTGACAATTGGGCTTTGGGGCCCATCTATCTTTTTAGATACCCAAAATCTTAATTGAGCCATTTAATTTTTGGACTTAATTAGTTGGGTGGCCCATCCGAAATTGGGTCGGCCCAGGAGTCATGACTTATCCTTGCGCGGATTCAAGCTTATCCAGGATTCGAAATTTTGAAATCGAAATTAGAGGTTCACCGAACCTGGACGGTCTCATGCGGTCAAAACCGCCCACTAGAATCGTGGGTCATAACTGACCACGAAGTTCGTGGGCTTCCCACGTTTTCCTCAACCTCCCGGAGTAGGTTCTGTCTATATATAGTGACCCTTCAGAATTTCTTTCAGTCACTTTTCAACCCTACGAAAATCGACTCTCGCAATTCTGCGTACATATTTTCTTCCCTCTTTCTGCTCATACTCCGAATACGTTCGACGAGAGTATTATTTCAGTGGTGCTACTGATTTAATACTGTGAACCGTTTTACCTTTTGGGGCAATCACGCACGATCCTGTGATCACTATTCAGGGCGTATTTTGTCTTGCGGGGAAAAGAGTTTGCCCTTGACTCAGTTCGTTTTATTGCTTTATTTTATCTTGTGTGTTGCGTTTTTTTATTGCAGTATTAGATTAACGATTTTAACATTAAAATCAATATTGATTCCTGTTTTTTCCACAACTTCTCAACATTTTTTTTGGGTTAAATTAATATAATATTATTTTTACGAATAAACAATATGTTTCTGTAGAGAAAGACACGAAACGAGTGGAACATTTACTGTTGAATAAATATCGCAAACTGCTTTTTGTAGTAATAATGACCTAGCAACAAACTTTGACTTATTAGTAAATTTAATAGATGCAAAAAACACGTGATTATTTAATGTTAAATTGTGAATATTAATTTAGTTTTTTCTTCGAGCAATTGGGTATGTCTTAGATTTGGGTTTTCACTTTGCAATATGGTGAAATATGAAAATGAGTTGGTATGCTGTGAAATTTGTTTACCATGAAATTGATTTTTTTTTTATAGCCATACTTTTTAGTAACATAAGTCACACACTTTAGTAATATAAATTACACCCTTTAGTTATCACTACGATACTCTCTGCTATAATATAAGTCACACCCTTCACTTTTATGAGTAATACCATATATAATAAAAAGTCACACACTTTATAGTAAAAAGTCACACTCTTTAGTAATATAAGTCACACCCCTTAACCAGTTTCATCGTGAAATTTGTTCATCCTATACTTTGCCTATAAAAAGTGTTGTGCAAGGTCAAAAGCTCACCTGCCACATGTTAGCCCGACGAGCACGTGTATCAATAACCCACAAGGCGCACGCAGGCCGGTCTGACAGGTGTTCTCCAACTGGACGAACACTTTGACCGCCCCAATGTGCTCGCCAGGATCATCCAGCTGTACTCGCCCCCTGACCCAAGCTATGCTCGTCCAAAGGGCACATCTAGAAGGACGAGCACGAACAACACCTAAGCCTAGATCCAAAGGAACGAAGAAGGAAAGATGTGCTCGCCGCACAAGGCGAGCACATCTTCAAGAGCAAGACCCTTGGCCTGCGGCCGCGCCCCCCCAAGCGAGCATAAAGGCTTCGCAAGAGCAGATCACCAAGTGGCGAACAGAAGGATCAAGCCACTTGTCATCACCACCTGGGTGACGAGTCGGAGACTTCATAAGCAAGCAAGGACAAGTGTCAACCAGGGAAACGTATCAAGAAATGTGGCAACACCACACGTATACTTGCATGTAAAGAAATCGTCAGCTCATGGTTGTCAAGGGAGCACATGCTTGCTCGAACTCTATAAATAGACCCTTAGAGGGTCAAAGAAAGGGTTCAGAAATTTCCCTAAGATAGCTCTCATACCACCTCACATCATTCCACATATCAATTATGTTCGTCACAAGTACATGGTGCTCGGCACACCCCCAAATTATAAATAATACTCCCTTCGTCCCAATCATAATGACATTTTTACTGTTCATAAGGATTTAGTGGAATAGTGATAAAGTGATAAAGTGGTGGGGTAGGAAGAGTTGTTTATTAGTATTTTATATGATAAAGTGATAAAGTGATGAGTAATTGGGGGTATAAAGTGTTGTTTATTAATATTTTATGTGATAAAGTGATAAAGTAATAAAGTGTGTAAGTAACTTTACCATTATGATTGAGACGAAAATATAGGGTACTTTACCATTATGATTGGGATGGAGGGAGTAGTATAATACATTCCTGACTTGGTATGCCCCCAGAAATAGTCAACTTTGACGAACTGGGTCATCAAATCCATGTTGACATCCTACATTACGTTGTGCTCGTCACACACACACTCTGTGTTCAACACATCATCATTTTGTTTGTTAAGTCGTCACACGCAACGCCACCTCATATTTTCCACGCAACACCACTTACAACAAAAAGATATTTGCGTCATTCGAATTTAACGTGAACTCTATCTTTTTAAAATTATAATTATGTATAAAAATTAGTAATATTATACATAAAAATTATCACTGTTATACATATAATTATCACTATTTAAAAATAAATTATTTTTTAGACCATGATAATTTTAATAGAGTTAATATATGAACATGATTTACAAAAATGTTACTCATATGAGAATTGTATATTAATTTAAGTATAGTTTATCTATAATCAAATTGATGTATATTACAATTTGCATAATTCATAGAATTGACATGAATTAGAGGAATTAAAACGTAAGAAAAAAGTATAAATATTTTAACAATTTTTTGTGTAAATTAATTTTATCGTGCAATAAATATATACTTTATACATTTTAAAATAATATTAATTTGTTAGTAGTAATTATTTTAATTAAAAGTATTAATCGTAATACTATAAAATGATAGTGATAGATCAATTGTACAGTAAAATTATTTTAGATTAACTGACCAACGCTAATATTTATATTTGTTAGCTTGGGGCTTGAATACATAAATTCATCTTTTACTTCATTGATACCACTTCTTATTTACGTATATACCAGGATACGCAGAAAAGAAATAATACTAACAATAATTATCAGGAAAAAAAAAAGATTAGGAAATTTTGGCCTAATTAACCTAACATAGAACAAGTTACAACCAAACAACTTTGACAGTACTGTAAATGTGTTCTTGCATTGAATTAAATAAAAACTATAGTGTCCAATTAAGATTTTGTACTTTTGTTACTTACATAATTTTTTCTTTTTTTCCTTTTCATTTTTTAAGTGATGATTTTAATAGCACATTGTAATACTATATCTTCTATAGGTGGTTTTATTGATATATATATATATATATATATATTATTTGTTTATATCATAATATATCATTATAAATTAAAAAACACAATATGTAATGAGAATCTAGCCGATCAACACGTCGATGTGTCCAAGTGGCAATTATATTACTATTAGCTTGTAAAGAGAAGGTATCACGTGCACCATGTTTACAATACATTATTATTACTATTTGCTATTGTTGGTAAGAATTAATATTTTATTTGTAAAATATTAATTTATAAACAATATAATAATATTGATTTTTTTTTGTCTACTTTTGAATGTTACCAAAAAATTTAATAACAGTGATATACGATAAACATGATGCACACAATATTTTATTATAATAAATTGCACGAAAAAACTTCTGTAATTATGTCGTTGGACATGCATAACACATATATTATGACATAAAAAAAATTCCAACTTAATTAAAAAGTAAGTAATATTTATTTTTCTAATTAAAAAAAATATTTTGTTTTATTTTGAAAATACTTCAAGTTCTTAATTTTTTTAAGTATAACTTCTTTTACTAAATACTACTCCCTCCGTCCCAAAAAAACGTGCACGTTTACTGTTTTCGCGTGTTTTTGCGAGCGAGTTTTTTTATTAGTATTTGAAATGATAAAATAATTTTTTAAAAATACATGCAATAGATGAAAGATAGTCTATAATACCCCTCTTAAAAAATTTATTTATCATTTCAAATACTAATATCATTTTGTTTGTCTCACGAGTCACGAAGGACCTAGCTAACAATAAAATAAACCTAATTAAAAAAAAATCGATAATTTGGTTAGCTGGGTACCAAAGACACAAATTCAGTCCAGATAAAAAATACATTTTATCCCTCCCATATTTAAAGATAAACCAATCTCAGGTGGCGAGCATTACATAATTTGTCTGCAGTATTACCACTATGCCCTCATTTTTATTTGAATAGATTCGAAAGAATAAATTTAATTTGGTTATTTTAATTCAATTTAAGGACAATTACGATAATAACATAAGTATTCCGTCTAATCCCTCAATTCAAATAAACATAAAATATTAATTTTTAAATATTTTTTAAAAAAATACAGTCGTGCAATTCAATATAAACATTACAATAATTCAATATAAACATTACAATCATACTTATCCTATCACAACTAATCCATCAATTTCGAGGAAACAAATGAAACCTAAATGGTAAATCCGTGGTGGGGAGTTAGGTATAAGGTACAAATATAATTATTTATTGACAACATCATGCACCACGAGTTGTATCATTATGTTATGTAGCGTATTCATGCATCTTATTCTGAAAGAGGACCAAAGAAACCCCAGTGGCCATATTACTTAAACCCAAAATAAGAAATATCATACTCATTGACTTATTTTGATTTGAAAAGAAAAATAAAAAGTTTGCGTTGCTTTCAATATATCAAATCTGAGTATATAAATTTAGTGGGGCTTCCCATGCTCCCCTCTGAAAATTATTTACGAGATAAATATTGCAATAAATGAATAAAATAGAGTTTGAGCTGACAAGTATGCAAAACAATTAAGCTATTACTCTATTTTTCCTCCATCATTAGTAGTCGCAACTAAATAAAAGATAATAAATTTATTTAAAAATTATTTTATTTAAATTGTAATATTATGATACTATCGTTATTCATTATACATAAAATATAAAAAAAATATATATATTAAATGCACCGTGTAATTTAAATGTATATTTTAATGGTACAATCATTTTTATAGAAAAATGTAAGTGAAAATAATATGTTTTTTTTAATATAGAAATTAATCAAACATTATCACTTTTATATGCATATCGACCATATATAACAGACACATACGGATGCAAATATTTTTTATATTAGATTAACAGGCTGAAATTAGTTCTGCCCATTTGTGTAAATCAGAAAAATCTGCCCCTCAACTCAAATTTAATAAAAGGTAATGTTACGCGACCGTAATTCTATAAAGGGTGGATTTGCATCAAGATACACCATGTACTTATAGTGCATTTTAAAATTACGTAATTTATTATATTAAAAAATATAATTTATTTACATTGAACTGAACTATGTAACTATTTTTTAATATTAATAATTGCATAGTTCAATGTAAATAAATTACATTTTTCAGTATAACAAGTTGCATGATTTTAAAATTCACTATGAGTGCACAGTGCACCTGAATGCATACAAGACATAAACTTCTATAAATTATCACATTATTAAAAGAAGAATATAGACACAAATTTATTAAGATTCGCTGAAATATAATTCTCTCATCAAATGATAATTTTATATTTAATTAAATTGAATTTCATAATTAACTCAATTTAACCTCATAAGATCAAGAGACACACTTGCATAAGACGGTCTAAAGTGAAACGAAACATAATATAGATATTGACGCGTTAACATTTTTAAAAAAATTAAATATTAATTTATGTTTAATTGTACCCTATTTTATGAATGAAATTCTCTTGTGCAAATTTTTGTCATAAAAGAAATCGTCCCGTGCAAATTTTTCTCGTAAAAAAATATAGGGAACATGCTTTTAGAAGAAAATGATGGGGCATCTTTGAACGCCCTGAAAATAGAGATCAATAAGAAGAAAATGTGCTACTATTTAGTATTCCTCTCAATCCAAATTAGGTCATGCAAACCGGATATTTCATTTGTGCAATGTGGAATATGTGGAGAAAAGTGATTCCCATTTTAAATTTGAAGCACACTTGTATAAGATCGTCTCATGGTGAAATGAACATAAATTGAACATTGACGCTTTAACACTTTGAGAGAGATGTGTATAATTTGTGTTAAATTATACATCGTTTCATGCATGAGACCGTCTCATATAAATTTTTGTCTTTAAATTTTAATCATTTTGGACCTCTATTGCTTGCAATTTTTTTATATGTATAAAGTTTAAATTATCCTTTGGATTTCTTCATAAAATTAACAGCCCTAATTAGAAAGGTTGATGTGGTTGATGTGTAATTGCTCAAGATGAGGTCCATGTTAGTTTATTTATTTCAATAATTTGTCATTTCAATTATCCATATAATATATATATATATATATAGCATAACATTTATAAATTAATACAATTGGGACCAAAAAAAATATTAATTTTAGAGAGATATTAATTAATCGATAAATTAATAATTTATTAATTTAAAGAGGTATTCTGTATTAATTTAATTTAAATTAATTACATCAGAATTCATGAATTTAAATTCAATTATATAGAGATATTAATGAGTATTAAATGTTAGGAACTTGAATAATCTTATTTATTGTTTAAAATTCATACGTATGTTCAATAAGAACTTGAATCATCTAATTATTTAATGTTTAACATTCGTATTATTGAAAGATGAGATTCATTTTGATTTGAATTTCAATAGAAAACAATAAACACTACATTCATATTTTACTAAGTTGTCTTAGTTATCTTTGTAATTTTATGAGATTATTAATTTATGATGTTGATGAGACCCTTGTATTATATAAGGGGTCTTAAAAAAAATTATTATCTTATTAATTTATCGAAATTATTAATTTATGTTTGGGGCCCAAGTCGGGACCGGAGAAAATATTATTATAGAGAAGTTATTAATTTATCGAGTATTAATCTATAGAGGTTATACTATATATATATATATATATATTGACAAAAAATAAATAAATAACAATTTCTTGTTACTTTTTTTTTCTCATAAAATGCAAGCTCGTGAACTATCCTAAATTGATATATGAGTTATTAAATATTAGATCAAGTAACCAACAAGTTTGAATTTGGTTGTTGATTGAGTTCATTTACACTGAAGTCAAAATAAATTTATTAGAAACAAATTAAGATTCAAAATCATTTAGAACGCAGTCCCATCAATTTATTTCATATCAGTGCACATTTAGTTATAAAATAATAAAGAGAATGCAATTATTGTTATTTTTTTTTTTTTGGTGAAAATTAGAATGCAATTATTGTGGATAGCATAAGAACAGGGATAAATCAAAATGGGACCTAATAAATCTGGAAACAAAATAGTGGAAGAAAAAACAAACAAAGAATGAATTATTCTACAGCATGAATGAAGTGGAGATCTTATCCATACTTGAAGATAGGGAAAAGTCATGGATACTGTGAGAATTAAGATAATGACCCACTTTTAAGAAATCAAGAACACAATAAGTTTTCATGAAAAGTACTTTACCTTTACAATAACATTTGATTTAGGTCATTCACATGCTTATACCTACCAAGGGCATGTTTTGAACCTATAAGAAATGGTTCAAAAACATTTTTATTAAAAGTTGTTAAACACAATATTTTGAGGGGAAAAAAATAAATTCTACTTATAAAGTAAAGTTTACAAACAGGTACTAAGGATCATATGGAATGAAATAGATAATACGTCTTGCAAACTCATTTTCCATACAGACAAACTTGTGTAAAAAATTAAAAATTTCCCAAATAATCCATACCATCAATCATCACCTTCACATGGTTTTCATTTTATTTTGGGGCATTTTAAAAAAAATTAAGATAATTATTTTGGAATAGATCTTTCATGAAACCTGAGTTCACTATGAATTCTATTACTGTTACTGTTATGTTATAATGTATATACAAAACAATACTCCATTCGTTCAATTTGAGCCTTCACACTTTGATCGACACACATATTAAGAAAAAATGAATTTATTGACTTTTTACAGGAGATTGTGAGGGTGGAGATGGTAATATTATTTTCTATGTTTAGAGTGTGCAACTTGAAATGAGACGAACCGAAATAAAAAGTATGCAACTTTAAATGGGACGGTGGGAGTAATATTTAAATGAATGAATAATTTTTTATCAATCTTCCTGCGTGGATGATTGACAAGACATACTACAAAATGAAACTTTCTATAATTTTTTTATCAGCTTGAACTTTGAATTTATAGGTAACTCAGCATATGAATTATATATATACATTTCATTATCAAAATAATATTAAAAATACTGATGAATTATATCTTTTCACTCAGAATTTTTCTCAGGGAGATACAGACAATGATGATAGTCTCTCAATTGATGAAACACACAGTAAAGACAAAGAAGAAACACGTGTATTCAAAAACGTCAACCATGACGATCTGCAACAAAAACGTCAGCCATGACGATCTGCACAATAATTTCAAAATTTTCTTTCTTTGTTGGCCACTAATATATATTGGCCACTTTTTCTTTTGCTTTATAGCGTTGCTAGCCACTTTTTCTTTTACTTTATAGCTTAGCTAGACTAGTTATTATACCAATAGGTGATTTCGTTTTGTATATATATGTAAAGAGTTTATCATTGTAAAACACCAGTAATCCTCATTCCGAAATAATATACTAAGTGTTCATAGTCATGTTTGCTTAATTTTCTTTTCGATTCCTAGAATCTAGTTAACTCCTACCCCTTAGATTTATAATATAACCTTATATTTTGTATATTATAAAACCCAGCAAACCCAAAAATAGTGCATCCTCAACTTTGTTCTACGTTGTTTACTCTGTTAATATGTATGTTCTTCATCCTCTCTTTTATTCTATTTTCGTTGGTATCATTTATGTATCTCCTTGTTTGCTTTGTGCTCTTTTCATTTTGGTTAATGTGTACCAAAATCTTAAATCACACCCATAAACGTCAGTCATGACGATCTACACAATAATTTCAAAATTTTCTTTCTTTGTTGGCCACTAATATATGTTGTCCACTTTTTCTTTTGCTTTATAGCCTAGTTAACCACTTTTTCTTTTGCTTTATAGCTTAGCTAGACTAGTTATTATATCAATAGGTGATTTCGTTTTATATATATATGTAGAGAGTTTGTCATTGTAAAACACGAATAATCCTCAATTCAAAAAATATATATATATATGTGTGTTAAATTGATGATATGTCTTATCACCATACAAATCATATCAGCTGAAATTATGTAAAGTAAAATAGAAATAGACTTCTCCCCATAAAAATCTAAACCCCATCATTCTCAAACCATTTTCTCTCCTCTACACGTTTTGAATATTTTTTAACATCAATTCGCTGATATAAATGGTGAGTTATATGTCATCAATTTAATTCTATATGATGTACTATACTATTACTATATTTTATCCCACGTGAGGCATAACATGCATGTGACTTAATTCACATGTGGGGGCTTGCATATCTTTAAGCACGATTCTCTTTCTTTATATTTCATTATTTTTCTCATATTTTAGCTGTCAATTAATTTGTCATGGATGATGCAATACTTCTTATCCACCATAGCATATCTCCACGAGTAGGTTCACTCTAAAAGGCAAAAAGTTAAATATGTTTTAAAAAAATGCATCAAACCACCAAATGTTTTGGAAAATCTTCTACAAAATTCTTGAGTTTAAAAAAAATTATGCACCAAACTCTATTGTATTTTCTCAATTCGCACAAAATCCCTCAATCTTCACCTACTTTCCCCTCTCTCGCCTTTTTATGGATAAAAAAATTAAATAAATTTAATACTACAATTTTATTCATCTTTATAAAATAATAGTATAATACACACAATTTCATGTATAGAAAGTATAAAATTGTACTCCCTCTTTCTCATAGTTAATGGAACTCTTGAAGGGTGTGAATTAAAATAAATATTTCTACTTTAGAAAATGTTACATTAAGTTTATGACAAAAAAATGAAAAAAGTTCCATTAAATATGAGACGGAGGGAGTAGTTTTTCGGTAACGAATAATCTTGTGTTATATAGTTCAACAAACACAATAACCGAGTTAAGTTGAACATCAAAGTGTTCGATCTATCCTCAAAATTCATACATAACTTTTTTTTTTTTTTGTATGTACCACAATAATAATATAGGTTCATGTTGGTTTATTTTGGATATTTAGTTGATCATTAAATTAGTAGATATAACGATCTTTGAACTTGATAATTTCAAATTTTCAATCTTCTTAATGAACCACAAATCATACAATCTAGCTAGGAACTTAAAAAAAATGTAAATGAAAAACGTACATCCAGACACTTGACTTGATTTTATCCAGAGTACAAAGTAAGCACCTTTTCTTTGGTCCGTTAAAAGTCCGCCTCAAGCAAGCGCTCATCTTCATTCTTCTCCGAACCAGACAAATTGATGCTTCTATTGATCGAAATGAAAGTAAAGCTCTTGTTGAGAAGAATATACACACAACAAATCCATTGCGCAATAAAAATCGCCTGCATTTTACAGTTTGCACTCTGTTACGGATCTTCTGAAATACCTAAAAGGTCCTTCTCAGGCAAGTGTAGAGGCACAAAATTGTTAATTATGTCAAGAAAATGTATTAGTAATTTAGTATCATATCAAAATGCTAGCAAAAGCTTCTTCAAGAGCCCTTTTCTTGCTAATTTCTACACTCCATCCACCCGCCCTTGCAGCTCTTTCTGTTCGGAGTTTCATTGTTTCTTCGTCTTCGTATTCAAATCCCATCATGTCAACACCGGACCCAAGTGGGCCCAACGGTCGTGGCTGAGCTATCCCACCTCCAGTAACTGCCGGCGCATATTGCCCCTGAGGGACAGTGCTACTCCCTGCTTGGCTGCTTGATGACTGCATTATATATATTACAATGAAAAGGCATTTAGATTTGATTGAATATATTGAAAAATAGTTCCAAAGTTTGAGAAATCTAACCGATTGTATTTGTATGCAATTATATTATACCTTTATATTTGTTCCTATTTAACTGATGTTGCTCACTGTAAAAAAAAATAATGAGCACAAGCTTCACTTGACACAGGCCATTTAGTAACCCGTTAATTCAGTGAAACTGCCTTTACAAATTTACATGTCAATATATTTTTTGAATACAATTAGTACCCCTTGTTAATCTCATGAATGAATTTAAAAAAAATAAAAAAAATACAAAGATTGAAGACCTTATCATATGACTCCCACCTTAACAGTCAGCAAACATGAAGATAGTGATATAAATATACAGGACCAACGTTAGCTAAATATGTATGTTAAACACATAGATTAATTTGTGCTATAACATTCACCATAACATAATTGTTGAACCTAAGTCATCTTATTGAAGAGTTATCTAGCATGCACCTCTACGTTGTCTTCTACCCTTCCAGTATGATGATATATCAGTTATAAAGTACGAACACATTAGTATAAACAAAATAGAAAAAAGAAGCTAGATAGAGCCACAAATGAGGTTTTTAGACAATGACTGAGAGGGAGAGTTAAGGCATTGGACAGAAAAGAAAATATATAATCAATTAAAGTAAGGATCTAAAAGCGAAAATTGTTGAGATTATAAGATAACTCACAAAATCAACACCCGTTTGCGGAAGTTGTCCCTTGCTAGCTGCCAAAGCAGCCGCGTATTCCTCAGCCTACTCAGTCATAGAAACACAAGGTAAGTGACGGAAACGATAAAAATGAAATCATGACAGTGTATAAAGTGGCCTTTTTAGCTTAAAACTAGAACACCTTGCGAGCTTGAGCATTCATGATTTGTTCAGCATTTTCTCTCTGATACTGAGCAATTCTTGCTTCAATAGCAGGAACATCTATTCCATCAACTAAATTAACTACTGCAAGCAAACACATTCTTCAATCAAATGCTAACATACGAGTGGACGTCATAATTCATTAGTTATACTTACTCATATCCTCCACCTCTTCCAAGTAATCATTATACTCCCTTAACGACGGGAAATCCTCTTCTCTTTTATTATATCTGAAAATCAAAAGAGCATGGTAGCTTGAGCAAATTTGTGATATCAATTATCAAACACATTAAAGTACACAAAGGAGGACTGAGAACGTGAAATTAGTTTAACTATTAACAACCTAGAAAGATAAACCAAATTGTTATCACATATTGCTTTATCACAAATATTCCTATTTCAAGAGGATTATGAAATTCTAGAGTATGTGCTTCAAAGCACAGTTTGTCCTGCTAATTAACAATTGTAGAAGTCCAGGCAAGATGCATTCCCAGAATTCGTGTTACCTTTGATCCTGAACACAGTTATAATCAAAACTCTAAGCTCATATTACCAAATATATTATCCCCAATCACATAAAACAAATTGAAAACAAAAACTTAATCAAGTAAAACCTAGTTTAAAAGAGCATTCGTTACTATAAATCACTAAATCAAACACCTTTCAATAATCAACCTAAAGAAAAGGGGAAACACTAAATCGAAATCTACCTCTACATCTAAAACCAATACATACATACATAGATAAAATTGGACGTACATGTTGGCAATTCGTTTTCTGATAGCCATTTCCTTGGCGAATACATTCGTTCCAGAAGCCACCACCACCATATCTTCCACTCAAAGTTCCAGCCACAGATTATTTTGGAAGAAAATATAAATTAACGAAATATTATACGACGGAAAAATTAAAGCACAAGCTCAGCTGCTCAGAAGCAGCGAAGACCGCCGGCGGCCGTGCAAACACCGAAGAGAGGAAATTAGACGCGAAACTGGACAACTGAAAATGTTAAGCGAGAGAGAAATATAATAAAGGCCAAATGCCAATTCTTTAGGCCCAAATACTAAATTGAGCCCATATTCTTTAAACTTAGAATGGCCCAGTCTATTACCCGCCCCTCCTCTCCTTTTTTTTAAAGATATAATATTTTCCATCAACCTTTTTAATTAAATCGTTAAAAATGTTGCTGTTCTTTTTTTAATTTAAAAGAAGATTAATCATGTAATACTGCATTGTTTTTATCACAGAAAAATTATAAACCGGATGGGTCAGATTAAAAATTAAATAATTGATGATTGAGTTGTAAGTTAAACACATAAATTATTTGAAAAACAATAATTATTTTTTAAAAATAAATAATTTAAATTTAAATTTTAAAATCTTAAAATACTATAAATAACTCTTTATAATATTCTTAAAATTTGAAATCGAGATTTTATAAAAATAAGGGGTGATTTTTCTTTAGTAGATTAGAGATTTCGTGTATTCAATTTCTGTTAGTTTTATGTGAACATGCCAACCAATTCATAAGATAAAAATAAGTGTGTAAATTGTAGAGTAGATGAGTATTAGGAGAAAGAAAGTCACGAGTTAGTTAGGTAAGATAATCGAATAAAAAAGTGAGACAATTTTCTGTTGTTTTTCTTCTTGTGGTATTATCAGCTTTGACACAAAATTAACTCGGAATTTGAGACGACCAAATCTATGGCTGTTTTATTCATCATAACATTTTACTAAATGGAATTTGAGGACTGTATCATACGAGTTTTTGTCATAGGGAAATGGACTAAATTCAGGGTCGTTCCTCGTCTCGTCTCATCTGCATGAATCGTTGTACATCATTTCATCCACACGAATCGGTCTACGGACGATAGTCGAGCAGATGAGACAGCCACCATCTAAATCAGACTCGATCAACAGCAGATATATATATATATTTGAATAATTAACAGGAAAAATGAGGACATGACTTCATAAGGTGACTAAATGCTACAGTTAACATATAAGTACAATAATCACAGCAACATGTTCCACTGAACCCTAACATGTAGACTCATAAGAAGAAACCTGAAAAACCATCACATTGGCAATGTGCATATCTTCTGAGAATGCCCAAGCATATGGCACCGACCGCATTGCACCACTCGTTTCGGGCGTTTCAAACTCTCCATCCGCAGAACCTTCTTCTTGGGTCGACCCGGAGGCCTCCGGGTCTTAGGCGGACGAATCGTGATATCCACTTTAGCCCCCCCACCGCCTTCAGCCCCCTCGCCTGGTTCCTTCCAGAGGCTCTTATCAGGAATCGGGTAAATCATCTGCGAGTATGTTTCGCAATAGCTTTGGACGGTGAAACATGGCTCAGCAAACAAATGACTATTTTGCCCACATGAGATGAGGGCAGCAGCGGCATGGGCACATGGCAGACCGTACAGCTGCCACCTTCTGCACGAGCAGACTCGACTCCTTATGTCCACGATGTTTGTGCGTTCTGTTGAAACGATCTCGAATTCAACTTCATTTGCACGAAGCACTTTGTAGCAACAGGCGTCGGCTATAGCTTCGGAAATTCGTTTCTCAGCTGATGGGACGAGAATCGAGTTCAATAGCAAGCCCAAGTTACGACGGTCATTGAACCACAACATTAACTGATGACGAATGTGCTCCATCATTTGTACGACGGGGAGCTCGTGGCATTCCAATGCCCAATTGTATAATAATTCTGTACCAGTTAACGTGAAATGACCGTACCGTACCCCTTCAAAATACGCGACGGCCCACAGCTGGGGGTTGAAAACGTGAAACCAAGGCAATACAGCTTCTGAAATCTGCACCATCTCGGATACTTTACTTTCGAATTCAGCCATCGTAAGGGCATAAACGGCGTTCCAGAATATGTTGACCAGCTTCGAGTTTTTAAAAGTATCACGAAAGTTCTCGCTTATGTACCGTAAGCAAAAGCCATGAAACGCGCTAGGGAAATGAGTCTCAACGGCTTCCACCATCCCGACTGATCTCTCAGAAAGAATCGTGAGACGGGGCATATTATCCGTATTAACTCCTAGAAGCTTCCGGAGTTCCGACATGAACCACATCCAATTCTCGTCACTTTCAACATCAACGACGGCTATTGCCAATGGGAACAGAGCATCGTCAGCATCGACAGCAGAAGCACAAAACAACGTCCCTAAATACTTCCCTTTCAGATGAACTCGGTCCAGCTCCAAAAGTGGACGACAAGCGTTTATAAACCCGTAAATTGCAGCACGATAAGACACAAATAACCGTTGAAAAGAATTGTCTTGTCCAGTAGCAACAACGGACGCAATGCTACCAGGATTAGTCTTCCTAATCTGTTCACAATAAGCAGGAAGAAGCTTAAAACCTTCCTCATAAGTTCCATGAAGAGCAGCCATACTACGTTCTTTCCCCCTCCATGCCTGCATATACGAAACAGCAACCCCATGTTGATCCCGAATATCTTGCAAAATCTCCTTCGGTTTATACTGTGGGTTATCCCTTATACGGGATTCAACAGAACGAGCAACCCAACCTACAGAAGCCTGTTGATGGTGAAGATTCTGGACACCTTCACATGTGTGATCACCTTGAAGGGTTCTAATCGTAAATGTGGGGACACCGGGGCATTTTGCCACATGGATACGCCATGGACAACCCTCTTTAGAACACTTGGCTATGAACCTACTCCTATCGGATTTCACTATTCGAATCTCGAAATGTAAGGCTATGGCTATGTCTTTAAGGGTTCTCCTACAAGTATCAACATCCGGGAACTCCTGTCCAATCGAGAGAGCTTGACTAGCCAAAGTAACACTTGTGTTCGTATTAGAAATCGGGGTAAATACATCTTCAGACAAGTGATTGGCCAAAGCAACAGTTACATTCGCATCGGATATTGTTGTTAAGCCCTGTTCAGCCATTTGCTCCATTCATTTAAACCACCATACTCATATTTTCAAAACCCATCCTTTATCCTCTACACAATGCAAGATTTCACCAGGAAACTAACATTATATGCCAAAA
This sequence comes from Stenogyne calaminthoides, assembly GCA_037126765.1. Classification (NCBI taxonomy): domain Eukaryota; kingdom Viridiplantae; phylum Streptophyta; class Magnoliopsida; order Lamiales; family Lamiaceae; genus Stenogyne; species Stenogyne calaminthoides. The sequence goes on along the minus strand of JBBCBC010000029.1, from coordinate 25,929,932 downwards.
ATCCAAACTGCACCAGAAATTGCCACAGATTCAAACTATCACCCTAATTTACACAAAATGCACAAATATGTATCAAATGCCAGCCCCAAATTCCGAGTAGCTATCTACAAAACGAAGAACAAACCACGAAAATAAACTTCATACGAACATCAAAATTAACAATTGGAAGCTCATCAGTTGAAGAAAACCATCAATTCACAAATGCGCACACACACCAATTAATATGAGCTTGCACAATCAAATTGCTACTAAATTAGTAACCGAATTCCAGTTGGAGGATAAACACCCAATTCGGGTCGGGTACAAAACGGGTTTACTGCAAGTTGAGAGCGACGAAGAATCAATTACCTCGAAAAACCGGGTTCTGCGCAGAATTTGTGAGATCTGGGCGCAAACTGTACAGATTTGTACGTACGTATGTATCTGTGTGTATACATAAACAGCTATACATACACGAATTCATAAACGAGATAAAAATGGGTTTAGGTACGGAGGTGAAGATGTAAAACATTGAAATCCTGAGGGCATATATGGGGCATTGAATTATTAATTTTTGAAGTGGGTTAGGTTGTGGCAATTTGATTTTGCCCTAATTGAAGTGGAGTTCTAATGTTCTATTTGTCAGTTGTTTGTGTGGGGAGAAAGGGAATAGGTGTCGGGATATTGTAAACAGGGCCGAAAAGACGGATATGGCCTTATGTGTTTGGGCTATATGGGCTTCTTTTTTTTTTTTTTGAAAAAATATTATATTATGGGCTATTGCATGATAATTGAAGGCCTTGTTACAAATCATGAAAATTCATTTGGGCTATTTCGTAACATTTTGCCGCACACACTTTCAAAAACTCAAGCTGGTCGTACACCACATTTTTCTTCAATTAACGCCATCAAATTATGGATATTTTCCGGACTTCCCAACAGTGCATTATGGTGTTGTATCAATTGCATTAATGTGTTGCACTGTACAATATATTAAATATGTGGTATTGTCCAATCGTATAGAATAGAAAAATTAAATTATGTACTCCCTCTGTCCTATTTTTTATTATCCATTTACTATAGACACGGGAATTAAAAAAAAATAGAAGATAATAGTATTAAATGATGTAAAGTGGGTAAAGTGAGTTTGGTGAAGATAAATAATAGTATTAAATGATGTAAAGTGAGTTTGGTGGAGAAAAATAATAATATTAAATAGTATTATATAAAAAGCGGATAATCAAAATCAGGACGGAGTGAGTATAATTTGTCTAAGCGCCAAACAACAAAAGATAGAAACCTTTTTTTTTTTTGACAGGAACAAAAGACAGAAACTTAATTACCAGATTCCACACAAGTTCCTCGAAAAGGATAGACAATAAAATCAATTTTCTAATAATTGATGCTGATGTTTTCCTTTTATTACTCAATTAAGTGGGAGACACATGTTCGATTCCTTTTGAGAACGAATTTGAGTATGAGAGTTATAAGGTGGTTTGGTGAATTTATGGAATATTTGGATGCTTGGTGTACTAACTACTAACATTTAACAATTAACTTTGTCCGATAAAAAAAACAATAAAATTGTGATTAAATAGTCAAGAAACAAAGTGATAATTGCATTAAATTTCTATCCATTTTTGCTGAAATTCAAAAGCTTTGTTTGTCTTTTCATCCGCATCGAAAAAATATCTACGATCAAGAAATCGAGATATATAGAATGAGATTCATAAAAAGTTTCACACAAATTTTTATCCTTCTCCAAAGTTTGCCTAACCCATCATAAATTCGCAACCTGCGGAAGCCAACATATTGAGTACCTTTTTTAGGTGAACTAGTTAAAATTTTGTCAAAAAATTGTGTAAGATCGGTATCACTTTTCAATATAAATATTATCACTTTTTTAAGGTAATATACATTACTTTTTCAAAAAATAAATAAATTAAAGTGATACATATTACTCCCTCCATCTCGGAATAACGTGCACCCCTATCCGGGCACAGAAACTAAGAAAACTTGTTTTATTGAAATTAATTATAATGATATTGTGATGATATAAGTTTTGAGTGTTTTACAATTTTAGAATATTTGCACATTATTACGGATTAAAAAAAATGTGCATGTTATTGCGGGAACGAGGGAGTATATTTTAGGAAACCGACGAGGATGATATTATAACGCGTGGGGTTAGATAAAGATTTGGCATCCACAAGTGCAATTCAATTTGAGTTGGATGGAAAATGGGTGGATTCACACCACAGACATTGTCAAATGAAATAATTGAATGTTGGATCTGAATTTAATGAAACTGTCCTCCATTTAATTTGCACTGATGGGTCTATTCAAGCCCATAATCAGTAGTAATCCATGCTTATTTATTTCATTTACTTTACAAATTATTTTATTCGTCTTTTTTTTGGCGTGTTGATTATAATGTTTTACTCCATCCGTCCTCAATTATATATGTTTGTTTTCCTTTTATGGATGTCCCAAATATATAGGTTTATTTTTATATAAAGTAACTATTTCTAGTTAATTTATTAATATAACTTTATGCATTAATTATGTTAAAAACTATAATAATCATTAAATAGGGATATAATAGAAATTTTGCTTGTTTAATTTACTTTTCCAATACAACTTTTTAATTTGTGTGAAAAGTCAAACAAGCCTATATATTTGGGATGGAGGGAGTAATAATTAATGCAATTTTATGGATTTAATATAATGGTCCTAGATATATCATGTATTCTGTAGAGAGATTTACCATACGAGTATATATTTGCGAGAAGTGTGTTTCTTAGAGCAGTCAGGGTGTCGTACTGACTGACAATAGTCAGGATCTGGAATTTCGCCATGTGTCGTCGTACTATATCGTACTAACCTGATACCTGTTGTACAAGTTTAATGTTTTTAAATTATTTTTTGTCATTTACCATCTTACCCTCTCTCAAACCAATTTTTTTTTTGAAAGGTAATCAATTACAATAGCTTTCCTAACATAATCAATTACAATAGTTCCTTCGACCACCGGGCACATGACAACATCTTTTCATCTCGCTGTAGACCGGAACCGCAATCACCACAAGAAAGGAACCACCCGAGGTCAAGAACTTTCGAAGAATCAAGACAAGAATTAATGGAACCGCAACCACCACAATGAGGAACATCACCCCACCTCAAAGGGAACCTGCACAAGAGGAAATAAATTTTTTCTCTTCGTGTCTCGAACCCAGGACCTCATGGTCCTGGGTGATGGAGCTCAAACCAATTGAGTTATCCATGCTTGACTCAAACCAAATTAAAAATAACATATTAAAATTATTTCTTCTAAACCTAAAAATCAATTCACACCCACAAAAATCAGTTTCACCCCACCAATTTCAATACTCAATAGGTAAAAATGTCAAATTGGACCCTCAACTTGTCTCTCGAATCAAGTAAGCCCCTAATCTATAGTTTTGTTCATTCACGCCCTTTTTCTTTTCAAATTGAATCAAGATCAAATAAGCCCTCCATCTCCTAAAATCCAAACACATAAACCCCTGTAATCTATTTGAGTGAAACGGAGTTAATATTGGATGCTTATACGGACAACTATGCTTATAATTACTTCCACGGGGTCTCTATCTGTCATATTATGCATATGCGAAGCAAACTCAGACTGCAACATCTATTATTGCAGCATCTATTTTGTAACTAGAATTCAACCTCTGTTTTTGTATAAGAATCCAACCTCCATAATTGTAACAGGAATCCAATTTCTCTCCCTCATTAACTAATCCAGTTTCTTTATGAATATAATTAAGATGCAAAGCATGACTTCAACATCAACAAAGGTATCACCGCCATTGTATTTGTCATCGAAAAGCTCGGTCATTTCATTTCCAATAAAGAAAAATAAAATTAATTATTAGTGAATTTATTTTGCCTCGAACATCAAGGTCTGCACTCTGCAAACACTTTAAGAGGAGATGCCTTATGTTGTGTTCTTTTTTTTATTTACTAGGAAGAAGAATGAAATAACTCACGAGGAAGAAGAATGAAATATATATATATATATATTTATAAAAATGTTATAAGAACAAATTTATAAATTGATAATTGTATATTTTAAATTATTTAATTTATTATAAAGAAGACGAAGATGCTGACACAATTCGACATATAGACGATGCAAAGACGATGGTCGAAGATGACACACAATACAACAAAGTTGGTGTCATTAAATTTAAGCCTTTGGATTTTAAATCTAATGGCTCAAATTAATCGATTATTGTCAAGACGATGACAATCAGAATCGCTTATAAGAAACAAGAAACACCCTTGTGAGAAAAAGAAAAAATTTCATTTTGGCAAAAAAATTATATGCATTAGTTAAGTAGCGTGCAATTTTGATTCAACTTTGATTAAACTTTAACTATTAGGGTGTGATTAGTATGTTGGAATATATAGGGGATGTAATGATCATTTCTTAATCTATTCCAAATACATTGATTGGTATGTATTTTTGGAAGGAAACATAATTCCATTAGGAATGGTCATTCCCAAAAATAAAGAAATTGTAATTCATTACAGAGTTGGTATGCTGTGAAACTTGTTCACTGTGAAATTGTTTTTTTTTTATAGATATACTCTTTAGTAATATAAGTCATATTACTAAAGAGTGTGACTTTTTACTGTAAATGATGTGATTTTTTACTACAAAATAGAAACATGCAATAATTCCAAATGTAAACATTTAATTACGTTACCATATTAACATTCAGACTTTTCGTATAAATGTTTCACATTTTTTAACATAATAAATAAGACGCTTACTAAAATGATTATGAAGTAAGATTACATGATAGACAGACAAAGACCTATCCTTATAAAATTTTAAAATAGAAGGTTCGAAGTAGCTGGCAGCCAAATACACCTATTTGTTACACAAAATATATTATTAATTGAATAAACCGTTAATCAATCAGATAAATTATTGCAGAAGACAAGATGAAATATACGAGATCTTGAATTTATTTTTTTAATCCATCGTGGGCCTGGACCCATAAAAGACCGAAGCAAAGTTTTTTTATTTTTAATGGAGTATTTTATTTTTTACAAGAAAGACCGAAGCAAGTTGATTGCTTGGACACTGACATTTTTTTTTTTTTTTTTTGGTTATATATATTTAATTCCTTTTTTTTGACTTATTAGAAAATTGCTAATTGCCATATTTTGCAAATCATATAAGAAATGTAATTTATATAAGACAATTTTATGCTGTGGACTTGACCGATAAAACATATGCAAAAATTATTTAACTCGAAATTTTGATAATCAATCACTCCTAAGTTATCACACCCTGAAGTCATTTATTAAAATATTTTGACACCTACAAAGTTTGTTAAGAAAAGTGATGTTCAATAGTATAAAATAAAATAAATGAATAATAACCTCAACATATTACAATATTCTGATAATTAATATATTTGGTTATCTAGTTGGTTAGGAAATGACATGCGTTAGTAATCCCACCGTACAAAGCAAATTTATTATATTATCATTAATCACACATTTATATCTCCTTTTTAGCAATCTTATCGATCTAAGTAATATTTTGTGGACCTTCACTAATTGTTTAATTTCCTTGAGATTTTGGACCCAAATTAATCATGCATGCTGTAATCAGCGCGTAGGGTATAGCAGTAGTTTCGATTAATCCAAATTGCAGGAGAAATTTGGCCATATTGAGTTAATAATATGACAAGTCCATAATTAGATGCTTTAAAAGAAAATGACAAGTCCATAAGATGACTAGTGGGGCACTAAAAACACCTGTTTACTAATTTCATCATAATCTAGACTAACAATCCAAAGTTTGATTTTTATTACTAATTTTGAAAAAAACGTAACCATGTATATCCACCGATTGACTAGCAGTTTTTCCTTTACTTTTAAATCAAACGATCAAGATTATATTACCTTTTAAAAAACAAAATCCTCTATAAAATTGAATCCATACTGATATCATAATATTTATTTATTGATACCGTTATTTTTATAAATTAGTACCATAACATTGACACACATATAAATATTATGGGTATTAGTTTAAAAGTATAATAGTATTAACTGATAAGTGTGAAATCAATTTATAAATGTAATTGTATCAATTTCATACTGTGAATAAGTTTTACCAGAGATTGACTCCTTTTGAAATTAATAATTTTTTCAAATCATAATAAAACTGTAACAAATGTAATTTTTCTTTAACAGAAAAATTAAATATCATTAGAATGAATGGCAACATTGACTGACAAAATGAAATTAGGAGTTTGTCCCGAATTTTTTTTTACAAACAAATTAGACTTCGCAATATGGCGAGAAGTTGTGAATTGTGCATGAAATAAGTAGTCAACCGACAAAGATTTGTTTGGCAGATTGATTATATATGCAAGAATATTTATATTTAAAACACGATTCATCTCAATACATTAAATTGTGTTCACTTCCACATGCACTCTAGTATATTTAATAGCAAATGGGGCAGCTCGTATGTGATTAGCTCTTGAATCTACATCGTTTGGATATATCATTTAAAAATGGAGAAATATAATAATATTTAGAAATATTAAAATATAATAATCATTCAAGTGGCGGCTCTAGATGTTAGTCGAATGGTGGAGGAGAGTAAAGGAAGACTATAGAGTTGGTTTACGACTAAGGAGATTAATTCATGGCTTGTATGCTCACTGGAACCTCTTTTCTTAGGTAAAATGTACACAGTTTCTTTGTCAAAAGGTATACTTTATATATTTGACAATTCTTAATACTCCATCCGTCCCGATCTTGTTGATACTATTTCCGTTTTAAGCATCCCAATCTTATTTACACATTTTCTTAAATGAAATTACTCATTTTATATTTTATCACTTTATCACATAAAATACTAATAAATAACTATTTCTACCCACAATATTTTATCACTTTATCTCAAAAAATACTAATAGATAACTCTTACTACCCCAACACATTATCATTTTTTTTAAAACTTCAAGCACACAGTAATTGTGTAAACAAGATCGGGATCTTTTATAATTTTCGCTTGACAAAAGAAAAAAAAAGTGTTACCATTAAAACATAAAAAGTATTTGAAATGAAATAATTTAAAATTTTCCACATTAAAATAAATTTAAATTCATTCACAAACCTTCAAATTCAAACGTGTGGATCGATGTTTGTTCGGTGATGTTTTAATCTTGTCTAAATTAGCTGTTTATAATGTTTTGGGAAAACCTATTTTTGACTTTTTTCTACAAGAAAAAACGAAAGGCTTTTCCAATGCATATAAAAAAAAAAGTGTTACCATTAAAACATAAAAAGTATTTGAAATGAAATAATTTAAAATTTTCCACATTAAAATAAATTTAAATTCATTCACAAACGTGTGGATCGATGTTTGTTCGGTGATGTTTTAATCTTGTCTAAATTAGCTGTTTAATAATTAAGGAAAGACTTATCATATTCATTTTATTAATATTGCATGTAAATTAAATGTATATTTCACTTTTTGGCTTGTATTTTAGTTAGTTATAGTATGTGAAATGATAAAGTGACTTTTAAGGATGTGTAAGATAGATAAGAGATAAGATTATCATAACCCATCTTAAAAATTTCTTTATCATTTCAAATATTAGTCTTGAGATCTCCTTCGAAAAACTATTTTTTTGATTATCTAGTTATTCAACACTCTAAAGGCGAATCCTAACTCATTAAGATTAAAAAAGTCGGGGAGGAGATAATAACTCTTTATTAAATTTATTTCCCAACAAAAAATTGGATAAAATGGGTTTGATGGATGGAAATAAAATATTTATTAAATGGTATAAAGTGAGTTTTGAAATTATAAAGTGACTTTTGAAGATAAATAATAATAATTAAATAGTATCTTAAAATTTCTTTTATCATTTTATTTTTTTTTTTTAAGATTAAGAAAAATGATCAAATAAAATTGTAAAGAATAAAGTGGGTTTTATTTATAAAAAAAAATGTAAAAGCAATTAAAAATTAAAATATTGAAAGAAAAGTAATAAAAAATTAGATCGATTATTTAAAAAAACGAACAATTAAAATTAAAAATAAGTAATAAATATTCATTAAAAACAATATGTGGGATGAAGAGAGTACTAATAGCATAAAAAAAATTGATTTTAGGTGCATTCATTTAAGTGGAGCACACGCTCTGCACTGAGTAAATGATCAGTTGCTTTAGGTACAGAGTGATGTCACATCAAATAATTAGAAAGTCTTTTAATTTTCGTACCATGCACCAATTATTTGGATTGACCTAGTCAACTGTTTGTTTCTTTATTAATGTATAGAGATAATTCTTAACTTGATTCGAAAAGTAAAATTTTACTCTTCCCATACTTAATGAAACTTTTATTTTTCCGAAGAATTTTACCATAAAGTGGTAAAGTGTTGGGGATAAAAAGATAAAATTAACTTTATTGAATAGTAAAATTATTTATTAAAGATGATAAAGTGATAAAGTGTTGAGAGTATGAGAAAGTGATATATGGTAAAAAAAAAAAAGAGATATATCCATTTTTATTGTAAATAAAAGATATCTACCTATTTTATATAAAAAAAAATATCTGCCGATTTTTTAGTAAAACTGGATATATGGCCTGATTAGAAAAAAGATATATATTGTTATTTTTTTAAAACTTAATTAAATGATACACTATTTTTATCTTGTTTAATTTTATTGACTAAAACTTGTATATATGAACCTATTTCACGGATTTGATATCCGTGGACTCGCCCCGCCCGACCCGAATACATTGTATCTGAATCATTACGTTATCTTCTCTAATCTCTTCGCCTCCTTTTTCTTCGCTCTATCTTCTTTAGCAGATACGCCGTGGAGAATTCTAATGATGATTATCTCCCCTCTATTGCAATCTTCTACATCCATTCAAGCGAAAACCAAAGTCAATCGCTCATCTCAGTCACTATTTTTGTTTGGATTTTGTTTTGTGATTATCCATTCTCCGACATGGATTGAGAAAGTAGGGGAATATCGGTAACAATAACGGTTTTTATGAATAAAAGTGAGATTTTTTCTGAATAACAGTTAAATTTTTTCTAAGTAACAGTTATAGTTTTATAGAATAACAGTGATAGTTTTATAGAAGAACATTAAGTTTTATAGCATAGTAGTGATAGTTTTATAACATAACAATGATAGTTTTTTTTTCTAGCAGTGAGAGTTAATTTGAATAACAGTGAGAGTTTTTCTGAATAAAAGTGAGTTTTTCTGAATAACAGTGAAAGTTTTTCTGAGTAACAGTTATAGTTTTCATGCTTAACAGTTATATTTTTATAGAATATCAATGATAGTTTTTTTGCTTAACATTGATAGCTTTCATGCAAAAGATCGATTCTTGTGCATTTGGGTTTGTTATTCTCGAATCATTGACTAAACAAGAGCTGCCTACAGATTTGATCAGTGCTGTGGGAATTACCAGTTGATTTGTGTTGGGGAATGAGTTGCACAGATCTATTCGGGGTGAATATTTAAATACAAATTTAATTCATTAATTATTACTAGCATGAATTAATCCTATATTAATTCAAATAATAATTGCAACAACATATCATGCATATAAAAAGTCACGTAAAACCTACGCATGCGGAATCTACGGGTTTACGTGAACGTACCTCTCGGGATGGCAGTGGCTTTGGTCGGACGGACTAACCAAAAGGACTTCACAAGTATTCCCTTAGCCCTTGCTCGACAATCCGGTGGAAGGATACTCGCGAACAATTAACAAAAGGAAAAAATAAACTTTGTTGCACCACTTTCGTGGATTAGCTAATATTTCCAGCACATGGAATTGTACTTGGGAATAAACTAATCATCCCCTATTTATAAGAGGGAGGGTGAACGAAATTTATGTGATATTTCAATGTGGGATAAGACTTTTCTTGGTCTCCAAGAAATCTTGAATATATCCCATATATTCTCTTTCCCATAATTAAAATATTCCACAAAAATTCCACCTCCTCTATTTTATGGAGTAATTTTCGAAAATTTGAGTGTGCAAGAGTCCAAGATTTGGATCTTCTTGAATTTATGAGATACTCTTGTATTTCAAGAAATACATATCTTCCATAATATCTTTTCAAGAAAATCAAGAAAATTTTTCTTGTCCTCTATTTTCCAAAATTTCGAAAATCTCACTATGAATAACCAAGTGGGAGATTTCTTGAATTTAATGAGATAATCTTGTATTCCAAGAATACATATCTTCATTCCATAACAAAATTCAAAGAAAATCTTTCTCCATCTTTTATCCATAATTTTCAAAAATTAAGAGGAAATATAAGCAACAATATTTATTTTATTTTAATCACCTTTTCAGTTATTGGACTATATGTTGGGCTACTCAGGGGGCCTTTAGGAAAATTAAGATTGGATCTTCTAATGGATCTTGAATATCTAATATTGAGCCACAATATAATTCAAGCCCATAAATATTAATTAATCCCACTACATAATTAATATTGCACTATCCATCTTAACCCATATTACAAATCAATATGGCTCCGGTCATCATTTCCGTGTTTAAGATTATGTAGCCCATTAATTAATTCAAGCCTTTGAAATAGCTTTCCGTTAATTAATATCTTTTGTCCTTGGTCGAGAGCGGTTCAACATTATTATCCATCTGGGAAACAAATTCCACTTGCAAGATTTGGTATGATAAAGCTTATGAACCTCCCGAGGGCAAATCAAAGCAAGCGATACTTGCACACGATTCTTCGTATTAAATCTTAGCAATCACATGTGACCAATAATATTGCCCAAGATAAAAAGTATTGAATCTCACCGATTCGCTACCCATGATAAGTCAAAGCAATAGTTACCGATCCCACGTGATCCTATTTAAGGGGACGAAGGTTAAGAAACAACGAACCACCGAGGTCTAATTCTTCCTTGTCGGATTCTCAAGAATTTATCCTCCTGTAGGTCCTATTCAAACAAGATCAGTCATGCACTAAAGTGTAATCTCTTGGTCAAGACAAACCAATCCGAGCCTTACATCTCAACCTTTCGCGATGGTTGTTCATTTCCATCTAGGTCGTGAATGGCGACTTTTTAGTTTAAGGCGGACCATTAATTTAATCTTCTGTGATCTGGTATCACTAAATTAACTACAGTGTAACACGTACGAATTATTGAACAGTTATGCAGTAAATATATATAACATTCAATCATATTTAAAGCATCAGTGATAAACAATTTATTTCAGTATAAGTCTGGAAATTCAGTTTCGATTATACAAAGTAAAAAGCATACTTTTCAAAGATAATCCCAACAATCTCCCACTTATACTCAAAGTCTGCTTTTAAGTATACTACAACACGTCTCGAGTAGTCCGTGACATCTAATGTCACCTACACGAACCTAATAATTTCTCCCACTTATACTCAAAGCAGATTGGCAACGGTCTTGACACCCATTCCACTCACATGTCTCTCGAATGTATTCAGAGGCAGACGCTTTGTGAATGGATCTGCTAGGCTGTCCTCAGATGCTATCTTTGCCACATCTATATCTCCTCTCTTAACGATTTCTCGTATAAGATGTTTTTCCTTTAATGTGTTTGTTTGACTCGTGGACTCTTGGTTCTCTTGAATTTGCAACTGCCCCTAGCAGATATTGCTAGTCACATTCAGTACACCATCCAAGTCCACTAAGAAGATCTAGAGCCCAATCGGTTCTTTCACTGCTTCACAAGCAGCTACTTACCCGAGTCCCATGGTTGAGTCAGTGATGCATTTCTGCTTCACACTCGTCCATTTGATGGCTACACTTCCCAAATTGAAACACACTAACTGAGGCAGATAATTTCTGGAATCTAAATCTGATTGGAAATCCGAGTCCATGTAGCCGATGGGGATTGGAGTATCTGACTGATAAATCAACATTCTATCCCGAGTTCTTTTCAGACACTTCAGAATGTTTTTAACTGTCGTCCAATGCTCTTTCCCTGGGTTACTCTCATATCTTGCTACCATGCCTACGGTAAAGCAGATATCCAGTCTCGTACACATCAATGCATACATAAGGTTTCCGACAGCCGAAGCACAAGGAATACCTTTCATGTCATCTATCTCATTTTCCGTCTTAGGGAACATTTTCTTGGATAGATGGATTCCAAGTCTGAAAGGTACGAATCCTTTGTTGGAATCTTGCATGCTGAATCGTTTCAAAAACCAGTGTCTATGTATGAAACTTGCGATAACCCGATCATCCTTTTTCTGGCGATCTCGAGTTATCTTGATCCCAAGGATATGTCTGGCATTCCCTAAGTCTTTCATATCAAACTGTTTTGAAACCATGCCCTTACGTCTGATAACACCTTCACATCGTTCCCGATGATCACAATGTTATCTACGTATAGTACTTAGAATACCAATGCAGTTCCGATACGCCTATTCACACAACTTTCAAACATTGGTTCCAAGCTCTGGATGCCTGTTTGAGTCCGTAAATGGACTTCTTGAGCTTACAAACAAGATGTTCTTGGCCTGTTTCAATGAAACCTTGGGGTTGTTGCATATAGATCTCTTCATCAAGACTTCCGTTAAGTAAAACTGTCTTGACATCCATTTGCCAGATTTCAACGTCGAAATGCGCAGCAATCGATAAGAGAATACGGATGGACTTAAGCATGGCTACGGGCGAAAAAATTTCCTCATAATCGATCCCTTTCTTTCTGAGTATAACTTTTCGCCATTAGTCTTGCTTTAAAGGTTTCAACCTTCATGTCCAGTCCTCTTTTCCTTTTATATACCCACTTGCATCTAATGGGTCTTACCCCATTAAGTGGTTCGACTAGCTCCCACATTCTATTATGAAACATAGAACCCATTTTGGTTTTCATTGCTGTTTGCCAAGAATCTGCATCCTTATCTTGGAGTGCCTCGTCATATGTCCATGGGTCTGATTCGTCTTGTCCGGGAATCAAGTCCGAGGACTCTCCTATTCCCATGAATCTCTCGGGCTGTCTAACAACCCTCCCACTACGACGAGGCTCCGGTTGTGAAAACGTATCGTTTGGTATATCATCTAGTACAATCTGCAACGGAGGTTTGCCCTCTAAGCTCATTTAAGGTAATCTCACTTCGGGTTTTCTTTGGTTCATATAGTCTTCTTCCAAAAAATCAAAAGTGGGTGCTTATGACCACCTTTTGATCTTCAGGACCATAGAACATACACCCTTTTGTTCCCTCGGGGTATCCTACAAAAAATTTTTTAATTTCGATCGAGGATCCAATTTACCGGCTTCCTTATCCAACACGTAGGCCGGACACCCCCAAATTCTCATGTGTCTCATGCTAGGCTTGCGCCCGCTCCACAATTCTTTGGGAGTTTTGGGAACCGATTTGGATGGCACCAAGTTCAGAATGTAAGCCGTTGTTTCCAAGGCATGACCCCAGAACGACTTGGGAAGATCCAAGATAACTCATCATTGATCTAACCATTTCCAAAAGAGTTCATTTCTTCGCTCTGCAACCCCTTTTTGTTGAGGGTTAAGGTGCGATAAGTGGGATACAATCCCTTCATCAGATAAGTAGTTCAAAAACTCATCGCTGAGGTATTCGCCTCCACGATCAGATCGTAGAGACTTGATACGTTTTTCCATATGATTCTCTGCTTGAGCCTTAAATTCTTTGAATTTCTCAAAGGTCTCAGATTTATGCTTCATAAGGAAAATATAACCGTACCTTGAGTAATCATCAATGAAAGTGACGAAATACTCATAACCTCCTCTTGCTTTGGTTGACATTGGACCACATACATCTGTGTGAACGATCTCTAACACTTCTTTGGCCCTATTCCCCTTGGCTCCAAATGCCCTCTTGGTCATTTTCCCCTCCAAACATGATTCGCAGGTTGGAAACGGTTCAACTTGGAGAAGTTCTAGTGATCCGTCTTTCACCAACCTTTGGATCCTCTTTGGATTTATATGACCCAATCTTAGATGCCAAAGAAGTGTCTCGTTCACGTCGATGAACATTTTTTCTTTTTCGGAAATAGTTGATGTGTTATAGGATCCATTTCTTGAGTGGTGTGCACAGTTAATTGTATATAGATTATTCACCAACGTTCCATGACAGATAAATTTATCATAAAGAGAAATGGTAACAACTTTATTAAAAGTAACCGAATATCCATCATGAAAAAGTTTAGAAACTGAAATCAAATTCTTTCTAAAACTCGGAACGTACAGAACATCTCTTAAAATTAAAACTCTGTCTTCAAAAGACAGGTGCACTTCTCCCACTGCTTCGGCTGCCACTCTCGTAGCATCGCCCAGTGTGATGAGGATCTCACTTCCACTTAGTTGTCGGGTCCTTTTGAACCCCTGTAACGTGAAACAAACATGATCAGTGGATCCCGTATCCACCACCCATAAATGGGAGGCATACGCCGCTAAACAAGTTTCAACAACTAGTGAGTGAGGATTACCTTTCTTTCCTTTCCTTTTGGGATTGGAACAGGCTGACCTCCAATGTCCTTTCTCCCCACAATTGAAACATATTCCTTTTGGTTCTTTCTTGACACCCAACCAGCTAACCGTCTTTTTCTCACTTTTCTTAATGATGAGCTTGCTTTGGTTCTGATCACTTTCCTTTTCTTGAGACTTGCCTTCCATTGGCCTAAATCTCGAGAAAAGGCTTTTGATCACCAATGCTTCGTCTTTCTTTCCTAAATGCTTCTCCACTATCTCCAAGGCTTCTTGAAGATCATCCATGGTAAACATGTGATCACTCATCACAAAACCACAGTAAAATTCATCGAAGCTCCTTGGCAGAGAAAGCAACTGAAATTCGATTTGGGCCTCATCACAATACTTAGTTCCGAGATAAGCCAGTTTTAGAAAATGGTTTTTGACTTTGAGAACATGCTCCCTTACGGTGTTCCTCAACCATTTTCATTTAGCCACGTCGTCATTTTTAAACCGATCGATCATGCGGTCTTTTTTGTTGAAAACATTTCTTCAAGACTTTGCATAATTTCCAAGCCGGACTCAACACCTTCATGAACGCGTGTTGCAAATCATCGAACGGTGAAGTCAAGATTACACGTTTCATGGGTTCATTGGCCTGCTCCCAAATATTATACTCATGTCTTGCCGCATCAGTTGATTCATCAGTAGGCTTACGTGGCTTGGGTACATCAAGAATCCAATAATGTTTTTGTGCAGGTAGGACATGCATCATATTTCGTTTCCAAACATTATAGTTTTCTCCAGATAATTGGTGTTCTTTGAGTGTATATAACAGTGGATTAAAAGGTTGCGACATGATGAACTGAAATAAACAATAATATGCATAAGCATAAATATATCACAAGGTTTTGATCACATTCATCATATTTTAAAAATCTCAAAAAAATATGAACATGCATCAGCCAACATCTCAAAACAGTTTAAATAAGCCACGTTGGGTGGGTCATTATTTAAACACATTCAAGCAGGTTACAAACAAGAACAATTACAAACCTTTAATATCCAGATTAATAGTTGGCTCCCACTTGACCAATATAAAATTGACAGGGACTCCGGAGAAGTATATGCATATCAATTTTATACCTAAGTAATAACCATGATTAAATACAGGATTACTATTTCGCTTTGATCGAGCCTCGTTGGGAGGGTCATTGTCGCCACTAGTAATAACCCACAATCATCCGTTTGGAATTCATTCATGTGAAACCTATCTTTTGACCGAAATCTGGTTGGGAATTTCTCCAAAAGAATTCACAAATAAATAAATCATGGAGGTCAAAATTAATTCAATTTTATTATCCGGAATAAAATTGTCAATTAATTATTTAAACATACTTAGTAATTTTGAAGTTGAGATTTTTCAATTTGGCAACCCTCATGCAAACACATTTAAACAAATTAAATAAAGCATAAGATAGCACAAATAAATCAAGCAAAACAGAAAAATAAACATATTGGGCACAAATTATCCAATTGTCATGGTTTGATTTTTCTTGGCTTGATCTTGAAGAAACACGTCTCGAATTTCTCCCACTCGTTCGTCTCGAAAAATACTTGCCTCGAACCGCCACGCCAAGTAAGCATTTCGCAGCGAGGATGCACGCCAAGATCCCGCCGGCCACTTGGCTTGGGGCGACTCTCGGCAGTGTCCATGACGTCGCGTCTCCGCCCCGCCCGTCAAGCCTCAAGGCGCGTCCGCCCGTCTTCGGCTTTGGTTTGACCTTCATCTCGCCGGCGCTCGGCTGCCGGCCTGCGCCCTGCTGGCAACGTCTTACGTGCAAGTACAGCGCCACGCCGCCTACGCGCTGGTTCTCGATTTCGTCCTTTAATTCTTTCGTTTTTTCGTTTCGATCCGGTTACAATTTATTTACAAAAAATAAATAAACCTAGATCTAGACTAGTCTATTACATTGATCAAATCAAACAAATCCTAGTCTACTCGTGGATTTTCTCACGAGGCAAAATAAATCCGAACGAATCGAATTAAAAAAAAAACCCACAGTTTATATGCATGCAAAATAAAACATTAAAATCCATGACAATTGGATACCTGCAAAACAGATCTAACAGTTCTACTATCCAATTTCAAATTTAATGTCCACAAATTAAATTACAATTTAAAAAATTCAGAGCCCGAAACCGTGGCTCTGATACCAGTTGTTTGGGAATGATTCACACAGATCTATTCGGGGTGAATATTTAAATACAAATTTAATTCATTAATTATTACTAGCATGAATTAATCCTATATTAATTCAAATAATAATTGCAACAACATATCATGCATATAAAAAGCCACGTAAAACCTACGCATGCGGAATCTACGGGTTTACGTGAACGTACCTCTCGGGATGGCAGTGGCTTTGGTCGGACGGACTAACCAAAAGGACTTCCCAAGTATTCCCTTAGCCCTTGCTCGACAATCCGGTGGAAGGATACTCGCGAACAATTAACAAAAGGAAAAAATAAACTTTGTTGCACCACTTTCGTGGATTAGCTAATATTTCCAGCACATGGAATTGTACTTGGGAATGAACTAATCATCCCCTATTTATAAGAGGGAGGGTGAACGAAATTTATGTGATATTTCAATGTGGGATAAGACTTTTCTTGGTCTCCAAGAAATCTTGAATATATCCCATATATTCTCTTTCCCATAATTAAAATATTCCACAAAAATTCCACCTCCTCTATTTTATGGAGTAATTTTCGAAAATTTGAGTGTGCAAGAGTCCAAGATTTGGATCTTCTTGAATTTATGAGATACTCTTGTATTTCAAGAAATACATATCTTCCATAATATCTTTTCAAGAAAATCAAGAAATTTTTTCTTGTCCTCTATTTTCCAAAATTTCGAAAATCTCACTATGAATAACCAAGTGGGAGATTTCTTGAATTGAATGAGATAATCTTGTATTCCAAGAATACATATCTTCATTCCATAACAAAATTCAAAGAAAATCTTTCTCCCTCTTTTATCCATAATTTTCAAAAATTAAGAGGAAATATAAGCAACAATATTTATTTTATTTTAATCACCTTTTCAGTTATTGGACTATATGTTGGGCTACTCAGGGGGCCTTTAGGAGAATTAAGATTGGACCTTCTAATGGATCTTGAATATCTAATATTGAGCCACAATATAATTCAAGCCCATAAATATTAATTAATCCCACTACATAATTAATATCAGACTATCCATCTTAACCCATATTACAGTCAATATGGCTCCGGTCATCATTTCCGTGTTTAAGATTATGTAGCCCATTAATTAATTCAAGCCTTTGAAATAGCTTTCCGTTAATTAATATCTTTTGTCCTTGGTCGAGGAACGATTCAACATTATTATCCATCAGGAAACAAATTCCACTTGCAAGATTTGGTATGATAAAGCTTATGAACCTCCCAAAGGGGCAAATCAAGCAAGCGTGCTTTACACGATTCTTCAGTATTAAATCTTAGCAATCACATGTGACCCAATAATATTGCCCAAGATAAAAAGTATTGAATCTCACTCGATTCGCTACCCATGATAAGTCAAAGCAATAGTTACCGATCCCACGTGATCCTATTTAAAGGGACGAAGGTTAAGAAACAACGAACCACCGAGGTCTAATTCTTCCTTGTTCGGTTCTCAAGAATTTATCCTCCCAGAGGTCCTATTCAACAAGATCGATTATGCACTAGTGTAATCTCTTGGTCAAGACAAACCAATCCGAGCCTTACACCTCAACCTTTCGCGATGGTTGTTCATTTCCATCTAGGTCGTGAATGGCGTACTTTTTTTAGTTACAAGGGACTGTTAATTTAATCTTACGTGATCCGGTATCACTAAATTAACTACTGATTTAACACGCATTTAATTATTGAAAAGTTATGCAAGAAATATATATAACATTCAATCATATTTAAAGCATCATTGATAAACAATTTATTTCAATAAATAAGTTCGAAATTAGGTTTTCGATTATACAAAGTAAAAAGCATTCTTTTCAAAGATAATCCCAACATCTCGTTCACGCGTCGATGAACGTTTTTCTTTTCTCGGAAGCTTGATTGATGTGTTATAGGATACATTTCGTGAGTGGTGTGCACAATTAATTGTATAGAGATCATTCAACAACGTTCCATGACGAGATAAATTTATCAAAAAAAATGGTAACAACTTTTATTAAAAAAAGTAACCAAAATATCCATCATAAAAGTTTAGAAACCGAAAATGAATTCTTTTCTAAAAAATCCGGAACGTAAAGAATATCTCAAAATTAAAGCATCGTCTTGAAAAAAGACAGGTGCACTTCTCCCATCGCTTTTAGTTGCCACTCTCAGAAGATCACCCCGGTGTGATGAGGACCTCACTCCCACTAAGTTGCGGGTCCGCTTGAACCCCTGTAATGTGAAAAACAAACATGATTAGTGGATCCCAGATCCACCACCCACAGAATGGGAGGCATCTGTTTGCTAAACAAGTTTCAACAACTAGTGCGTGAGAATTACCTTTCTTTCCATCCCTCTTAGGTGCAGAGCAGTCGACCTCCAATGTCCTTTCTCACCGCAGTTGAAGCACTTCCCCTTAGCTGGTTTGTTCACTCCACCACCCTTCTTCACCTTATCTTTGCCATTGGCAACACTTGAGTTCACTTGCTTGTGGCCTTTGTTCCTTTTCTTGTTCTTACCACCCCTTGGTCAGAAGAAGAAGAAGGTCCGATTTGCCACCAAGGCTTAGCTTTTTCCTTTAATATCGCTCTGCCGAGACTAAAGCTTGCAACAGATCGCATCGAGAACTTCGATTATTCATCCGGTAGTTCAACCTGAATTGTTCAAAGCTTTTTCGGCGAAGAATGGAGCACGAAATCGATTTGGGTCTCGATATCGTACTTTCGGCGCCAAGTACCTCAAGTTTATTAAGGTGAGCCATCATCTGGAGAACGTGCTCCCCTTACGGGCGTTCCTCCACCATTTTCATAGAGAGCAAGTCCTCATGGTGATCCGGACGAGCCACACTCGGTTCTGATGTTGAAACATCGCTTTAAGACTAGTCATGATTTCCGCAGCGGTCTCAACGTTCTAGTGTTAGTGTTGCAACACATCTGACATAGAAGCCAAGATGGTACACTTAGCCATTTCGTTAGACCGCTCCCAGTCAGCATACTCTTTCTTAACCGTTTTAGTGGACTCATCTGATGGTTTATCCGGTTCCCAGTTATGGCTTTGTGCAGTGAGGACAATAGTGAGTTTTCGATTCCAATCAACAAAATTTTCTCCAGTGAGCAAATTGTCTTTCAGTATATTGAACAGTGGATTAAAAGGTTGCGACATGATGAACTGAAATAAACAAAAATATGCATAAGCACAAATATATCACAAGGTTTGATCACATGCATCAGCCAACATCTCAAAACAGTTTAAATAAGCCACGTGGGGTGGGTCATTATTTAAACACATTCAAGCAGGTTACAAACAAGAACGATTATAAACCTTTAATATCCAGATTAATAGTTTGCTCCCACTTGACCAATATAAAATTGTCGGGGGGGACTTGAGGAAGTATATGCATATCAATTTTATACCTAAGTAATAACCATGATTAAATCTGAGGATTACTATTTCGCTTTGATCGAGCCTCGTGGGGAGGGTCATCGCCGCCACTAGTAATAACCCACAATCATCCGTTTGGAATTCATTCATGTGAAACCTATCTTTGGACCGTAAAAGTGGAGGAATTTCTCCAAAAGAATTCACAAATAAATAAATCATGGAGGTCAAAAATTAATTCAATTTTATTATCAGGAATAAAATTGTCAATTAATTATTTAAAACATACTTAGTAATTTTGAAGTTGAGATTTTTCAATTTGGCAACCCTCATGCAAACACATTTAAACAAATTAAATAAAGCATAAGATAGCACAAATAAAATCAAGCAAATGTAAAAATAAACATATTGGGCACAAATTATCCAATTGTCATGGTTTGATTTTTTTGGCTTGATCTTGAAGAAACACGTCTCGAATTTCTCCCACTCGTTCGTCTCGAAAAATACTTCTTTCTCGAACCGCCCACGCCAAGCAATTTCGCGGGGATGACGCCAAGATCCGCCGCCACGCAACTTTAGACGATTTCTCAGCGACCTCGGGACCGCCCGGGTTTGTTTGATGCCTCGCCTGTTTCGCCTCATTTCTTGTCGTGACGTCGGGAAGGCGTCCGTATGCATCCGTCAACAAGATCGCCGCCTCCGCCTGACCCGCGACCGGCCCGCCCGCATGCTTCCGCCCGTCCGATTCGGCTGGGCGCGCGCCGCCGTCTGTCGCAGGGCCTTCTTCCATCAGCGCTCTCGCAAGGCCGGCCTCGCCCTGCGCCCATGCGTGCCAGTAGCGGCGCCGCCACGCCTCGGTTCTCGATTTCGGGATTTTAATTCTTCGTCTTTTCGTTCCGATCCGGTTATAATTTATTTACAAAAATAAATAAACCTAGATCTAGACTAGTCTATTACATTGATCAAATCAAACAAATCCTAGTCTACTCGTGGATTTTTCTCGTGAGGCAAAAACAAATCCGAAGCTAATCGAATTAAAAAACCACAGTTTATATGCATGCAAAAATAAAACATTAAAATCCATGACAATTGGATACGCAAAAACAGATCTATAGAGTTCTACTATCCAATTTCAAATTTAATGTCCATGAATTAAATTACAATTTAAAAAATTGAGAGTCTTGGTGGGCTCGATGCGATTGTTGGGGAATGAGTTGCATTGATCTATTCGGGGTGAATATTTAAATACAAATTTAATTCATTAATTATTACTAGCATGAATTAATCCTATATTAATTCAAATAATAATTGCAACAACATATCATGCATATAAAAAGCCACGTAAAAACCCACGATCGCGGAATCTACGGGTTTATTTGAACGTACCTCCTCGACGGCAAATGGCTTTGGTCGGACGGACTAACCAAAAAGGACTTCCCAAGTATTCCCTTAGCCCTTTTCGACAATCCGGTGGAAGGATACTCACGAACAATTAACAAAAGGAAAAAATAAACTTTTTGTTGCACCACGTATGTGGATTTGCTAATATTTCCAAAGACATGGAATTGTACTTGAGAATGAATGGTGATCATCCCTTATTTATAGGAGAGAGGGTGGGCCGAAATTTGTGTTGTTTTTCAATGTGGGATAAGACTTTTCTTGGTCACCAAGAAATCTTGAATATATTGAATATATATATTCTCTTTCCCATAATTAAAATATTCCACAAAAATCCACCTCCTCTATTTTATGGAATTTTCGAAAATATTAGTGTGCAAGAATCCAAGATTTGGATCTTCTTGAATTTTATGAGATATTCTTGTATTTCAAGAAATACATATCTTCCATAATATCTTTTCAAGAAAATCAAGAAAATCTTTTATTGCCTCACTATATTTCCAAAATTTGAAATTTCATTATGTATAACTAAGAGGAGATTTCTTGAATTTAATGAGACAATCTTGTATTCCAAGAATACATATCTTCATTCCATAACAAAATTCAAAGAAAATCTTTCTCCTCTTTTTATCCATAATTTTTGAAAATAAGAGGAAATATAAAGCAACAATATTTATTTTATTTTAATCACCTTTTCGGTTATTGGACTATATGTGGGCTACTCGGGGGCCTTTAGGAGAATTAAGATTGGACCTTCTAATGGATCTTGAATATCTAATATTGAGCCACAATATAATTCAAGCCCATAAATATTAATTAATCCCACTACATAATTAATATCAGACCATCCATCTTAACCCATATTACAAATCAATATGGCTCCGGGTCATTATTTCCGTGTTTAAGATTATCTAGCCCATTAATTAATTCAAGCCTTTGAAATAGCTTTCCGTTAATTAATATCTTTTGTCCTTGGTCGAGGAACGGTTCAACATTATTATCCATCCGGAAACTAATTCCACTTGCAAGATTTGGTATGATAAAACTTATGAACCTCCCAAGGGCAAATCAAGCAAGCGATTTTTGCACACGATTCTTCAGATTAAATCTTAGCAATCACATGTGACCAATAATATTGCCCAAGATAAAAAGTATTGAATCTCTCTCGATTCGCTACCCATGATAAGTCAAAGCAATAGTTACCAATCCCACGTGATCCTATTTAAGGGGGACGAAGGTTAAGAAACAACGAACCACCGAGGTCTAATTCTTCTTTGTTCGATTCTCAAGAATTTATCCTCATGTAGGTCCTATTCAACAAGATCGATCATGCATTAAGTGTAATCTCTTGGTCAAGACAAACCAATCGAGCCTTACACCTCAACCTTTCGCGATGGTTGTTCATTTCCATCTAGGTCGTGAATGGCGTCTTTTTTTTAGTTACAAGGGATCGTTAATTTAATCTTCTGTGATCTGGTATCACTAAATTAACTACAGTGTAACACGTACGAATTATTGAACAGTTATGCAGTAAATATATATAACATTCAATCATATTTAAAGCATCAGTGATAAATAATTTATTTCAGTAAATAAGTCTGAAAATTCAGTTTCGATTATACAAAGTAAAAACATATTTTTCAGTATAATCCCACAATTTGATGATCAAAGCAGTGAGAATCACCCCAGACGTCGGGGTTAGCGAGAAAGAGATGTTGGTTGGCAACAACGGCAGAGAAGAGACAACTATTCCTTTAATTCCTTAATTGCGGGTCAACCATCACTTAATATGAGTCATATTGAATTAGAGTTCATGGTGAACTTGGTTCACGGGAGTGTTACTCAATTTTATTAGATATATCCATCTTATTTATTTTTGTTATATCTTAAATTAGATAAAAAATATTAAATAATTTATATATAATAAAATTTAATATATTGCATCAATAGATTAAATAAATAAACAATTATTTTATATTAAGATAATTATTTAAAATTTCCATTTAAATATAATATTTGATCAACACATAATTAATATAATTTTATACATATGTATATATTTTGTATGTGTATATACTATATATATAGTCTAGTGTAAAGTGGGTGAGGGGGTATTTTTGGATGAAAAATGTATAGCGGATATATTTCTTTTTTTTTAAAATTAAAATGAATATAAACTTTTTTTGTTATTGAAAGTGGGTATATTTGTTCTTCTTCATTAAATAAGTGAGTGTTTGAAGTAGTAAGTCGTTTCTTAACTCCATTAATATAAATGAATAAATTCGAGCTCAATATAATTGTCGCTTAACTGATCAAACTCGATTTAAGATTTATGGAGCACAGAATAAATTGATTTATTAATTTAAAATTCAGTAACTATGCATGCAAAATGATAAAACAAACTAACGTCCTCCTAATTTGTATTATATGTCATTCCATCTAACCCCACCCTATTAATTAATTAATCAAAAGAAATTAAGGTCCTCATCAAGTCTTTCTATTTTTTTTTTTTGGATGTTTGGAAATGTTAAAACAATGTTTATTTATTTACCTATTTTTCAGATGATTGCCCCTGAAATGTCATCTGAGTTCTGCTGGAACGTGTTTGCGAAAAAATAATTTGATAATGAGTGTATTAAAAATAGGGTACGTCTCGTGTGCAGTTTTGTATGGGTAGGTGCACCGTACAATTTGATATCTATTTTTTTTTTTATAAACATACAACGTGTTCATTGAATTATATAATTTATTTACACTAAGATATACAACTTATTTCACGAATGTAAATTACACGTTTCAGTATAAATAAATTATATGTTTCAGTGTAATAAGCTGTATATTTCACTATGGGTGCACAACTACTTAATTCAAAAAAACTCTTTAAAATATATTGTGATAGTCATAAAGAAAATGATAACGATGTGTCAAAAAAAAAAATTTGACAACAATATATATATCTAGAAGTGTTAGAGCATCATTACTTATACCGTGAGTTTATGAATTCAAATTATTATTTATCCGTTTAAAAAAAATATATCTAGAAGTGTTATTTGTACCGCAAATTATTGTCTAATTTTAGACGAGGTTAAAGACTTTCATCCTCAAGCTTATTTTGGGTTGTACGGTCCTCTAATGCGATAGGCCGATAGCTCACGAGTTAGCCTATTTTGCAAAGTTTAATCCTAATTGTAACTAATTTGTAATAACCATCATCTCTGAGCAAGTATTGACTGATTTCCAACTTCGATCTTTTAATAAAATTATTAAAACTTCTTCTAATTTTATTTCGTGAACTTTCTCTTAAGATCAGTCAATGCTCATCTCTGAATTTTATTAAAACTGCATGTTATTATAAGTTTTTTTATCTTTGAAAAACAAAAAAGTTAGTGCAAGTAGTGCACATATCAAGAAAGTCATTCAAAACATTTGAAGACTCGACTTAACAATGAGAGCTATCGTAATTACAATAAAGTTTAATAAGAACATGTGTTATGGTATTGACATTTATCCGAACCCAACTCGCCAAAATAATTTGAAATACGAAATAGTTACGTGTAAGTAGTGTACATATATATCTCAAATTGTCACCAAAACAACGGTTATATAATAAAGGAATAACGAAGTTTTCTATTTATAACAATCACATTCCTAAAAATAATTGAAGATCCAATTCATCTACGCTAGAAACTCGTTATCCAGATCATATTAATAATTTGCTCTATTTCGGAAAAAAAAAACTATATAATTTGTATTCACTTTTGTTATTTGAGAATATTCAATGGATAAATTTTGCTGATGTGCAAAAGCTTGCACATTGCATGTTATAGATATTTAATCATGTATGACAACGACGAATCCATAATTTTTCTATTACAGGAGCATAAAAAAAATACAAATATAAATTATAAAATTTTCTGTGAAATTTGTTTCCTTCTATGAAATTGATATTATTACCTTTATTATAAATCGATATCATTACTCTTATAAACTAATACATGTAGTATTTAATATTATGACATCAGTTTATTTATTAGTGTAATGATATAATTTAATAAGTATTATGATTTTAGTTTATAGTAAATTTCTAAAATGCACTATGACTCTATGAGTACATGGTGCAATTAGATGTCGGTTAGATTCTCCTATTCCACTTTTCGTATTTTATTGGTGATCCACTCTGCTGATTGTTTGATACATGTACCCAAAATATGGTGGTTCGTTTGATAGTTTTTATTATTCCACGTGTCATCCATCCATATTATAGAATATAAAGTGAAATATTAATTTTGTAACAGGTGAACTCAGTCTCTTGGACGCACGTAAGACCCACTTATACATTTTTATGATCTTTTTTTTTCTTAATCTTTTATCTAGTATGGTAGGTGACATCATATCTTATACATGCTAATTGAGAATCAGTCTTCACCTTTCTAAATCACTATATTTCAAAATAGACAAAGTTTAATATGTACTATGTGGAGTGCAATTTAAATACATTTTTAAAATATGCAATTTATCTAACGCAAACGTTCAATTTATTTATCCCGAAATATTTTAATTTTCTAGTGATTTTTTTTAACGTTTTCAAAAACACTATTGAATTGCATGGTGCACATGAGATATAATCTTCAAAATACTCAAATTTCTATGTAATGGATGTATTTATGGCATATTAATTTATAATCTAAATTATTGATCTTGACCTTTCAACAAATTTTTCATAGTGAAAAAATACCTACCATATTTATAATTTTTATGATAAAAAAAATTACATAATTAATTTTAAATTAAATATTTATGATATTTATTTAATTTGATTCATTTAATTCACTTATAATCACGTTTTATTGTTAAAATATAATATATTTTATAATTATATAGCATTTTAATTTTTAAGAATACCAAATAATGTTTGTAATAGAATTTTATTTTCACTCACATAATACGCATAGTTATGCTCTAAGTAATTGTATTAATTGCCTACTATACCCCAAAATGAAAATCCCTTAATATTGAAAATCAAGTACATATGACCTGTCTATAATTTTATTTATTTTTTATTTGAAATCATAGTAATTAGTAACCTTTATTTTCGCAATAGTTTAGATGTACCTTACAACACTTACCAAACTTTAGAGGGGCTAAAATGTAAACAATTCAAACAATTTATTTGTCGTTTTTATCCACCATAAACAGTGTGATCTCAGATATTGTTCCATTATCACTTAGTAATGTGTAAAAGAAATGTGCATTGATGACACCCCCTTATCTTCTCTCGCCCCTGTTTTTGTCTATTCTCTCATCATTTACCTCCACTCATCTTTCACATTCCATGAACCTAAATAAATCCCATTAATGCTCAACAAATTGCTTCTTCGTTTAGCGGGAAACTTGTGATTTTCCAAGATTCTCAGGTTTTCAGACACTCCCTTTTGCCTTTTCTGCTTTTTCACTTTCTGGGGTTTACCTTGTACTTGCTACAGATTGATTAGAAATAGTTTTAAGAATAAAGATTGCATTTTTTTGCTTTTTTTTTTGCAAATCTTGAGCCCAGAAATTTTGAATTTGCTGCACTCTGGTATTTCAGGTGATTTTGTTTGCTTTTTCTGTTTCTGTTGCATGATTCCTCTCTCTCTCTCTGTGTATATGTTCTAGTGATTCTTGATTCTTGTTAATATGGGCCTTAATAATAGGGATTTTGTGATGAATTTTGTTAGACAATCTTTAATTTCACTGAAAATTGGTTAAGGTTCAAGATTCTTGATAGCTTCTCGTTAGTTCTTGAAGAACAGTAATTTGTTCCTTGTTCATTTGAGTTGCTTTAAAGGAAGATTCTTTCTCTTGATTACAAACTAATTAATTACAAATTGACATCATAACATTAGCTTCTCTCTCATCTATTTTCGTATGTTAGTATTTATTTATTCAAAATTAATCATTAAAATAATTATAGTTTCTGGGAACAGAATTTTAATTTCAATTTCTTAATGCAGCCCCATTTATTTGGTGCAGAGCTTATGTCTACTGCTGTTTGTTGTATTGACTGCTGAGCTAGGACTGGGTACCCATGGCAATAATAGAGTCCAGACTGGATTTGTCTCACCTTGTGAATAGACTCTTTTGCCCCTTCCAGAACCTCAAAATGGCCACACTGTCCAGATTCCTTTCCCTCCAAATCCTAACCATTTTAATGATCCTTTTATCTGATTCCCAGTTATCCATGTGCCTAAGAATAGAAACACAAGCTTTGCTAGAATTCAAGAAACAGATCAATGATCCCTTAAACTTCTTGCAATCATGGAAAGATTCAGATTCAGATGCAGATTCTCCTTGCAAATTCTATGGGGTTGTGTGTGATCAAGAATCTGGTTTAGTCACTGAAATCTCACTTGACAATAAGTCCTTATCAGGTGTGTTATCTCCATCACTTTCTGTTCTGCAAAATCTCACTTCTCTGGTTATAACATCGAACACGATATCGGGCCCTCTTCCAAGTGATCTAACCAAGTGTGTAAACCTCAAAGTGTTGAATGTTTCTGATAACTATATGAATGGAAGTGTTCCTAATCTTTCAAACCTCACAAAGCTTGAGGCCCTCGATTTGTCGGATAACTCATTTTCTGGGGCTTTCCCGAGTTGGGTTGTCAATTTGACTAATTTGGTCTCATTAGGCCTTGGTGATAATGATTATGATGAAGGAAAAGTTCCTGAGAGTATTGGGAATTTGAAGAAGTTGTATTGGCTTTATTTGGCTGGTTCAAATCTGAGTGGATTGATTCCTGAATCTATCTTTGAATTGGAAGGATTAGGGACATTGGATTTATGCAATAATAAGATTGTTGGGAAGTTTCCTCCTTTGATAAGAAAGTTGACGAATCTATTCAAGATTGAGCTGTATAACAACAATTTGACAGGTGAACTCCCAGTTGGGCTATCGAATCTGACTCTTCTGCAAGAGTTTGATGTTTCTAATAACATTATGTATGGCGAAATCCCTCACGAGCTTGGAAATCTGAAGAATTTGACAGTTTTTCATTTGTTTAAGAACAACTTCTCGGGCGAAATCCCGCCTGCATTTGGTGATATGAAGTATCTCATTGACTTCTCCATCTACAAGAACAGCTTCACAGGGGAATTCCCTCAGAATCTGGGGCGATTTTCGCCATTAAATATCATCGACATATCTGAGAATAAGTTCACAGGCCCTTTCCCTAAGTACTTATGCAAGAATGGGAATCTGCAGAATTTGCTTGCTTTGGATAACAGCTTTTCTGGGGTGTTCCCTGATACTTATAGTGACTGTAAGCCTTTGATGAGGCTGAGGGTCAGTAAAAACGAGCTTGTTGGGACGATCCCGAGTGGCACGTGGGCCCTACCTAACATACAGGTCATTGACTTCAGCGACAATGGTTTCACCGGAGGGGTATCTCCTAACATTGAGGGCTCGTTCCAATTGAACGAGCTAATGCTGTCGAACAATAGATTCTCCGGTGAGGTCCCCAAAGAGCTTGGCAAGCTTACGCAGCTCGAGAGGATTTATATGAACAATAACGAGTTTTCCGGTCGTATTCCATCTGGGCTTGGTGGTTTGGAGCAGATTAACTCGTTGCATTTGGAATTAAACGCATTGACGGGCTCAATCCCTTCAGAATTGGCGAATTGTCCAAGATTGGTGGACATAAACCTTGCCTCAAATTTTCTAAGTGGTGGCATTCCTATCAGCTTATCGAAGATGGCCTCGTTGAACTCTTTGAACCTCTCAAGAAACAGGCTAACCGGATCAATCCCAAGAGGTTTTGATAAGCTGAAGTTCTCGTCTGTCGATCTTTCGAACAATCGTCTCTCAGGGATCGTCCCTCCTTACTTTCTCACAGTTGCGGGTGATAAAGCACTTTCCGGGAACAAGGGTCTTTGTCATGATGAAAATGACAGCAACAGAAACTCGAGTTTGAGTCGTTGTGAAAGGCAAATTGGTCACAAGAAGAGTCGATTAGTTATGATCTGTATCGTGCTCATTGTTCTCGTTTTTCTCCTGTGTGGACTTCTGGTCGTTAGCTACAGAAACTTCAAGCGTAGCGAAGATGAAAAGCAGCTCGGAGACGAGAAGGCCACACATTCAACGTGGAAAATTGAGAGCTTCCAACAATTGGATATTGATGTTGATGAAATATGCGATATAGATGAGGATAATTTGGTGGGTAGTGGAAGCACTGGGAAAGTC
Source organism: Stenogyne calaminthoides (assembly GCA_037126765.1). Taxonomy (NCBI): domain Eukaryota; kingdom Viridiplantae; phylum Streptophyta; class Magnoliopsida; order Lamiales; family Lamiaceae; genus Stenogyne; species Stenogyne calaminthoides. Next base: position 25,900,223 of record JBBCBC010000029.1, on the reverse strand, counting down.
TATCGTCTCGATTTGAAGAAAGGGTGTGAATCCGTTGCCGTGAAACAGCTATGGAAAGGAAATGGTATTTCAGCAGAAATGGACATTCTTGGCAAGATTAGGCATAGGAATATAGTGAAGCTTTATGCTTGTTTGATGAGAGAAGGTGCAAATTACTTGGTTTTTGAGTACATGTCTAATGGGAATTTGTCCCAAGCACTTCATAGAGAGATCAAGGGTGGTAAGGCTGAGCTGGATTGGTTCCAAAGGTACAGAATCGCGCTTGGTGCTGCTAAAGGGATCGCGTATCTACATCATGATTGCAACCCTCCTATTGTTCATAGGGACATCAAGTCGACAAACATATTGCTGGATGAGGATTATGAGGCGAAGATTGCCGATTTTGGCGTTGCGAAAGTCGCTGATCAATCTTCTCCGATGGGTTCGGAGATAAGTTGTTTTGCCGGGACTCATGGCTACATAGCACCCGGTTAGTTGAAAAGTTGTAAAGAGTAAATTACACGTTTTTTTTATACAGAGCCCGATATTTGTTTTTTTAGTCCGGTAAATTTCCCTTATAATTTCGATTTAATAAGTTATGTCACAACTTTCAATTTTTGACATTTTGGTTCGGTAACCGACTGTAGAAGGTGAAACATCCGCTTGACCCTTACGTGGCAGAGTCTGATTGGCCAACCGGATATTTCACCTTCTACGGACGGTTACATGACCAAATTGTCGAAAAATTGTATGTTACAGGACTATTTTCAATTCTTGAAAATCGTTAGTACTGGACCGAAATAGGGCGACTTACAGGAACAAAAAAACTATTTTCCCTTTTTCTATGGAGCCAACATCAAAACATAGCTCGATTTTTACATAGGACCAAATTCTTCATTTTTTCAACGCAGAGATGGCCTATTCACTTAAAATCACAGAGAAAAGCGACGTATACAGCTTCGGAGTGGTATTGCTGGAGCTAGTGACGGGAAAAAGACCAATAGACGAGGAGTACGGGGAAGGTAAAGACTTGGTGTATTGGGTGTCGACTCGTCTCAACAACAGAGAGAATGTGGTCAAAGTTCTTGATCACAAGGTAGTGACTGAGCTAGTTCAAGATGACATGATCAAGGTGTTAAAGATCGCGACTCTCTGCACGTCTAAGCTTCCGAATCTGAGGCCGACTATGAAAGAAGTCATCAAGATGCTTATTGATGCTGAGCCCTGCATCTTGAGGTCTCCTGATAGTTTTGAAAAGAATGTCAAGTCTTATTATTAGCTCATTTTTATGCTGGATTTTCATTTGATTTTCTGTAGATAGTATTTGGATGATCAGAATATGAGATTATAGGCAGATGAAGTGTCTATAGATTATAGGCAGATGAAGTGTCTATAGATGTGTGTGTTTTGTTCTGTATGCTTAATTTGCTATGTGGATTTTGTTCTTGATTCATCTTCATGGTAGATACATGAATTGCTTATTATCGATGCAATAAATGTGATTATTTATAGGTAATAGACCTGCCTTTCTATAATGCCAATGAATTTTTTGATCGAATAAATATTTTTTACAAATTTTAGGGGATTTTTTTTTTTTTTTGAGCAGGTTTATTGTGAAATTTGTTCTAACGTGAAATTTATTCCATATTTACAGGCATGCTTTTCCAGTTATCTCGATTAATATCATTTTGTAATATAAGAATGTAAGTCACACACTTCCGTTATCACTATTAATACTTGGCAAAATACATTCCCAGGTCCCTAAATTATTATTTTTTTTTCCGAAAAGTTCTTAAACTATTTTTTTATTTTAACAAGTCCCTGAACTATTAAATGTTGTTTTGAAAGATTCCTAAACTATTTTTTTGTTTAATGAAGTCCCTAAACTATTGATTTTTGTTTAAAGCAGTCATTTTGACGAAATTTTCTAACTAATCTAACGGAACCATTAAGTAAAAGAATGATCAATATTGACAATTTTGAGAATGATGATGTGCGTATTTACTTAACAGTTATGTTATATGATTAAAAAAAATAGTCAAGAAGGATTGCGTGAAATAAAAATCAATAGTTTAGGGACTTCATTAATAAAAAAAAATAGTTTAAGGACCTTTCGAAACAAAAGTTAATAGTTCAGGGGCTTCTTAAAACAAAAAAAATTTAGATACCTTTCGAAATAAAAAGTATTCCTATTATTATATAAGTCATGTTCTTCAGTGTTATGAGTAACACTTTTTATGTAGTAAAAGACAAATTCTTCAATTATTAAAATTAATATTCTTTAGTAATACAAATCATCTTAACCAGTTTCACAGATTCATGAAACTTGTTCACTCTATGTTTTTTGCCTTTAAAAAGAATAAAATTGTATACACATTAAATAAATGAAATATGAACAAATATCGATTACTCAGACAAAAATATGTTCTCTTTCAAAATTGTCCGATTCCCCTATTTTGACCTATAAGCAAAGGTGCACCAAATGAAACCAAAAAAAAAATAAAAAATCTTGTGGCTTGTTGAAATCATGACAACAAAATTTGGAACTGATCAAAAGTGTAATCACAAAAAGTTGTACTAGTTGTTTAGGCCCAACATTCAGCGCTCAAATGAAGACAAAAATGTTAGTTGGAGAGACGGGGATGTATCCAAAGTTTTAATTAACCTATATTGCACTTATCATATCCAAGATAACAATAATATAGATTCTTTTTAGTATATTAAAATATTTGGTATGGTAAATTATTTTAAATATATTCGGTATGAAAATTTCAATATGATTTCAATATGCAATTTATATATAATTTTTTTTTTTATATGATACATATGCTATTTTTGTAAACACTACTTTAAGTGTAGAAGCACTTTTTCTTTTTTGAAAAAGTTGAGTCACACTAGTTTCTAAAAAAATTACTTTTACACTTTTGACTTTTGAGATGAGAATGCAAACACCACCTCAATATAAAATTATATACCCTGCGGAATCACCCTAGATGATTGATACTCTTTCTTTCAAAACTGTCAAATTCCTCGTTCGGAAATAATTCTGGATCTTGTGTATTTCAATATATTTGTTACGGTGTCTACAAACATTCGGGCAGTAATACAAGAAATAAATGATGAGTTGAGGAGGGAGGTTGAGAAAAAAAGTAAAATATGGTAAATACAAAGGTGTGCTGAAAATTAAATTACAAGAAGTTTATTTCTATTAAGAATTCCCTCAAAAAGTTAACACTCCTGTCCCCTTTTTTAAATAATAATAATTTTTATATATAATATTAATAATGTATGTACATAATAATAATATTGAAAAAATTAAAATTTATCGTGAACTCGAGTTCGCACATGTTTCTTTCCGTGCAGAAAATTTATTCCAACTAATAGGGTGTTTGTAGATACAAGTGGAGGTTTAGAATCACTTAAATGAACAATATAATAGTGGGCTTTGATGGACCAATATTTGACATTGGTTAATAATGGGCCTTGTAAACGCAGTAAACTTCCTCTCCATTAATCCCTTCACGGGAATTTTAAATAGGGCCGTTAATCCTTAAAATCTAGCCCCAAATTACTATAGAAGTAAAAATTTAGTACTTTAATAATATTATTTTTCAAGTTGAAAATATTAACTTTTGCCCAAAATAATTAATTTCACTTTTAAAAGTATCATCTTTTTTTTTTTTTAACAGAGCCATTGAACACGTGACTATTAATAGTATTAAACAATAAAAGCAATTTGGACAAACACAAAAACTTGCTAAATTTTTTGATTTTCTTGCCATATTGACTTTGACTTGAAGAAAATTGGTTTAGTAGTTTCCACTTTCCATTATGATTATTATTATTTGTTGATAAGGAAAATTGCAATTGCTATAAAAAGATGAATCAATCCTTTGTTAAATTTGTTCACGGTTATTATCGAACCACATTTACTGAATGAATTCAGATCTTACATTTAATTATCACGACTAATATTATTTTATAATATAATCATACCCTTTAATTATTACGATTTATAATTATTTATAATAAAAATTATGTTGGGGAATAAGTTGCACAGATCTATTCGGGGTGAATATTTAAATACAAATTTAATTCTTATAATTATTAATAGCATGAATTAATCATATATTAATTCAAATAATAATCCAACAACATATCATGCATATAATAATTCACGTAAAACCTACACATGCGAAATTCTACGAGTTTACGTGAACGTACCTCTTGGGATGGCAACGGTGTGGCTGAATAGACTAACCGTAAGGACTTCCCAAGTATTCTCTTAGCCCTCGTTCTACTATCCGGTGGAAGGATTCTTGTGAACGATTTAACAAAAGGAAAATAAAATATGTTGCACCACCTTTGTGGATTTACTAATTTTTCCAGCACATGGAATTGTACTTAGGAATGAAAGAATCATCCCCTATTTATAGAGACAAGGTTGGTCGAAAATTTTGTGATAAAACAATGTGGGAAAATCTTTTCTTGATCTCCAAGAAATCTTGAATATATCTCCTATATTATTTTTCCCATAATTATAATATTCCACAAAAATCCCACCTACTCTATATGTATGGAATTTTCGAAAATAATGGCTTGCAAGAAACCAAGATTTGAATCTTCTTGAATTTATGAGATATTCTTGTATTTCAAGAAATACATATCTTCCATAATATCTTTTCAAGAAAATCAATAAAATCTTTCTTGCCCTTTATTTTCTAATTTTTCGAAAATCTCCTTATAGATACCCAAGTTGGAGATTTCTTGAATTTAATGAGATAATCTTGTATTCCAAGAATACATATCTTCATTCCATAACAAAATTCAAAGAAAATCTTTCTCCCAATTTTATCTATATATTTCGAAATATTTCATGAAAAAATAAGCAACAATATTTATTTTATTTTAATCACATTTTCAGTTAATGGACTATATGTTGGGCTACTTAGGGGGCCTTTAGGAGAATTAAGATTAGACATTCTAATGGACCTTGAATATCTAATATTGAGCCACAATATAATTCAAGCCCATAAATATTAATTAATCCCACTACATAATTAATATTGCACTATCCATCGTAACCCATATTACAGTCAATATGGCTCCCGGTCATTATTTCCCGTGTTTAAGATTATCTAGCCCATTAATTAATTCAAGCCACTGAAATAACTTTCCATTAATTAATATCTTTTATCCTTGGTCAAGGAACGGTTCAACATTATTATCCATACCGGAAACTAATTCCACTTGCAAGATTTGGTATGATAAAGCTTATGAACATCCGAGGGAACCAAACAAAACGTGCGCATTTGCAATACGATTCTTCAGATTAAATATTAGCAATCACATGTGACTAATAATATTGCCCAAGATAAAAAGTATTGAATCTCATTGATTATTTACCCATGATAAGTCAAAGCAATAGTTACCAATCCCACGTGATCCTATTTAAGGGGCGAAGATTAAGAAATAACGAACAATCGAGGTCTAATTCTTCCTTGTTGGGTTACTCAAGAATTTATCCTCCTGTAGGTCCTATTCAGTGCATCAGTCATGCACTAGTGTAATCTCTTGGTCAAGATAAGCCAATCTGAGCCTTACACTTCAACCTTTCACGATGGGTTGTTCATTTTCATCTAGGTCGTGAATAGCGTACTTTTAGTTACAAGGGACTGTTAATTTAATCTTCTGTGATCTGGTATCACTAAATTAACTACAATGTAACACGCAAGACTTATTGAACAATTATGCAGTAAATATATGTAACATTCGATAATATTTAAAGCATCAGTGATAAACAATTTATTTCAGTAAATAAGTCTGAAAATTCAGTTTCGATTATACAAAGTAAAAAGCATACTTTCCAGTATAATCCCAACAATCTCCCACTTATACTCAAAGTCTGCTTTTAAGTATACTACAACATGTCTCATGTAGTCCGTGACATCTAATGTCACTAAGATTAACCTAATAATTTCTCCCACTTATACTCAAAGCAGATTAGCAACGGTCTTGACACCCATTCCTTCCACATGTCTCTCGAATGTATTCAGAGGCAGACCCTTTGTGAATGAATCTACTAGGTTGTCCTTAGACGCTATCTTTGCCATATCTATATCTCCTCTCTTAACGATTTCTCTTATAAGATGTCTTTCCTTTAGTGTGCTTGTTTGACTCGTGGACTCTTGGTTCCCTTGAATTTGCAAATCGCCCCTAGCAAATATTGCTATTTAATTCGAACTCCATCCAAGTCCACTAAGAAGATCTAGAGCCAAATCGGTTCTTTCAACGCTCACTGGCGACTACTTACCCGACTTCCATGGTTGAGTCGTTGATGCATTTCGCTTCACACTCGTCCATTTGATGGCTACACTTCCCAAATGGAAACACACTAACTGAGGCAGATAATTTCTGGAATCTAAGTCTGATTGGAAATCCTAGTCCGTGTAGCCGATGGGGATTGGAGATGTCGATCGATAAATCAACATTCTATCCCGAGTTCTTTTCGGACACTTCGAATGTTTTTAAGCGTAGATCAATGCTCTTTCCTGGGTTACTTTGATATCTTTGCTATCATGCTGCGCAAAGCATATATATCGGTCTCGTCTACAAGAATGCATACATAAGGTTTCCGCGGCGAAGCACAAGGAATACCTTTCATGTCATCTATCTCTTTTTTTCGTCTTAGGGGACATTTTCTTGGATAGATGGATTCCAAGTCTGAAAGGTACGAAGCCTTTCTTGGAATCTTGCATGCTTGAGCGTTTCAAGACAGTGTCTATGTATGAAACTTGCGATAACCCGATCATCATTTTCTTGAGATCTCGAGTGATCTTGATCCCAAGGATGTGTCCGGCTTTTCCTAAGTCTTTCATATCAAACTGTTTTGAAAACCATGCCCTTACGTCTGATAACACCTTCACATCGTTCCCGATGATCAGAATGTCATCTACGTATAGTACTAAGAATACCAATGCAGTTCCGACACACTTTTTATACACACAACTTTCAAACTCATTTTGATCAAACCCATAAGACTTTATAACATGATCGAAAGATTGGTTCCAAGCTCTGGATGCCTGTTTGAGTCCGTAAATGGACCTCTTGAGCTTACAAACTTGGTGTTCTTGGCCTGTTTCAATGAAGCCTTGGGTTGTTGCATATAGATCTCTTCATCAAGACTTCCGTTAAGGAAAGCTGTCTTGACATCCATTTGCCATATTTTAAAGTCGAAATGCGCAAAGAATCGATAAAGAGAATGAGATGGACTTAAGCATGGCTCTGGTGAAAAAAAGTTTCCTCATAATCGATCCTTCTTTTTCGAAAGTGTAACCTTTCGCCACTAGTCTTCTTTAAAGATTTCAACCTTCCCGTCCGGTCATCTTTTCCTCTTATATACCCACTTGCATCCAATGGGTTTGACCCCATTAAGTGGTTCGACTAGCTCTCACACTCTATTATGAAACATAGAACCCATTTTGGCTTTCATTGCTATTTGCCAAGAATCTGCATCCTTATCTTGGAGTGCCTCGTCATATGTCCATGGGTCCGATTAAATCTTGTCGGGAATCAAGTCCGAGGGACTCTCCTATTCCCATGAATCTCGATTTGTCTAACAACCCTCCCACTACGATGAGGCTCCGGTTGTGAAAGCGTATCATTTGGTATATCATCTAGTACAGTTGGCACTGAGGTTTTCCCTCTAAGCTCATTTAAGGTAATCTCACTTCTGGGTTTTCTTTGGTTCATATAGTCTTCTTCAAAAAATCTAAAGTGGGTGCTGATGACCACCTTTTGATCTTCGGGACCATAGAACATACACCCTTTTGTTCCCTCGGGGTATCCTACAAACAACCTTAATTCTGATCGAGGATCCAATTTACCGGCTTCCTTGTCCAACACGCGTACGCCGGACACCCCCAAATTCTCATGTGTCTCATACTAGGCTTGCGCCCGGTCCACAATTCTTTGGGAGATTTGGGAACCGATTTGGATGGCACCAAGTTCAGAATGTAAGTCGCTGTTTCCAAGGCATGACCCCAGAACGACTCGGGCAGATCCGCATAACTCATCATTGATCTAACCATTTCCATAAGAGTTCTGTTTCTTCGCTCTGCAACCCCGTTTTGTTGAGGGTTAAGTGCGATGAGTGGGATACAATCCCTTCATCAGATAAGTAGTTCAAAAACTCATCGCTGAGGTATTCGCCTCCACGATCAGATCGTAGAGACTTGATACGTTTTTCCCTATGATTCTCTGTTTGAGCCTTAAATTCTTTGAATTTATCAAAAGGTCTCAGATTTATGCTTCATAAGGAAAATGTAACCGTACATTGAGTAATCATCAATAAAATTACTCATAACCTCCTCTTGCTTTGGTTGACATTGGACCACATACATCTGTGTGAACGATCTCTAACACTTCTTTGGCTCTATTCCCCTTGGCTCCAATTGCCCTCTTGGTCATTTTACCCTCCAAACATGATTCGCAGGTTGGAATTTGTTCAACTTGGAGACGCTCCAGTGAACCATCTTTCACCAACCTTTGGATCCTCTTTGGATTTATATGACCTAATCTTAGATGCCAAAGAAGTGTTTCGTTCACGCTTTCTTTTGTCGGAAATAGTTGATGTGTTATAGGATGCATTTCGTGAGTGATGTGCCAAGATTAATTGTATAGAGATTTTCCATCAATGTCCGTAATGAGATACACTCATCATTTCAAAAATGATGTCATTCTTATTAGAAGAAACTTAGTGTCCTTTAATCGAATTTTAGAAACTGAAAGTGAATTCTTTCTAAAACTGGGAACATAAAGATAATCTCAAAAAAAACTTTATCTTCAAAAGATAGGTGCACTTCTCCCACTGCTTTAACTACTACTCATGTAGTATTGCAATGTCTGCTACTTGCGTAGTATTGCAATAATCGTTACTATCGTAGCATTGCAATATCTGCCACTTACGTAGCATTGCAATGACTTCTACTTTCGTAACGTCGCCCAGTGTGATGAGGATCTCACTCCCACTAAGTTGCCGGATCATTTTGAACCCGTGAAGCCAACATGATTAGTGGATCTCGTATCAACCACCCACGAATGAGAAGTATACGCCGCTAAACAAGTTTCAACAACTAGTGCGTGAGAATTACCTTTCTTTCCGTCCCTTTTTGGGGTTGGAACAGCAAAACCTCCATTGTCCTCTCTCACCGCAGCTTAAGCACTTCCTTTTTGGATTTTCCTTGACACAACAAACATTCCTCATCTTACCATTGCCCTTGGCAACAGTTGAGTTTTATTGCTTATGGCCTTTGGTCCTCTTCTTTATCTTGCCTACCCTTGGCCTAGAAGATGAAGACGTACCACTTACCGTCAAAGCTTGGGTTTGGTGCCTTATCATCATTTCTGCCGAGACCAAAAGCTTGCAACAAATTAGCTAGCGAGGCCAAAATGCTCAAAAACGTTTTGGGCAGAGAGTGAAGTACCAAATTCATCTGAGTCTCCGGATCATAATCTGCGACTCGAGAATCTCAAGTTTGTTGGGGATGGGCCATCTATTTTGAGGGCGTAATCCCTTACGGGTTTGCCCTCCACCATTTTCAGCGACGACATCTCTCAAGCAAGGTGATCGACGAGTCCGCATGTTTTGACTCGTCAGTTGGCTCATCTGATTTTGGTGTGTCAAAAATCCATTTGTGCTTTTGTGCAGTTAGGACAATTATAATTTTCCAATTCCAATCAATATAGTTTCCATACATATTGTATTGACTTTAAGTATAATAACAGTGATGAACACATTCGAAATAAATAATAATATGCATAAGCACAAATATATCACAAGGTTCGATCACATGCATCATATTAAAATCTCAAAAAAAATATGAACATGCATCACCAACATCTCAAAACAGTTTAAATAAAGCGTGGGGTGGGTCATTATTTAAACACATTCAAACGAGTTACAAACAAAACGATTTACAAACCTTTAATATCCAGATTAATAGTTGGCTCCACTTGACCAATATAAAATTGACGGAGGACTTGGGGAAGTATATGCATATCAATTTTATACCTAAGTAATAACCATGATTAAATCTGAGGATTATTATTTCACTTTGAACGAGCCTCGTGGGGAGGGTCATAAATCGCCACTAGTAATAACCCACAATCATCCACTTGGAATTCATTCATGTGAAAACTATCTTTTGACCGTCAAGTAGGGAATTTCTCCAAAAGAATTCACAAATAAATAAATCATGGAGGTCAAAAATTAATTCAATTTTATTATCCGGAATAAAATTGTAAATTAATTATTTAAACATACTTAGTAATTTTGAAGGTGAGATTTTTCATTTGGGCAATTCTCATGCAAACACATTTAAACAAATTAAATAAAGCATAAGATAGCACAAATAAATCAAGCAAAACAGAAAAATAAACAAATTGGGCACAAATTATCAAATTGTCATGGTTTGATTTTTCTTGGCTTGATCTTGAAGAAACACCGTCTCGAATTTCTCCCACTCGATCGTCTCGAAAAAATACTTCGTCTCGAAACGCCACGCCAAGTAGATCGCAAATGGGATGACGCGCCAAGATCCGCCGATTAATTGGCCTAGACCCGACGCCTCGGCTGACCTTAGCACCGCCCGGCGGGGTCGCGCCCGCCAAGCCAAAGACGTCTCGTCTCGGCAGCAACAGCTAGTCCTCGGCGGTGCCAAGATCCAAGGCTGCTCGCGACCTCGGAAATGGCCCTCGGCGTGTTGGGATTATCTTGAAAAAGTATGCTTTTACTTTGTATAATCGAAACTGAATTTTCAGACTTATTTACTGAAATAAATTGTTTATCACTGATGCTTTAAATATGATTGAATGTTATATATATTTACTGCATAACTGTTCAATAATTCAGATGCGTGTTACATCATAGTTAATTTAGTGATACCCGATCACAGAAGATTAAATTAACAGTCCCTTGTAACTATAAGTACGCCATTCACGACCTAGATGGAAATGAACAACCATCGCGAAAGGTTGAGGTGTAAGGCTCAGATTGGTTTGTCTTGACCAAGAGATTACACTAGTGCAAGACCGATCTTGTTGAATAGGACCTACTGGGAGGATAAATTCTTGTAATCGAACAAGGAAGAATTAGACCCTCGGTGGTTCGTTGTTTCTTAACCTTCGTCCCTTAAATAGGATCACGTGGGATTGGTAACTATTGCTTTGACTTATCATGGGTAGCGAATCAGAGAGAGATTCAATACTTTTTATCTTGGGCAATATTATTGGTCACATGTGATTGCTAAGATTTAATACGAAGAATCGTGTGCAAGTACGGTTGCTTGATTTGCCCCCTTGGGAGGTTCATAAGCTTTATCATACCAAATCTTGCAAGTGGAATTTGTTTCCGGTATGAATAATAATGTTGAACCGTTCCTCGACCAAGGACAAAAGATATTAATTAACGGAAAGCTATTTCAGTGGCTTGAATTAATTAATGGGCTAGATAATCTTAAACACGGGAAATAATGACCAGGGAGCCATATTGATTTGTAATATGGGTTAAGATGGATGGTGCAATATTAATTATGTAGTGGGATTAATTAATATTTATGGGCTTGAATTATATTGTGGCTCAATATTAGATATTCAAGATCCATTAGAAGGTCCAATCTTAATTCTCCTAAAGGCCCCCTGAGTAGCCCAACATATAGTCCAATAACTGAAAAGGTGATTAAAATAAAATAAATATTGTTGCTTATATTTCCCCTTATTTTTAAAAAATTATGGATAAAAAGAGGAGAAAGATTTTCTTTGAATTTTGTTATGGAATGAAGATATGTATTCTTGGAATACAAGATTATCTCATTTAATTCAAGAAATCTCCCACTTGGTTATCTATATAGTATGTTTCGAAATTTTGGAAATATAGTGGGCAAGAAAGATTTTCTTGATTTTCTTGAAAAAATATTATGGAAGATATGTATTTCTTGAAATACAAGAATATCTCATAAATTCAAGAAGATCCAAATCTTGGATTCTTGCACACTTAATATTTTCGAAATTTATGCCATAATAGAGGAGGTGGGATTTTTGTGGAATATTTTAATTATGGGAAAAAGAATATAGGAGATATATTCAAGATTTCTTGGTGACCAAGAAAAGTCTTTTTCCCACATTGAAAATTCACACAAATTTCGTTCACCCTCCCTCTATATATATAGGGGATGATTAGTTCATTCCCAAGTACAATTCCATATCTTTGGAAATATTAGCAAATCCACATAAGTGGTGCAACAAAGTTTATTTTTTCCTTTTGTTAATTGTTCGCAGTATCCTTCCACGGATTGTCGAGCAAGCAAGGGTAAGGAATACTTGGGAAGTCCTTTTGGTTAGTCCGTCCGACCAAAGCCCCGCCATCCGAGAGAATGCGTTCACGTAAACCCGTAGATTCCGCGTGCGTAGGTTTTACGTGGCTTTTTATATGCATGATATGTTGTTGCAATTATTATTTGAATTAATATAGGATTAATTCATGCTAGTAATAATTAATGAATTAAATTTGTATTTAAATATTCACCCGAATAGATCAATGCGAATCATTCCCCAACAATCGGTATCGAGCCTTTGTTTAGACTCTCAATTTCTTAAATTGTAATTTAATTCGTGGACATTAAATTTGAAATTGGATAGTAGAATTGTTAGATCTTTTTTGCGGTATCCAATTGTCATGGATTTTAATGTTTTATTTTGCATGCATATAAAGCCGACTCGACGACCGCCGCTGAGACGAGCCGAGGCATCAAGCGGGCGGCGTGTCCGCCAAAGGCGGTGCCGAGGTCGCTTAGGTCGCCCCTGAGCAAGTGGGCTACGGATGCAAAAGGCATCCATTGCGAAATTTGCTTGGCATGGCGGTTCGAGCAAGTATTTTTTCAAGACGAACGAGAGTGGGAGAAATTCGAGGCGTGTTTCTTCAAGATCAAGCCAAGAAAAATCAAACCATGACAATTGGATAATTTGTGCCCAATATGTTTATTTTTTCGTTATGCTTGATTTATTTGTGCTATCTTATGCTTTATTTAATTTGTTTAAATGTGTTTGCATGAGGGTTGCCAAATTGAAAAATCTCAACTTCAAAATTACTAAGTATGTTTTAAATAATTAATTGACAATTTTATTAGGATAATAAAATTGAATTAATTTTAACCTCCATGATTTATTTATTTGTGAATTCTTTTGGAGAAATTCCCAACCGGGACGGTCAAAAGATAGGTTTCACATGAATGAATTCCAAACGGATGATTGTGGGTTATTACTAGTGGCGGCGATGACCCTCCAACGAGGCTCGATCAAAGCGAAATAGTAAATCAGTATTTAATCATGGTTATTACTTAGGTATAAAATTGATATGCATATCTTCTCAAGTCCCCTGTCAATTTTATATTGGTCAAGTGGGAGCCAACTATTAATCTGGATATTAAGGGTTTGTAAATCGTTTCTTGTTTGTAACCCGCTTGAATGTGTTTAAATAATGACCCACCCAACGTGGCTTTTTTAAACTGTTTTGAGATGTTGGCTGATGCATGTTCATATTTTTTTTTGAGATTTTAAATATGATGGCATGTGATCAAACCTTGTGATATATTTGTGCTTATGCATATTATTGTTTATTCGAGTTCATCATGTCGCAACCTTCTAATCCATTTATCGAATATACCTAAAGACCTTTTACTTTTTGGTGAAAACTATTTTGGTTGGAAACACAAAATAAAAATCATCCCTAACCGCATCACCTTCCGAATGGGTACTTGATTCACCAAAACCGAAAAAACCAACTAAGGATCGGAATATGGGAAGAGATGATTTATGGTGAATGGGAGTCGGCAAACGGTTTGATGAAGGAAACAATTTCGCACATATATCGAGATCGTTGAGGCGCTTTTTCATCAAGATTATGAGTCACCGCAGACATCTTAAAGAATCTCGAAGCGATGTTAGGACATCGGACCCATATGGCGATCAAAGTGTGAAGCAAGAAATTGCTCGATTAAAATTGGAAAAAAAGGGCATCATGCGACAAAGACGTCTTTAGGGTTATGGTCTTTATTTGAGGAACTTGAGATCCTCGGCGAAAAATATGACTTCAACACTAAGGTTGATTTCATTCTCCAATCCTTACCAAAGAGCTATAATCACCGCTATCTTGAGTATCTAATGGAAGATCAAGATTTTAAAGTGGAGGATCTTATAAATGCTTTGACTTTGGTTGAAAAGGAAGTGGAGCGAGGAAAAGAACTTGGGAACGCGAAATCTTCTCTTCATCCTAGATCAAGTGGTGATAAGGATGATGAAAAGAGAAGAAGGTTAAACCAAGAAGACTCAACATCAAATAGAAGCATGAGATCAAGTATGAGGAAAACTTTGGAAAGCGGATAGTAGGACAATCGAGGTCAGCCTGTTCCGATCCCAAAAGGAAATGAAAGAAAGGTAATACTCACGCACTAGTTGTTTGAAACTTGTTTAGCGGCGTATGCCTCCCATTTTATGGGTGGTGGATACGGGATCCACTAATCATGTTTGTTTCACATTACAGGGGTTCAAGCGGACCCGGCAACTTAGTGGGAGTGAGGTCCTCATCACACTGGGCGATGCCACGAGAGTGGCAGCTGAAGCAGTGGGAGAAGTGCACCTGTCTTTTGAAGACAGTGTTTTAATTTTGAGATATTCTTTACGTTCCGGATTTTAGAAAGAATTCATTTTCAGTTTCTAAACTTTTATGATGGATATTTTGGTTACTTTTTAATAAAGTTGTTACCAATTTTATTGTTGATAAATTTATCTGTCATGGAACGTTGTTTGAATGATCTCTATGTAAATTAACTGTGCACACCACTCACGAAATGTATCCTATAACACATCAACTGTTTCCGAGAAAAGAAAACGTTCATCAGACGTGAACGAGACACTTCTTTGGCATCTAAGATTAAGTCATATAAATCCAAAGAGGATCCAAAGGTTGGTGAAGGATGGTTCACTGGAGCGTCTCCAAGTTGAATCGGATCCAACCTGCGAATCATGTTTGGAGGGTAATATGACCAAGATGGCATTTGGAGCCAAGGGGAATGGGGCTAAAGAAGTGTTAGAGATCGTTCACATAGATGTACGTAGTTCAATGTTAACCAAAGCAAGAGGAGGTTATGAGTAATTTTATTGATGATTACTCAAGGTACATTTTCCTTATGAAGCATGAATCTGAGACCTTTGAGAAATTCTAAAGAATTTAAGGATCAAGCAGAGAATCATATGGAAAAACGTATCAAGTCTCTACGATCCGATCGTGGAGGCGAATACCTCGGCGATGAGTTTTTGAACCGCTTATCGATGAAGGATTGATATCGACTCATCGCACGGAACCCTCAACAAAAGCGGGATTGCAGAGCGAAGCAATGCGAAATTCTTTTGGAAATGGTTAGATCAATGATGAGTTATACGGATCTTCCCGAAGTCGATTCGGGGTCATGCCTTGAAAACAACGTCTTACATTCTCGAACTTGGTGCTATCCAAATCGGTTCCCGAACCCCAAAGAATTGTGGGACGGGCGCAAGTCTAGTATGATACACATGAGAACTTTTGGGGTGTCCGCCCACGTGTTGGACAAGGAAACCGTAAATTGGATCCTCGATCGAATTAAGGTTTGTTTTGTAGGATACCCCGAGGAACAAAAAGGGTGAATGTTCTATAGTTCAAGATCAAAAGGTGGACATCCGCACCCATTTTAGATTTTGGAAGAAAACTATAGAACCAAAGAAAACCCAGTGAGATTACCTTAAATGAGCTTAGAGGGCAAACCTCGGTCCGATCAGATTAGATGATATACCAAACGATACGTTTTCCACAACCGAGCCTCGTTATAGTGGGAGGGTTGTTAGACGCCCGAGAGATTCATGGGAATAGGAGAGTCCTCGGACTTGATTCAGGAATCGGAACCCATGGACATATGACGAGGCACTCCAAGATTAGGATGCGAGTTTTGGCAAAAAAAACAATGAAAGCGAAAGTGGGTTCTATGTTTCATAATAGAGTGTGGGAGCTAGTTGAACCACTTAATGGGGTCAAACCCATTAGATGCAAGTGGGTATATAAGAGGAAAAGAGGATCGGACGGGAAGGTTGAAACCTTTTAAAACAAGACTAATGGCGAAAGGTTATACTCAGAAAGAAAGGGATCGATTATGAGGAAACTTTTTCGCCCGTAGCCATGCTTAAGTCCATCCGTATTCTCTTATCGATTCTGCGCATTTCGACGTTGAAATCTGGCAAATGGATGTCGAGACAGTTTTCCTTAACGGAAGTCTTGATAAAGAGATCTATATGCAACAACCCCTAGTTTTCATTGAAACAGCCAAGAACACCCGGTTTAGAAGCTCAAGAGGTCCATTTACGGACTCAAACAGGCATCGAGCTTGGAACCAATGTTTTGATCATGTTATGAAGTCTTATGGGTTTGATCAAAAACGAGTTTGAAAGTTGTGTGTATAAAAAGCGTGTCGAATCGCATTGGTATTCTTAAGATTTGACGTAGATCACATTGTGATCATCGGGAACGATGTGAAGGTGTGATCGGGCGTAAGGGCATGTTTTTCAAAAACAGTTTGATATGAAAGACTTAGGGAAAAACCGGACACATCCTTGGGATCAAGATCACACACGAAAAGGATGGTTGGGTTATCGCAAGTTTCATACATAGAACCGGTCTTGAAACGATTCAAAGATGCAAGATTCCAAGAAAGGATTCGTACCTTTCGGACTTGGAATCCATCTATCCAAGAAAATGTCCCTAAGGCTTAAAAAGGAGATAGATGACATGAAAGGCATTCCTTTGTGCTTTTTGTAGTAAAACCTTATGTATGCAATGCTGTGTACGAGACCGGATATATGCTTTGCCATAGGCATGGTAGCAAGATATCAGAGTAACCCAGGGAAAGCGAATTGGACGACAGTTAAAACATTCTGAAGTGTCTGAAAAGAACTCGGGATAGAATGTTGATTTATCAGTCAGATACTCCAATCCCCATCGGCTACACGGACTCGGATTTCCAATCAGATATAGATTCCAGAAATTATCTACCTTAGTTAGTGTGTTTCAATTTGGGAAGTGTAGCCATCAAATGGACGAGTGTGAAGCAGAAATGCATCACTGACTCAACCATGGAAGTCGGGTAAGTAATTACTTGTGAAGCAGTGAAAGAACCGATTGAGCTCTAGACCTTCTTAGTGGACTTGGATGGTGTTCTGAATTTGTCTAGTAATATATTTGCTAAGGGCAGTTGCAAATTCAAGAGAACCAAGAGTCCACGAGTCAAACAAACACATTAAAGGAAAGACATCTTATACGAGAAATCGTTAAGAGAGGAGATATAGATGTGGTAAAGATAGCGCCCGAGGACGACTAGCGCAGATCCATTCACAAAGCGTCGCCTCTGAATACATTCGAGAGACATGTGAGTGGAATGGGTGTCAAGACCATTTGCTAACTGCTTTGAGTATAAGTGGGAGAAATTATTAGGTTCGTGTAGGTGACATTAGATGTCACGGACTACTCGAGGCGTGTTGTAGTATACTTAAAAGCGGACTTTGAGTATAAGTGGGAGATTGTTGGGATTATCTTTGAAAAGTATGCTTTTACTTTGTATAATCTAAACCTGAATTTCGGACTTATTTTGAAATAAATTGTTTATCACCGATGCTTTAAATATGATTGAATGTTATATATATTTCTTTGCATAATGTTTCAATAATTAAATGCGTGTTACATCAGAGTTAATTTAGTGATACCCGATCACGAGAAGATTAAATTAACAATCCCTTGTAACTATAAGTACGCCATTCACGACCTAGATGGAAATGAACAACCATCGCGAAAGGTTGAGGTGTAAGGCTCAGATTGGTTTGTCTTGACCAAGAGATTACACTAGTGCATGACTGATGCGAGGCCAAAATGCTCAAAAACGTTTTGGGCAGAGAGTGAAGTACCAAATTCATCTGAGTCTCCAGATCATAATCTGCACTCAGAATCTCAAGTTTGTTCAGATGGGCCATCTATTTTGAGGACGTAATCCCTTACGGGTTTGCCCTCCACCATTTTCAGCGACGACATCTCTCGCAAGGTGATCTGACGAGTCCCGCATGTTTTGACTCGTCAGTTGGCTCATCTGATTTTGGTGTGTCAAAAATCCATTTGTGCTTTTGTGCAGTTAGGACAATTATAATTTTCCAATTCCAATCAATATAGTTTCCATACATATTGTATTGACTTTAAGTATAATAACAGTGATGAACACATTCGAAATAAATAATAATATGCATAAGCACAAATATATCACAAGGTTCGATCACATGCATCATATTAAAATCTCAAAAAAAATATGAACATGCATCAGCCAACATCTCAAAACAGTTTAAATAAGCCACGTGGTGTGGGTCATTATTTAAACACATTCAAGCAGGTTACAAACAAGAACAGTTACAAACCTTTAATATCCAGATTAATAGTTGGCTCCCACTTGACCAATATAAAATTGACAGGGACTTCGGGGAAGTATATGCATATCAATTTTATACCTAAGTAATAACCATGATTAAATACAGGATTATTATTTCACTTTGAACGAGCCTCGTGGGGAGGGTCATCGTCGCCACTAGTAATAACCTACAATCATCCACTTGGAATTCATTCATGTGAAAACTATCTTTTGACCGTCCCGTGGGGGGAATTTCTCCAAAAGAATTCACAAATAAATAAATCATGGAGGTCAAAATTAATTCAATTTTATTATCCGGAATAAAATTGTAAATGAATTATTTAAACATACTTAGTAATTTTGAAGGTGAGATTTTTCATTTGGGCAATTCTCATGCAAACACATTTAAACAAATTAAATAAAGCATAAGATAGCACAAATAAATCAAGCAAAACAGAAAAATAAACATATTGGGCACAAATTATCAAATTGTCATGGTTTGATTTTTCTTGGCTTGATCTTGAAGAAACACCGTCTCGAATTTCTCCCACTCGATCGTCTCAAAAAATACTTACGTCTCAAACTCAAACGCCAAAGTAGCTCGCAGGGATGCACGCCCAAGATCCGCCGGCCAATGGCCTAGACCGACCTCGGCGGCCTTGGCACCGCCGGCTGGTTTGGCCCGCCAAATGTTTCTAAGACGTCTCGGCACAGCAACAAATATCCTCGGCGGTGACGCAGCGTATCCCAGCGCATCCTTTCGCCGCTTCGCCCGCCTCCGCCCGCCCGCGACCTCGGCGGCGCTCGCGTCCCAGCAAGCCGCGTGCGGACCCGTCCGTCCGTCTTCATTTCGGCTTTGATCGCGCCAAGACGGTGCCACGTCGCGGCTTGCGCCGCCCATGCGGCTTTGTTTTCATGCGCTCGCCGCCTCGGCCTCGCGCCCTGCGCCCGTGCGTGCCGGTAGCCGCGCCTTCACGCGCACCGGGTTCTCGGATTTTGTCCTTTAATTCTTCGTCTCGTCCTCGTTTTTCGATCAGGGTTACAATTTATTTACAAAAAATAAATAAACCTAGATCTAGACTAGTCTATTACATTTATCAAATCAAACAAATTCTAATCTACTCGTAGATTTTCTCACGAGGCAAAACGAATCCGAACGAATCGAATTAAAAAATACAGTTTATATGCATGCATAAACAAACACATTAAATTCCATGACAATTGGATACCTGCAAAAAAGATCTAGCAATTCTACTATCCAATTTCAAATTTAATGCCAACGAATTAAATTATAATTTAAAATTCAGAGCCCGAAACCGTGGCTCTGATACCAGTTGTTGGGGAATAAGTTGCACAGATCTATTCGGGGTGAATATTTAAATACAAATTTAATTCTTATAATTATTACTAGCATGAATTAATCCTATATTAATTCAAATAATAATCCAACAACGTATCATGCATATAATAATTCACGTAAAACCTACGCATGCGGAATTCTACGAGGTTACGTGAACGTACCTCTTGGGATGACAACGGTGTGGCTGAATAGACTAACCGTAAGGACTTCCCAAGTATTCCCTTAGCCCTCGTTCTACTATCCGGTGGAAGGATTCTTGTGAACGATTTAACAAAAGGAAAATAAAATATGTTGCACAACCTTTGTGGATTTACTAATTTTTCCAGCACATGGAATTGTACTTGGGAATGAAAGAATCATCCCCTATTTATAGAGACAAGGTTGGTCGAAAATTTTGTGATAAAACAATGTGGGAAAATCTTTTCTTGATCTCCAAGAAATCTTGAATATATCTCCTATATTATTTTTTCCATAATTATAATATTCCACAAAAATCCCACCTACTCTATATGTATGGAATTTTCAAAAATAATGGCTTGCAAGAAACCAAGATTTGGATCTTCTTGAATTTATGAGATATTCTTGTATTTCAAGAAATACATATCTTCCATAATATCTTTTCAAGAAAATCTTTCTTGCCCTTTATTTTCTAATTTTTCGAAAATTTCCTTATAGATACCCAAGTGGGAGATTTTTTGAATTTAATGAGATAATATTGTATTCCAAGAATACATATCTTCATTCCATAACAAAATTCAAAGAAAATCTTTCTCCCAATTTTATCTATAAATTTCGAAATATTTCATGAAAAAATAAACAACAATATTTATTTTATTTTAATCACATTTTCAGTTAATGGACTATATGTTGGGCTACTCAGGGGGCCTTTAGGAGAATTAAGATTGGATCTTCCAATGGACCTTGAATATCTAATATTGAGCCACAATATAATTCAAGCCCATAAATATTAATTAATCCCACTACATAATTAATATTGACTATCCATCTTAACCCATATTATTGATCAATATGGCTCCGGTCATTATTTCCCGTGTTTAAGATTATCTAGCCCATTAATTAATTCAAACCACTGAAATAGCTTTCCATTAATTAATATCTTTTATCCTTGGTCAAGGAACAGTTCAACATTATTATCCATACCGGAAACTAATTCCACTTGCAAGATTTGGTATGATTAAGCTTATGAATCTCCCAAGGGGGCAAATTGAACAAGCGTACTTGCACACAATTCTTCGTATTAAATCTTAGCAATCACATGTGACTAATAATATTGCCCAAGATAAAAAGTATTGAATCTCATTGATTCGCTACCCATGATAAGTCAAAGCAATAGTTACCAATCCCACGTGATCCTATTTAAGGGACGAAGATTAAGAAATAACGAACCATCGAGGTCTAATTCTTCCTTGTTCAGTTCTGAAGAATTTATCCTCCCAGAGGTCCTATTCGGTCATCGGTCATGCACTAGTGTAATCTCTTGGTCAAGACAAGCCAATCTGAGCCTTACACTTCAACCTTTCACGATGGGTTGTTCATTTCCATCTAGGTCGTGAATAGCGTATTTTTAGTTACAAGAGACTGTTAATTTAATCTTCTGTGATCTGGTATCACTAAATTAACTACAATGTAACACGTACGACTTATTGAACAGTTATGCAGTAAATATATGTAACATTCAATAGTATTTAAAGCATCAGTGATAAACAATTTATTTCAGTAAATAAGTCTGAAAATTCAGTTTCGATTATACAAAGTAAAAAGCATACTTTCCAGTATAATCCCAACAAATTATACTTTTCAATTATCAAGATTAATATTTTTTTTTTTGCGGTAATAAGTTAGGCAAAGTATAGTGTGAACAAGTTTTACGGTGAAACTGGTTAAGGAGTGTGACTTATATTACTAAAGTGTGTGACTTTTTATTGTAAAGTGTGTGACTTTTTACTATAAAATGTATTACTCATAAAAGTGAAGGGTGTGACTTATATTATAGCAAAGAGTGTCGTAGTGATAACTGAAGTGTGTGATTTATATTACTAAAGGGTGTGACTTATATTACTAAAGTGTATGTCTGTATAAAAAAAAAATCAGTTTCACGGTAAACAAGTTTCACAGCATATCAACTCAATAAGTTATGAGTAGGTATCCTGTGAAACTTGTTCGTAATATAAAATTCATGATAAAAACTCATATGAGATGATCTCATGCATGAGACGGTAGACAATTTAACACAAATCACACCCACCTCTCTCAAAATATTAAAGTGTCAATGACCAACTAATGTCCCGTTTCACCGTGAGACCGTCTCATATAAATTTGCCTCAAAATTTATATATTTACACTTGATAAACTAATACTGCAACACTTATCAACTGATATCATTACATTTATAAATTAATATCATAACATTAAATGTTATAGATATTAATTTATAAAAATAATAATATAAATATAAAAGTATAATAATATTAATTTTATATCATAAATAAATTTTACCAGAGAATTTATGATAAGTTACCGTACCCTTCATAGACTTTTCTACGGTCAGGAAGACTCATATATCCAATAAAAAGATACCATGTCATATAACTTTGCCGGGGGAAAGTGTTTTGCCATCACACGAATTTTTTTTTTTTTTTTATAATAAATATAAAATTACTAAAGTAACCTTTTAATTCTTTTAAAAAATACAAAATTTATAAAATTAAAAACTTAAAGCCTATTTATATTAGTTTAATAAAAAAAAGGTTTGTTTGCATCGTTTCTTCCCGAATCAAATATGAAGAAGACCATTACTTAATTCTTAATTTTTTTCTCCAAATCATATGAAGAACCCTAATTTTTTTTTTCTTCTGAGAGAAAATTAACAACCTAGATTATCTTATTATCCAATAAGAGAATTTATGTCAAAGACAGCCAGAATTCAACTCGGCAACTCATGCTGAGAGCTTTATTGTCTCGAATATAACATTCAACCGGACCGAATGATGCCTAGGTATTTTTTTTTCCCTAATTCCACTTTAATTTTTTGTTCTTTTAAACTCAGTTTTCTACTTGTAGTGTGTTTATTTGTAAGCTTTACTGTGAATGGGACTTATGGATTTGTAAACGGATTTGAGTATTTAATACGAGTAAGTGTATTGTTCTGTTTTTTAATTCTCAACGTCGTTTATCGGGAAGCACAGAAATGTGATGCCAACAACACTTGAGCACATAATTGGGGGATTTAGTGATGGGTCAACTCCTGTTTTCGAACATGTATTGGCAAGATAGGTGCAGGTCAACTCCTGTTTTCGAACATGTATTGGCAAGATAGGTGCAGGTCAACTCCTGTTTTCGAACATGTATTGGCAAGATAGGTGCAACACTTTGTTGGAAAAACAAAATGCCACTTAAAAGGACAACCATATATGACAAGGTCCTTGCTTGCTTAATTGCTATAAATGTATACTCAGACATATGATGGATCGATGATCAGTATTTTCTTTAAGATGCTCCATATAATAGGATAAAGAGGTTGATAAATTCATTATTCTTGGTGATTCGCTTGATATTTTTTGTTCACATCACAACAAATCTAAAACTGCAGCCAATAGATGGATCTAGGAAAGATGAGTGTTTGATCCTATGCAGGGTTGGGAAAAATACCGAAAGGTTTGTGCATACTCCACTTATTGAACTGAGAAACACCAAAAATACCGACTTTTTTTGGTATATCTCCTCTGTTGGTTATAAGTATATTAGTGTATTTGATGCGTGTAAGTGGGTTGTCTAGAAATGAGTTTTCTGGTTATTGGTTGAATGAAAATAAATTTAAATATATGCAATGAATTGTGAAAAACTATATGTCTTCTGAAGTTTGTCATTCTGTTTTGGCGTAATGAGACTTGATTTGTTGATATGATGTCAGGTATTGAAATCAGCAATTATTTCTGTATTGTTTGGTTGCAATGGGCTCAATTGGACTTGATTAAACTCTTCCTTCTGAATTCATTTTGTGATGTGATGATGGTCAATAAATTTATGAATTCAATTATACGCCTGACTCTTATTTCTTTCCAATGAAGCTCCATTATGATTAATTTTACATATGTATGTTGCTTACCCAGTGGATGTTCCAATAGCTCTTCAAATTTGTTGATTGTGTGTTTTTGGGTGTTGTAGCATGAAGGCTTTCTCACGGTTTGTGGTGATACAATGCAAAAGGTATGCATTGGAAAGTCCAAGCTTTAGCAGCTTTAAGTTTGCACCATTAATATTTTTTCGTGTTTACATGTAATAAAATGTTAAAATTCACAATCTTGCTCATTGATTCATAATACAGGGTACCAGTGGTTCTGATTTCTCTCATGAACTAATTTCTCAAAGATCAATTTCCTCTGAGTCCCTTTCTCTACAACTCTCAATCCCAAATTTTCTAAACCCAATTTCACAACAATCATGGTTACACTGAAACCAGTAGAAGAAAACCCGCAACGGGCCGAGAGAGAAGGCGACCCACTTCAAATTGAAGTGAAGAGGTTGAGATGAGGCTAATCAAGAAGACAAAGAAACGCTACACATCTGGACACAAGAGCTGAACTTGAAAAAAAAAGTCCAATTTTGCTCACGTGCATAGGATAGGAAAAAAATCTGAATTTGAAAATATTTTGGAACTGTGAATTATGGTTTTGCTCATGTGCATAGGATAGGAAGGAAATTCATGTCTCGTGAGATAGACTAAATATATTCATACATGTGTCTGTGATTGTTTTTACATTAACTAAGTGACAATATTTACATGTGCAATTTTTCCGATAAAACATATACACGAAGCAGCAAAGAAATCAAAAGGTATGTTGCATACATACAACAATTGATCCAAAACAAGAAAGAAACGGGACATGAGGAAAACAAGCACGTCGGGTGTTTACTAGAGGCAGAGCTCTATCATGACAAGTTACTCAAAGTTGTTGAAGGATAACGTTTTTGAAAAAGTTGAGATGTACACACTCTTTTAACCAAGGTCCAAATATTGAGATACAAGCATCTTCAAGATCCCAATTTAGTATACTTATGAATAAAAAATATTTATAACATCATTCATGTTTGCAAGACGGTCTCATACATGTTAAACAACTAGTGCATACCCATAAATCAGAGATGGAATGAAGTCACGTCCAATTTCCGAATCAATATTAATTGGGGCAAAGCAATCCTGAAATGCAATATAATAAAAATCTTCATTTTAACAAGTGAAAAATGAGAGGTATTAGTATCAATCCAAAACAGCCATGAGAAACAATAGTATTAATAAAAAACAGCCATAAATTGTTAAAACATAAATATACATAAAGAGATAATCGTTTATCTTTCAAACAACTATGAGAATAACATGTTCCAATGACAATATAAGAAAGATTTTGCATTATTGCATAAGTGTGCAGCAATTATTGTAGAGAAAACTAGTTCTTGTATAACTCAAAGCTCATTCAACCGGCAGATAAACAATACAGTATCAATTTTGATTATGGAAGAATATTTTTATATCAAACCCTGCTTAGATGTTTGCATGGTTGTGAAATTCACCAGGATTTAGAGCACATATTTAGTAATAGTGAAATTACTGAGCACAATAAACACTAAAGTACATATTTTTACATGGAATACAACTACAGCCTGCTACTGCAAAACTCTAATTTCACGAGATGAATTTCCAATCAAAGTCTCCATCTCACATCCAAACAAGTATCAACAATAAATCAATAACTGATGTACTGTTATTTATTCTATAATAATTGGAAAGTCAATTATCTGCAATTTCTTATAGCCATTGATAACATTGGATAAATAGATGCAATCACATTCCATGACTCCGATTAACCTAAATTGATACGAGTAGGCAAGCCTCAAATAATGACGTTTCAATTAGGGCTCAACGTTGAGGGGGTGTTTAACAAAAACTAAAATATTAGTAATAAAGATGGACGTGTTTTGTAATTAATTATTTTAATTATTTAAATTAAAAAGAATATTTTTGACATTTTATATTTATTAATTTAATTTATTCATAAGGGGTTCCAATGCGATTGCACCATGCAAACGCTCTAATACAAAGTGCAATCATTTAAAAAAATATTATCAATTGGATCTCTTATCCAATGGTATTCAAATGTTAGGAAGGACGTATAAGAACCCACCTTTCATCTATCATTGCTAATACTTTTTGCAATTTCCATTGATATTTTTGTTCCTTGGAAAAAGTAGATTGTCAATTTCTATTTATTTGACTACGCGCTCTTCTTCAAATTAAATCACACACTACGGTGACTCAGTCTTTGGACTCCAAACCGCGTGCATCTCCTTCTTTGATTCTTCCTCCAAAATCCCCATCTTATAATCTCCCAATAATCACTTCCAAAATGAAGAATCACTTCATCACCACCATGAACACACCTTCCTGCACATCAATTCCATGGCCAAAACCACGCTCCTTCTTCTGCCCCTTTTTCTAATTTCCATTTTTCCGTTCACTCATTCGCTTTCCACCGTCGCAATTTCCGAAACCGGAAACCAAACCCTAGTGTGCGAGATTGTAAATTCCGCTGATAATTCCCAGCAATCATCTGTAATCAACTGTACAGTCTTTCCTGAAAGGCGTCAAATTCAGGTCGACCGTAATTTGACATCGGTTTCCGCCGTTGTTGGTGGAAATGGATTCCTCTGTGCCTTGAGTTCGTCCCGTTCTTCCTTAACCTCTGCTCTGTTCTGTTGGAGATTCTCAGATGTTAACAACATGACTCGCAATAGGGTCTACAGTGGTTCAATTTTGACAGAATTAGCCTCTGGAAACTCCCGTATCTGTGGCATCAATCGCTCGAATTCCCTCCAGTGCTGGCAATGGAGAGAGTTCAGCAGCAATGGTGCTGGTAACTTCTCTTCAAATCTTGCAGTGGGAGAGAATTTCGTGTGTGGATTAACGGAATCGAGAGAAATCCAATGTTTTGGGAGCGCCCACAATGTGCTCGACCAAATTCCTCAAGGAAGTTTTACACAAGTCGAAGCCGGTTTTCGCCACGCCTGTGGTATTTCCTCTAATGGGAGCTTGGAATGTTGGGGAGATACGGCAGGGGAAATGCCACATGGCGAGTTTACATCACTTGCATTGGGCGAGAATGGGGGCTGTGCGATTAGTCGGCCTAATGGAACAGTGGTTTGTTGGGGGGAAAATGGATTCAGTTTACCTGAATCTTTGAGAAATCAATCTTTTATATCTATTGTGGCAAAGAGAAGGATCTTTTGTGGTGTTGAAACATCACGTTCTATGCTTTTGTGTTGGGGGAATGAGGCTTTCGATTCGAATACAACGGTTTTCAATCGTGTGGTTCCCGGTTCTTGTACAACTAGAGATGAGTGTAGTTGTGGTGGTTTGGTTAATTATGCTGAATATTGTGCTCCTGGGCTAATGATATGTAAACCCTGTGATTGGCCTATTTCATCACCGCCGCCACCATTGCCATCTCCGCCGCTCCTTGCACCACCATCTTCGAAAGCCAGTAAATGGAGTAGAAAAATGGTGGCCTTTATGGTGGTTGGATGTGTTGGAACCTTCTCATCATTACTAGTCTTGAGTATATTCTTGTTTTCGCGGTATATCAATGTCAGCGGTAGCAGAATCCATGATTCGGGCCTCCTGGAGGAGGGCGGCTCATCTCCACATAGCAGCGGTGTACCACCAAACCCACCACCTTCCTTGGAGAAGAAGCTCAGCCATTTGATCAGCTTGGGAAATGGAGGTCACTTGGAGGAATTCTCTTTGGAAGTATTACTCAAAGCCACTGATAATTTCTCAGAGCAGCTCAAGATTGGCAATGGCAGCTTTGGATCCGTCTACCATGCGGCATTGGACGACGGACGCCACGTCGCCATCAAACGAGCCGAGTTCTGCGCCTCGTCATCAGGGGCCACGGAACGTGGCCAAGACGACAAGGATAGTGCATTCTTGAACGAGCTTGAGTTCTTATCGCGCTTAAACCACAAGAACCTTGTCCGTTTACTAGGGTTTTGCGAAGACTTGAACGAGCTCGTGCTCGTTTACGAGTACATGGAAAACGGCACACTCTTTGATCATCTCCACAAGCTCGAAAATTCACCCCTAATGTCTTGGCCTAAAAGAATCGAGGTAGCCCTAGATGCTGCTCGAGGGATCGAATATCTCCACACCTACGCTTTCCCACCTGTCATACATCGAGACATCAAGTCGTCCAACATATTACTCGACGCCAAGTGGACGGCCAAGGTGTCCGATTTCGGGCTCTCGTTGATGGGCCCACAGGACGAGGAGTCCCACCTTTCGTTACGGGCCGCAGGGACCATGGGGTACATGGACCCTGAGTACTATAGGTTGCAACTATTGACAACAAAGAGTGATGTCTATAGTTTTGGTGTAGTATTACTAGAGTTGCTATCAGGGTACAAGGCAATCCATAAGAATGACTTAGGTGTGCCAAGAAATGTGGTGGATTATTTAATCCCATACATAATCAATGATGATATCCATCGAGCTCTAGACCGGAGGGTCCCGCCTCCGACTCCATTCGAGATAGAGGCGGTGGCGTACGTCGGCTACCTGGCAGCCGACTGCGTCATGCCGGAGGGACGAGATAGGCCAACAATGAGTGAAGTTGTGAATAGCTTAGATAGAGCATTGGAGGCATGTTTAGCACACCCAATGATGTCTAGATCCACCACTAGCTCATCAATTTAACTTTAGGTTAAATTTTGTATAAATAGTTGTAGGGTAAGCCTTAGAGAATGTAGATTCTTGCAAGAATTTGTACATAGAAATACTGTGAAAAAGTTTCCTCATTTTTTAACATAAAAAGGGATTATGTTCAACTATTGTAACAATTTTTGGTTGTATGAGTGTGACTTTATAATTACTACATGGTTTAAGACTTGAGAGTTGATAAAATGGTCATCTGCTCTATTTTTATATTCTGATTCTGATCCATGATATTGAAGTCCAAGAGGACTTCAATATCAAATAAATAAGCTGAAATTCCAAATTTTGAACTCTGATTTGGAGAACTGAGTGTGTTCGACTCTACTTGATTGCTTCTACTTTCTAATTAGTTGAATGCAATTATATATTTTTTTTTTTTGCAAAATACGCATCACCAGCAAAAGTGGGACGTGTCACTAGGTGTGGGTTCAGATCGGTAGTTCGGGTACCCAAAAAATTCGGATAAAAAAAAAGGTATCTGATCCGAAAAATCGGTTACCCGAAAATTTGGATAGAAAAAATTAATATCCGAATCCTATTCAAAAAATCGGGTACCCGAAATACTCGATTTTTGTGGAAATAAAATTTAAAAAATACAATAACATAAAAGATGATAATTACATATAAAAAAAATCGAGTACTCGACCGGGTACCCGATACCCGGAAATTTGAGAAAACCCGATCTTTACCCAATCGGGTCGGATAGGGTACCCTATAACCGAAATAAAATGCCCACCCCTATGTGTCACCTTGTTGACCAAGTAAACCTTTTTAATTAAAGTAAAATCATAATTCATGACCTTTCAATATTATAAAAAGTACACATAAAAAATTGGACCATGTTCATTTTATTAGGAAAAAGGGCAAAAAGAACAGATGATGGACAAAATGGGAACCAAGAATCATCAAACCTAATTGCTTCACCACGTGAAATAATATTTGAAAAGTCTTGAGAAGAAACCCCAATTCCTCGCACAAAGAAGAAAAGATCATTGACAAGGAAAATGCCACATTACAGTGAGACACACACATATATATAATATATATGAGAGAGAGAGAGAACAAGTCAATGCAAACAAAACACAAGCCAAGACTTATATGGGAAGAAAGTTCAATTTCCACCAAGAAAACATATGTAATATTAATTGATAAAGAATTCCACATATAAGGAAAAAAGGGGGAACTTGAGAACTACAAGATCAAGATGCAGGTTTTTCGAATATCTATAACTATATAATACACCTACATATTTCCATATTTATTTTCCCGCTCTTTTTCCTGAGCCGTTAGATCTTCACTAATCGATCTCAACCGTACATTTATTGTACAACTTATTCATAGTAGTTTAGACTAATAAGTTAATGAAATTAACATTCTCTTAATTATTAGCTTATTCTGAGGCAAATGTTTGGTTCTCCCAACTATTTAAAGAGGAGTTTTACACTCCATTTTTTCAAACCTCATTAGTAGTATTTTCATTTTCATTATATTTTTTGTCTATTAAGAATTAGATTGTTTTACTCTTTTTTAGAACAATTCTTAGTGAATTAGAGGCAATGTTAGGAATTTTGTCAATTTTATATGATACTAATAAGATTGTAACCGAGCGTATACCTATTTCCAAGTTAATTATTTATGAGATACTAATGACACAGTGTTTTAGAAATCTCCTCGACGAAACGAAGAATCTACAATTCATGGAAGATAAGGACAACAAATACATTTTTTTGGTGATTATCTTTGTAATGTTTTGAATTTCTTGATTTTCTGTTTGTATAGGTTTTAAGTTTTACATTCGATCTTTTGATTTTCTGGTAGCATCAACATTTAGTCTTTCATTCACTAGAGTTCTATTCGATGGCGCCTTTGTTCAAGAAATAGTCAATTCTTTTCAGTTTTGTCGGATATGATATTTCAGAGTTCTATCTACTATTTTTGGCGAAATAACCTTGATATGAACAATGACGTTTATAATGGTGCACTGATTTATTCACTTAATTGATGTTTCCAGTCGAGCACTAATTTGGTGACTTCGAATTATAATTGGTTTTGCAAGGGGATGATAATTACTTGCGCCATGAATATAGTAATATTACTTATAAAAATTGGTTTCAATATAATGTCAAATTTGTATTTATAAATATGTGCACATTTTTAATTGTATATATAAATTTAATTAATAAAAGAAAAAGTCTCGTTTGTATATATTATACAATTATAAGGAATGAACCTCTATATATAATTTAATTAAAAAAGGAACATACCTTTTTTTTATACCTTTTAATCAAAAGGATTCTTCTATATATATACCCTTCAATCAAACAACTCACTTTGTTTGTGTATATGATAAATTTTATAATATTTAAGCAAATAATTTTTTTAAGATTTTATATATTTCTTAAACTTATAATATTATTTAGGTGATTAAACAATGTTAGAATTATCATAGTTTAGCTTGAATTGTTTTATTCTTTTAAAAATTATGTTATTCTTAATTTTAAAACGGTTAATTTTGATTTAGTGTTGCCTTTTACTATGATTAAGCATAATGAATAAATAATATATCATTATATATCTATATGTTTAGCGTAGTCTTAAGTTATGCATTATATTCTGCCTATTGTCTTTATGGGTCATATTTAGAGTGTGTATATTTTTTATATATAAGAAATTTTTTAGAATTATTTTATATATAAGGTTTTGATCAACGTGTTTAAATGTGAATCTTAATTTTTATTTTGTAGAGTTTAAATAATTTATTATATTTTTTGAGGTGTAATTAAAATATTCGATTAAAAGGTTATATAATTTAACATATGTCATTTATTATTTCATAATTTGTTTAAGTAATCAGTATATTACTACTAATCCTTGATGTATAGTAGTATTTAAAATTTCTATGTTTTGGCAATTTATTTATACGTCTATTAATAATATCTATATAAATATTAGCTAGATTTAGTTAAAGTATAATAAAATTAAACTATTAGATATTCATTTTATAAAAAAAATAGTCGTTGAAATGACTTATAAATTTTTTTAATTATATTTTAATTATATTATATTTATTTTAAAATCGTGCATATCAATCTTATGATAGTTTGATATGTTTTTGACATTGATCTATGAATTTTTTTCAATATTTTGATGATATTGATTATGATGCAATATATTTTATGTAAATTGATTATATATCAATTTTATTTAAATTATTCTAAACATAAAATTAACTATTCTTTAAGATATCCATACACAAAAATTCGTCAATAATTTTTTTTTTGAAAGGCAAAATTCATCAATAATTGTTATCAATTTAATTTTAAAATTTAAAGATTATTGTAATTCCATCAATGAATTGAGTATTACAGAATCTATTTTCTGTTATTATAATTAGTTCACTGTTTTTTATAATACATTTCTTTTGTATGTGAATTCAATGTTTAGCTAAAGCAGGTTGTAATGAATATCACTGATATCTCAAATCATTGATTGTTCGTTATGTTTAAATTAATTCTTATTTTATGAGAAGTTATAATTTTTTTTTAAATAGTAATCACTACATAATTAACATCCATTTATTTAGCTCAAGTATTAAAACTTATTTATTAAGTTTTCCATGAAATTATCTAATAAATTAATCATTGCCTATAATCATGCCAAATTATTAATTGACAATTATTGATAATTTATTACACATAATAACAAAAAATAATATGAATTGTTACATATTGTTTATTTAATCACATATTCATATAATTTTGTGAAAACATCAAGTTCTAGTTCCTACAAACCGTCTACTTTCCTGGTAAGTGGTAAACGAATCTCTTTATTTTAAATAATTGATTGATTAATATTAGTTCTTTTGCAGGTCGGTGTTGCAAGTCAACAAACAGGTAAAATATTATTTCAATTCATATTGTTTTCGGGAATTCTCAAGGTGTAAAATTTATTTTGAAGTTTAATCTGTGTAAGTAATACATTTATCTAATGATGGGTTCTTCACCAATATTCCACTGTGTCATATGATGAATTTTTTTAAATAATAAATGTGTTGCTATGAAAAATTTTAGTTATATAATTTAGCATGTTAATATTTTTTAAGATTGCAGTCTCTCATTTCTTCTTCCAAACTTATGTGTTTAAAGATGAGTGAGCCTTCTTACTATTGATTTTTTTTTTTTTGCCTTGAATATAAGTTTTTAAATAAATAAGACTGTATATTTCATTTCACGATCTCCTTTGAATCATGTCTTGAATGTAGTGCACAATTTCCCCATGTTTTTCTTAAATTGGTGCAAAATTCATTTTACAATTTTTACTAATTATTTTTTCGTTTCAGTTTCAGTAGGTCTGCGATAATATGTTTGCGATGATCCATTGAATAGTTTTTTTTTTTCTGCCATAACTTAATTCTCACCGTAACAATTTATTTATGGTTGATTAAAGTTGTTTTGAACATTAATTTTAGCATGAAATATTATCCACTTTTCAATTTGTCAATTCTTTTTTACTTTCATTTCTCATTGAATTTATGCATGCATTGTTCAAGAACTTATTAATTATGTTGGTGCTAGAGGCAAGTGGAGCAGACATGAAGTTAACATATACAAATATTTATTTGCACTATTGACATTGAGAATTTGACATGCATTGACTATGAGGACAAGAATATGTACATGACTTATTATTGGAGCCACTTATTTCATCTCATATATTTTGTTACCAGCTCTTTGAGGATTCTCAAATTTGAAAAAGTTATCTCTGCCTATTTAATTTTTATTTTTATTTTAGTATATGAGATGAATACAATATTTTATTTTTGTAATTGTTAAATGTCTTGGTCGAGATAATTGCACATAAATGTTAGGACTCAATTCATTACCTTTTCTATATAAAAAAAACTTAGATAATTTTTTAAAATTATTTTTTAATGGAGTCAGTGTGCTAGGTGAATTTCAAGAAAATATATACAAGTCAATCAGGAAGTTTTTTATGGGTTTTGTACATGCATGAGACAAAGCCCCACTTTGACATTTGTATCATGTTTCCCTATAAAATATGATTAGACTGAATTCCATAACATCATGGATCATATAATATTATAGAATAAAATAAATTTGTCTTATATGTAAAATTATCTCTTATAACTCTTAAACAACTCTATAATGTTGATTAATAAATGTTTATATATATATTTCTTATATGCTCAATGCAAAAAACATTGTACCACATATATGCTAAAATATTGGAGAGAGATTTTTAATATTGTTATGTACTCCCTCCGTCCTATTTTTTATTATCCATTTACTATAGACACGGAGATAAAAAAAAAGTAGGAGATAATAGTATTAAATGGTGTACAGTGGGTAAAGTGAGTTTGGTAGAGAGAAATAATAGTATTAAATTGTGTAAGTGAGTTTGGTGGAGAGAAATAATAGTATTAAATAGTATTGAATGTTGCTTTATTGCCTTATTTGAAAATGGATAAACAAAATTAGGACGACTATTTATGGAAAGCGGATAATCAAAATCAGGACGGAGGGAGTATTATTTTATTAATCATAATTTATTTAATTTACTAAATAATATGATCATGTTATTTAAAGAATAAATATTATATATAATTCAATATATTATTGTGAAGAATACCATATGATTTTTTTTGATCAGGGGATACCTAGAGTGTTAATATCACAAAAAATATTAATTTTTAAATTTATTTATGCTTATCAATTTATATTATATTCTACATACATTATCAACATTATTAAATGTTGAATTATTCAAATCTAATATGTAATGTGATATATATATATATATATATATATATATATATATATATATATATAATCATGATATGTATTAATATAATAGATTTATACAATCAATCTGCAAAATTATAGTATACAAATTAATCACCCGTTAAAATAAATCATTAATTGATGTTATTCAAATATAAAATTTATATAGTAGATAAGATTTCTATATTTTTTTTAAATTTTTGCAGATTGTCAAAATGATTAATGATTAAACTAAATTAATTATTATTAAATTTTGTAATTTAGTTAAGAAATTTAACTGACAATAAATTGGTGGATCATTGAAAAATGTTGTAGACTAAGTCAATATAGTTAGATTAACCAATATACATTTAATCTTGAATTTATGTAGAATTAAGGATTATTGATGAATAATCAAGAATAATTGTCTTATAGAGATTGATAATATGTTGTGGATTATTGATCGTCTCCATGAGGACTATGAGGATATGACAATAGCTCACTTCGATCCTAATTTTTCTTATCGAAATAGATTTTTATTGATGAGTAGACTTAGTGATGAACAACACGATGTTTATGAATAAATACACAAGTTCATTCGTTCTGGTAGAGGTGGGGTACTATTTGTGTATGGATATAGTAGAACTGGAAAAATATGTATATGGATGACGTTGTTTATAGGTTTGAGGTCCAAAGACAAGATTTTCATTAATGTAGCATTCATGGTATAGCCTCACTTCTCTGCTCATTCTAGGTTTGTCATTCCTATTAATGCTACCGAAGATTCTACATGCTATATTAATCAGGATAGTCATCTTGCCAAGCTTTTGAATAAGACCGATCTCATATACAAGATGAAACTCCGATGGTAAATAGATATTGTATTGAAGTTCTTGAGTGACAAGACTGGTGTGTTTGGAGGCGATTTCTGAAAGATATTATCGATTATTCCAAAAGAGACAAGACATGATATTGTACGCGCTATAATAAGTTCATCTCTTTTTTGGAATGATTGTACCCTACTGACACTAACAAGTAACAAGAAACATGTTTAAAGTTGTTTTGAACATTAATTTTAGCATGAAATATTATCCACTTTTCAATTTGTCAATTCTTTTTTACTTTCATTTCTCATTGAATTTATGCATGCATTGTTCAAGAACTTATTAATTATGTTGGTGCTAGAGGCAAGTGGAGCAGACATGAAGTTAACATATACAAATATTTATTTGCACTATTGACATTGAGAATTTGACATGCATTGACTATGAGGACAAGAATATGTACATGACTTATTATTGGAGCCACTTATTTCATCTCATATATTTTGTTACCAGCTCTTTGAGGATTCTCAAATTTGAAAAAGTTATCTCTGCCTATTTAATTTTTATTTTTATTTTAGTATATGAGATGAATACAATATTTTATTTTTGTAATTGTTAAATGTCTTGGTCGAGATAATTGCACATAAATGTTAGGACTCAATTCATTACCTTTTCTATATAAAAAAAACTTAGATAATTTTTTAAAATTATTTTTTAATGGAGTCAGTGTGCTAGGTGAATTTCAAGAAAATATATACAAGTCAATCAGGAAGTTTTTTATGGGTTTTGTACATGCATGAGACAAAGCCCCACTTTGACATTTGTATCATGTTTCCCTATAAAATATGATTAGACTGAATTCCATAACATCATGGATCATATAATAGAATAGAATAAAATAAATTTGTCTTATATGTAAAATTATCTCTTATAACTCTTAAACAACTCTATAATGTTGATTAATAAATGTTTATATATATATTTCTTATATGCTCAATGCAAAAAACATTGTACCACATATATGCTAAAATATTGGAGAGAGATTTTTAATATTGTTATGTACTCCCTCCGTCCTATTTTTTATTATCCATTTACTATAGACACGGAGATTAAAAAAAAGTAGGAGATAATAGTATTAAATGGTGTACAGTGGGTAAAGTGAGTTTGGTAGAGAGAAATAATAGTATTAAATTGTGTAAGTGAGTTTGGTGGAGAGAAATAATAGTATTAAATAGTATTGAATGTTGCTTTATTGCCTTATTTGAAAATGGATAAACAAAATTAGAATAATTTATTTATGGAAAGCGGATAATCAAAATCAGGACGGAGGGAGTATTATTTTATTAATCATAATTTATTTAATTTACTAAATAATATGATCATGTTATTTAAAGAATAAATATTATATATAATTCAATATATTATTGTGAAGAATACCATATGATTTTTTTTGATCAGGGGATACCTAGAGTGTTAATATCACAAAAAATATTAATTTTTAAATTTATTTATGCTTATCAATTTATATTATATTCTACATACATTATCAACATTATTAAATGTTGAATTATTCAAATCTAATATGTAATGTGATATATATATATATATATATATATATATATATATAATCATGATATGTATTAATATAATAGATTTATACAATCAATCTGCAAAATTATAGTATAAAAATTAATCACCCGTTAAAATAAATCATTAATTGATGTTATTCAAATATAAAATTTATATAGTAGATAAGATTTCTATATTTTTTTTAAATTTTTGCAGATTGTCAAAATGATTAATGATTAAACTAAATTAATTATTATTAAATTTTGTAATTTAGTTAAGAAATTTAACTGACAATAAATTGGTGGATCATTGAAAAATGTTGTAGACTAAGTCAATATAGTTAGATTAACCAATATACATTTAATCTTGAATTTATGTAGAATTAAGGATTATTGATGAATAATCAAGAATAATTGTCTTATAGAGATTGATAATATGTTGTGGATTATTGATACGTCTCCGCAGGACTATGAGGATATGACAATAGCTCACTTCGATCCTAATTTTTCTTATCGAAATAGATTTTTATTGATGAGTAGACTTAGTGATGAACAACACGATGTTTATGAATAAATACACAAGTTCATTCGTTCTGGTAGAGGTGGGGTACTATTTGTGTATGGATATAGTAGAACTGGAAAAATATGTATATGGATGACGTTGTTTATAGGTTTGAGGTCCAAAGACAAGATTTTCATTAATGTAGCATTCATGGTATAGCCTCACTTCTCTGCTCATTCTAGGTTTGTCATTCCTATTAATGCTACCGAAGATTCTACATGCTATATTAATCAGGATAGTCATCTTGCCAAGCTTTTGAATAAGACCGATCTCATATACAAGATAAAACTCCGATGGTAAATAGATATTGTATTGAAGTTCTTGAGTGACAAGACTGGTGTGTTTGGAGGCGATTTCTGAAAGATATTATCGATTATTCCAAAAGAGACAAGACATGATATTGTACGCGCTATAATAAGTTCATCTCTTTTTTGGAATGATTGTACCCTACTGACACTAACAAGTAACAAGAAACATGTAATTGCAGAATTTGGAATCGGATGATGGCTTACACAAAATTGAAAGTTTTTTCTGATGGATAACATCTATTGAAGATGGAAGTGTAGGATCACAAAATGAGTGTGGTTTGATGTACAAATTTCGAATGATACATTTTTTAGAGGTGGTAATGATCTGATCGGTCATATTGTTGATAATATTTATCCTGATTTTAAGAATATGAAGGACGATCATTGTTATTTACATAACAGAGTAATTCGTGCTCCTATGTCGAATGTGTTAGGTCCATAAACGATCACATGATTCGGTTGAATGAAAATGAACCACATACTTATTTGAGCTCTAATAGTCATTTCCATGTTGATTCAAATGTTGATCATCTTTCTAATGTGCATACTCCTGATCAATTCTTGAATAGTCTGAAGTGTTCGGGTGTTCTTGATCATGAACTAAATTTTAAAATTGGAACATCGGTAATGTTATTTAGAAATATTGACCACTCAAGGTGTTTGTGCAATGGAATCAGTTTTTGGTCTTTTAATATTATATTTATTAATTTTTTCCTCATCTTTTAAAGGTTGAATATGTATTAGTTCATTGAATCTGTAATGAAATATTTTTTTCAATATGTAGGTTGGTTATTACAAGGATGGGTGATAAAATTCTTGAAGCTAAGGTTCTCACAGGAAGTAATGTCAGGTAGTTAGCTTTGATATCTAGGCTTATGTCGACTGCTTCTGATCATATATTGTCATTCAAATTTCAACAGAGACAATTTTCGTTGATTGATTCATATGTTATGTCTACAAATTAAAGTTAAGGACAATCATTTTCTCATGTAGGGGAATTTTTGCAGAAGTCAATTTTTAGTCTTGGACAATTGTATGTAGTTGTTTCCTGAATAACAAGTCTCTAGGGTTTGAAGATCCTATTATGCATTGATGATAATTGTGATTGTAGTATCACATGAAAAAATGTAATTTTCATGAAGTTTTTAAGAACGTATAATTTTGTAATAATAAATATTCAAATGTCACACTTTTTCATAATGTTATATTTTTGTTAAAGTTCTTTTCATATATGATTAATACAATATTTATTATTTGTATTATTGTTCATATATAAATAATTTATTATATTTTCTCAAACACTTTATAATGAGCCTACTGGTTGTCAAATTAATATTTAACATGAAAATATTAGATATCTTATATACGTTATACGATAAATGTAAAAAAAAATAGGGTTAATTTTTTTAAAAAAAAATCACCACTCTCAGGGTTTTTATCAGTTGCAACATATCATTTTTTTTCTTTCTTTTGCAATTCAAGATATCACATTTTAAAATTTTGCAATTTGAAGCAGTTGCCCATGTTTTGCTGCTGGAGCTGCTAAATAGATGTCTATGTAGGATATCACGACTGATGAATAAAATGTTATTTTTTATTTTTTAAAGAAAACAATATCTTAAAAATATTTTTTAAATTTAGGAATAGAACTCCCAAACTCATCCTGACAAAGCTCTTATTATTTCTCCAAAAAATCTAAAAGAAGAACGCTAAATCACTCACCAAATTGCAGCTCCAAAATTTTTAATGTTAATTTTTTTTTAGATATTGTTTTTAAAAAAAAATACTTTTTGTTTTTAAAAAAAAATTTATTCATCAGTCTTGACATCCTAGTGGATATTTATGTCAACTCAGGCAGCCATATCACTTAATTATTGTCGAGAATTTGACAAATGCTTCGAATAAAATAACTTTAAAAGGTGATGTATCGAAATGTAAAAAAAAATAAATGATGTTGTAATTGATAAAAAAAATTTAAAGGTCGTGATAGTTTTAGCAATTAACCCAAAAAATATTATAAAGTGAAGAATATTAATTCTTCTTTGCAAACTTTTTTCTTTAACTAATTAATTGTTATGAATAAAATTAAGGGAGCCACTAAACATACCCCATAATCCCTATTGACACCCCATATTTTTTGAAACAAAAATAGACATACACAAGATGATCTTAATGCCCTGATATAAATAGTACTCCCTCTGTTCTGTTTCAGATTGTCTATTTACTATTTGACTCGTGTTTTAGCGAGTGAGTTGTTTATTAGTATTTAAAATGATAAAGAGATTTTTAAGGTGGGGTATGATAGTCCTGCCCCTCATCTACCATACACCTCCTTAAAAGTCATTTTATCATTTCATATACTAATAAATAACTCGCTCGCTAAAACACGAGCCAAAAGTGAAATGGTCAAACAAAAATAGGACGAAGATAGTAATTATTAAGTTAGATTTTATGTACATCATTGATCCATAAACCATAAGAATATTTATTTATCGAAATTCACGCCCATAAACCCTTTCAACTTTTTGATTCAATATTTTATTGCAATCATTATTGTCATGAAATATGAAAATTCAATGAAGATGATAAGTGTAGATGTATCCAATGTGTGTGTGTGTGTGTTTTTTTTTATCGATTTTTTTGAACATTAGCTTTGGTTTTTTGGGCCTAGTCACACCGCTGTTCGACCACAATCGCGATTGAATGGAGGTGGGTCATTGCGGCCTTAACCGCCAGGATTTTTTTTAAAAAATAATCGTACTAACTGTATTCGGTCCTAAAGGCCGAACAACCATGAAATCGTGCATGACGCTTTGGCCGAATGACCACTAAGCTGTTAATGAAGCCTTAACAAACAACTATTAAGTCGTGCATGAAGCTCTGACTGAACATGTCATTATGCTTTATTTTATAGTCGAATGAAGGTGAAAAACATTTAAAATTTTAGCAAAATATTTTGTTTCAGCGAGAATCAAATTGCAAGTTCTTTTTTGGCTTGGGGGAAAAGGGAAAGTGACGGTGCCTTGAGGAGGATGAAAATAAGAGTAATTTTATTTTGGTAGATAAAGGTAGAATTGTAAGGATTTGTGGTGAGTTTAGTGGCTCCCAATATCAAAATTTTAATATAAAACTCACATTATTATGAATATAAATAATATAACTAAATGTCAATATAAAATTTAAATTTATATGACAAAGTCTAGGATACAAATTTGTATACATACAAATCCCAATTGAGACCTAATTTCACTTTACCCAACTCATCCTTGACCCGCTTGACTGGGTCATTTTAGACCCGCCAATTAATTAATTTCCTAAATTGATTGATTTGTATCTATACAAATTTGTACAGTAGACCTACTCAATTTATATTAGTCCAAAATAATATTCTAACATATAAAATTTTTGGTGGCAACAATGATCGTGCGTTAGTACGGGTTCAATACTAGTTGTTTAAAAAAAAAGAGAGAAAAAAAGAACCTTCTAATCAAAACAACAACAACCATGCCTCAGATGGACAAAATAGAACCTTACAAAGGACAGACGAAGGCAAAACATAGAGGTCCAGTAAATTTCTACATCTATACATTAAACAGTCGAAGAATGGTATATAAATGGAAGGATATATTATTAGTTATGCTTCATCATTGAAAAGATGAAACAGAAAAAACATCAAGAAATCGCCATAATTCTAACGCAATCCTCTATTTATGTTTACCTCCTCCATGTTTGCACTATACTTCCTTACTTTTTGGCTTTTGTCTGCATTCCCGGATTTTGAGCTTATTTTAAGCGGCAAGGGCTGCCTCCTTTTTCTCAAGTAACTCTGTTAAAACACAGTCGATTTGTGAAAATATCTCCTGTTTGGAGAGACTTCCATCCATCTGCAATTAAAGGGTAAGTATATAGTTATTGAATAAACCTCGAATGGACTACAATTATTATCTCTTTATAAAGAAAGGAAAAGAAAATAATGGAAGAAAGACGGAAAATAGAAAACGTAGCAAACTACATACTTTCACTGTTATGTCTTTGTACAATGATAGAACAGCCTCCACATTACTATTATGGGTGAGCAGTCGTAGCTTTACCTGAAAACAGAACATATTCAATAAATCAATCGAGTCACAGATGGATAAGAAATTAAAATTCATTATTTTTCCAGGAAATTGAAGAGTAAATTAACAAACCTTTTCTTCAGTGTCGTCAAAACGCCGAGTAAGTCTTGCTGCAGTTTCTTCAGTTTCTGGAGGAGAATACTTAAGATGGTATATTTTCCCGGTAATAGGATCTAGTCTACGGCCAACAACTCTATCAACAAGAATCTCTTCAGGCACCAGTTAACAAAAACATTGTATTTCATAAAGATTTAAGTCATAACTCATATGCTTGATCTTTATTTATTAATAAGAAACAAAAAAATTATTTATGAGAAGAAGGGACGAGGGATCCCCTTCCCATTATACAAACATGGAGACTTAACGGGTGACAACATCAATTACAAACAATGCAAAGTCCCAAACATTGATGTCCCTGAAAGGACAAAAACTTCTACAAACTTGGTTCCAAAAAGTTTTATGGTTAACCCGGTAATACTTTAAAGTATATGAAGTATCACCGTTTATTGATTTTAAGAAGAATCACTCATAAAACCAAGCATCTTTTAAAACATGATACTTCGTATGAAAAACATAGTTACTTCATATGTCAAACAATATTAATTTGAAGAAGAGAATTCATGCAAACTTGGTTCATGGGAGAACAACTCCTCCAAAAGACTTATGACTAGACAGCCAAAAAACAACTCTACGGTTGATATAGCATAGAGTTTCTTGATCATTCAATTAAATGTACTACACAAGTTGAAGAAATAATGCAAATATGAACCTTGACTATCATAGGAGCAAAAAAAATTCATTTAAGTATGATACTAAGGTTAACAAAATCAATCATGCATTATTTATAAGAACAGAACCTCACTTCAAGAAGAATGAAGATATCTGGAACAAATCCATATTTCTTGAGGGCAGTAGCTTGTGATTCACTCCTTGGATATCCGTCCAGAAGCCAACCTTTCTCCTTGGAATCTTGTGATGATAATCGCTCTTTGACCATCTACAAGCAGCAATCAAATTGACCTCAATTATAATAAGATTTTTATTTTATATCTTTTTTAAATGCGTGAACGAGAGAATAAATATTTATACACAAAGCTACTTTTATTTTATATCTTTTATAAATGCGTGAACGAGAGAATAAATATTTGTACACAAAGCTACCATGACAACTATTTCATCAGGGACGAGCTGCCCTCTTTCCATGAATTCCTTGGCTCGCTTCCCGTTTTCTGTTCCAGAAGTAACTTCAGCCCTCAAAAGATCTCCTGCGGCTACGTGCACCAAATCAAACTGTAAAATAAGAAAACAATTAGCAAAAAGTGTTTCTCAATAGCAAGTGATAGACTAGCAAGGAAATTACATTATGTAGAAATATAAAATGAAACAAACATATCCAAGATAATGAACTTGTATATCAATCCATCTATGCTCTTTGAAATAGCTAAAAAATAAGACCATTGAAATGCCAACTTACTGGATATGTCATATTTGCGAGACTACTAGGCATTCACATGATCAATAAGGTCTGCAGGATAATGCACGAAATGGCAATGCAATTCTGAACATCTTAACAAAAGCAAAGTTCATTTCTGCCAATAATTTCTTCTCTTTAATAATTGAAAAAAAACTTGTATGAGACGATCTCATACATGAGACG
This sequence comes from Stenogyne calaminthoides, assembly GCA_037126765.1. NCBI lineage: Eukaryota > Viridiplantae > Streptophyta > Magnoliopsida > Lamiales > Lamiaceae > Stenogyne > Stenogyne calaminthoides. The sequence continues at coordinate 25,856,758 of JBBCBC010000029.1, read as the reverse complement.
GGGTACATTCTAGCATAAACCAACACCCACCCTTCCCAAAGTGTTAAAGTGTCACGCCCAAATTATGCTCTGTCTCAACGTGAGACCGTCTCATACAAGTGTGTCACTTAATAATTTTGATAGGAATACACTTTCCTGCATCAGCTTGTTGGCCTCAATATTCAATCAAATCAAATGGTCCTTACCTAGCCATTCTTTATCTTTATCCTAATCCTAGCTTTAAGAAAACGTCGGTTGCATAATGTGTTGTAATTAGTTATAGGGACAACTTACATCGTAGTATCAGTATCTAAGAAAAAGAATGTTAGTTATTTCTTGCAAAAGGACCTAGTAGTATGTCAAGATTTTCTTGTTCCAATGGTGAATATACCTTATCTAATCATCAATCCAGGGTAAAGAATACAAATCACCATCTTTAAACTTGTTGCTAAGCTATGAAAAATACAGAATAACCTTTTCTATTTTACAAACAAGTCGCAAATAAACTCATCAGTCACCAAATTGATCATTCAGCAAATGAAAGCACCTCAAGCAATGAAACTTTTTCACCAATCTCCAATTAACCATGAGCCACAAGAAGGCAAATTACCCTATGCTGCATTTCAAAACTACAATCAATTACAAAAAAAAGAAAAGAGTAACTGGTGCACAACTAATACTGTTCAGTGAAAACAACTGAACAATATCAGTTAAAGCAGCTAATATTGTTCAATTGAAACAACTAACAATGATCAGTGAAAACTACAACTAATAATGTTCAATTGAAACAACTAACAAATACTAATACTATTAAAAAATGTAACAGAAGAATTACCTTCTTCGCAATAAGCTCGCATTGAGTTCCTTTACCAGAAGCAGGAGCTCCTGATATCATTACCCTCAAAGGCTCCGCCTTTCCCCCTGAAGCAAAAACCTATTTTGCAAACAACCAAACACGTCCTTACAATTTATCAATTTCTTTTTTGTTATTTGAGAGAAAAAGAAATCTTTACCAGAAAACTGGGAGCAACTTTAGATTTCCTGAAGTGGGTTGCTGATGCATTTTGATTTAATTGAAGAGATAAAAGGGGGATTTTCGATTGAAAGGAAGATAACCTTGAGATGGGGAAAAGCTGATTGTGAGGGGATGATAAGGGCTTGTTTGGATTGAAAGATGCGGCTGTAAAGTTGGTTGAGTAACAGCTGCAAGAACTCGAAGTCATTTTTCTTCTTCTGTCTTCGAGTCTGCAATCAGTCGTTCGATTTTCAGCTTCAAGTAGAGAGTTTTTTCGACAAAGTGAACGATATTAGAACCAAGAAAGGAGTATGTTTTATTTTAGGGGCTGTTTGGATGGTTGTAATTAGTAGTGTGAGTGTAAGAAAGGCGGAGAGTCGTCCACGTTGTGCACGTGCCGGGTTAAACTTCCGGGTCAAGTATCAGATTAAAGTACTTTTAGGGAAAAAAAAAAATTTGTTAGGCAAACCCTAATTAAGTAGCAATACATCTTGTCAAAATGAGATGGGTGTCTAGTGTGGGGTTTAGGCTTTACTAGTGAACGACTAAATAAATTGGGTCTCAATTAATTATATTAATGATGGTGTACTCTATGATATATTTTAAAAATATACAATTATTGCATTGAAATATGTAATTTATTTTACAAAATAATATTTATTATAATAAATTGTATATTTATAAATTTTATTATGTAGTGCACAATGCATCAGAGTTAGTCTAATTACTTGGTGCAACTTGGGGGTGTGAATGTCAATTAATTTGTATAGCTGGTGTATGGATGTCACCTTCAAAAACGAAATTAGAAAAAAAAACCCAATTAAAATTAAATGGAGTCTTGTGTGAAATTGTCATGGAACAAACGTTACCTTCAAATTTAGGTCATACTTCTCTTTGAAATATAATTGAATTTGAAATCTATAAAATATATATAAACTCACGAGGCATATAATAAATAAATAAAACATTCTGATATGCCTTGACCATCTCATATATATATATATATATTACATTAATATTAGTAGGCAAAATATAGTGTGAACAAGTTTTACGGTGAAACTGGTTAAGAAGTGTGACTTATATTACTAAAGTGTGTGACTTTTTACTGTAAAATGTGTGACTTTTTACTGTAAAGTGTATTACTCATAAAAGTGAAGGGTGTGACTTATATTATAGCAAAGAGTGTCGTAGTGATTACTGAAGTGTGTGACTTGTATTACTAAAGTGTGTGACTTATATTACTAAAGTGTATGTCTGTAAAAAAAAAAATAGTTTCACGGTGAACAAGTTTCACAGCATACCAACTCATATTAGTAAATTTATTTATTATTGATAATTCAAATAATCAAGTTTCACCTGACTAACTTTAGATAACACCATATTCTTGCTTGGGTTGCCCTCCAAATAATTAAAATTTAGAAATACTAAATAAATAAAGTTATTTATAGAGCTTTATATTCATTACTTTTATGGCATGTTAGATAAGATAAATTATTTATTATGGATAATTAAGATAAGATAATATGAACCTTGTAAGGGGAGGATGTGATAATTATTATATATGAGTGTTTGATAGGATGTAGTAATTTTTTTAATAATTTTAATATGATTGTTTGATACAAATACAACAAATAATTTATAAGAAAAATAATAAATTATCGTCATAATCTTTTTACAAATGCATAATACAGATCTCATTAACTATGGGTGTGTTTGTTTCGGGGCTTAGCCAAATGGATTTAGGTCTTTGCGAACCACGTTCCACATCAGTTCAAAATTTCCACATCGAGCTTTCACACTCACTCCTACAAAATATGCGTAAATAATTATTTTCACAAAATTCAATACAAACACCACTTTTTTCATTCTTTATATTTTTTTCTCTCACCTAACACAATAATAATAACACAATATCATACACTTTTTTTTAAACCAATATTTTTTTTATAACTTAAATGTAAGAACAATAAATATCGAGAAGGTCATCCACAACCATTGGAGGCTCGACCCATTAATGAGGATTTGGGAATGACCCAAACGTCCTAGCAACACGATGAATCAATTTATTGCCTTTTTTTTAACAAGAAAAATCATGTAATTAATATGATGTCTTAATAGAATTCTACAAGTCATCTTCATCATATCTTCACTCTTGTCTCCCCTACTGTTGTCTGTCTCACTCGTCGATTTACCACTCTTATTATGCAGTTAAAGCTCCTTTCCCTGATATGATTTTTGAGGCATGCGTTGTAAAAACTTGACGCCAAAAATTGACTTCACAAGACAATACGAAGAATTACAAAACCAAGGCTCTCAACGCAGGAGAGAAAATAAAAAGCTCTCAATTCAGGAGAGGAAATTAGAAAATCTCAACTAAAGAGAGAAATCTGTGGCCACACGATTTGGAAGAACGGTAGACGACAACATATCAATATATTTCTCACAGGCTAGGACTGCACAAACGACTCAAATCTAAAGTCTATGAAAATTAAAAAAAAATCTAAAACCTAAAAATTTAAAAGGCGATCTATTTTTCAAGGGAGCGATCTGGAACCCTACACTAATACCAATTGTTGAACGGATCTGATGAAAAAGAGTGCTTCAATTGCTTTTGGAGGAAGAGGGCAACCACTTCTACCTTAAACATTGATTCACATAAAATAAAATCTCGCCTCCATTGAAATCTCAAAATAAATACATGCTTTTACTATTTATCATGATTTTCAAATTTATATAATTTAATAGTCATGACTTTCCCTGCAAACCTATATCAATAAACAAATGTAGCCTAAGCATCGGGTCATGAGATTGAATACCTATTTACAAACTCAATAAAAAAAATTAAAAACAATTACATTTTAAAAAATATATATTTAACAATTTAAAAAATAAGGGGGTGTATTCAATTGAGATTCTATTGGATTTTTTTGGACTTTAAAAAGTCTGTGGATTTAGAAAATCCACAGACTCCATGCAGAGTTTGACTGACTTTTTTTATTGATTTACATGTATTTTCATAGACTTGACAGGATTGTGGAATACACTATTTTTATTGATTTACCAGGATTTACATAGACTCCGGCGCTGGAACTATTGATGCAAATGTATATGGAACACACTTGTATATAAAAAAGGTTATCCAAATTGTTTAGAAAAATACCAAAAATATATTAGTTCAAAAAAAATATATTATTCATCATTATTATTCTCATCTTCATTCCCATCATCTTCATTTCCATCACCATTATACACCGGCTTCATTTCCCACATAGCATTAGCAATACTCGTTCTCCATTCACTAGCTTCCGTTCTTTGTTGTAGTTGGGTTTGAGAAAGCATTTCCGTTCTTTGTTGTAGTTAGCTTCCGTACTTGTTTAAATAAAAAGTATTACTTGTTTAAATAGAAAAATATTACTTGTTTAAATAGAAAAGTATTACTTGTTTAAAAAAAAAGTATAACTTGTTTAGATGAAAAGTATAACTTGTTTAAATAGAAAAGTATTACTTGTTTAAATGAAAAGTATTACTTGTTTAAGTAGAAAAATATCACTTGTTTAAATAGAAGAGTATTACTTGTTTAAATAGAAGAGTATAACTTGTTTAAAAGAAAAATATAACTTGTTTAAATAGAAAATTATTACTTGTTTAAATGAAAAGTATTGCTTGTTTAAATAGAAAAATATTACTTGTTTAAATAGAAAAATATTACTTGTTTAAATAGAAAAATATTACTTGTTTAAAAGAAAAATAAAACTTGTTTAGATGAAAAGTGTAATTTGTTTAAATAGAAAAGTATTACTTGTTTAAATGAAAAATATTACGTGTTTAAATAGAAAAATATTATTTGTTTAAACTTTAAATAGAAAAGTATTCTTGTTTAAAAGAAAAGTATAACTTATTTAGGTCAAAAGTATAAATTATTTAAATAGAAAAGTATTACTTGTTTAAAAGAAAAGTATAACTTGTTTAGATGAAAAGTATAAATTGTTTAAATAGAAAAGTATTACTTGTTTAAATGAAAAATATTACAAAAGTTTTTTTCTTCTGACCTTTCGTCTTCAGAGTCCTCTGAGAGAATACGTTGAAATCTCTGGTTGTTAGAAGAGATTTTGGAGAGTGAAATTTATTCATATTTTTTGAAGAGAATCAAAGAAAATCCATAGAGTATTAAAATCTATAAACTGTTGAATACATAATGATTTTTTAAGACTTTTTAAAATTCGTATTGAATACCTCAGAATTTTTAAAGACTTTTGAAAATCCGAATTGAATACACCCAGACCTACAGACTTCACCACCAATACACCCCATAAGTGGACACTATATCATTGGGTTGGCATTACTTATTGGGCCTACGAAACGGGTACACAAAGGAAAAAAAAAGTTCTTATTGGGCCTTATATAAACCACCAACCAATTATAAAACATATTATATATATATTATAATATTCATCACCAACCGTTCCTCTAATTTACAAACGCAAAACATTTTTCCCCCAAATTGAAAAAATCATCAAACCTAGACCTAACCACAACAATGGCGACATCGACCTCCAGCAGGCAATTGATTCCCTCCTCATCCACCGCCCCCGCCGCGGCCGCGTCCACCACCACGGTAACCCTCGAAACGGCGTCGTCCTCCAATCAGCAGCCGCAGATTACAGATTCGTTGGTGCTAAAATTGAAGCTTCCTAAAAAGACGGTGTCGTGGAAGAAAGGCACCGTGGACAACGAGTTTATGAACAAAAAGAGCTCGAAGAAATGCTGCATTTTTCACAAGGAGAAGCCTTTCGATGAGGATGATTCCGATGAGGACGGCGAATGCGATCGTAATGATGACGCAGGGGACGATAATGATGAAATTGGGAACAATTCGCATGAATCGTGAATTTGGTGATCGATCGTCGCTGGATTCGATTCTGTAAGTGTATTTTTAACGTAATAGTGTTGATAATAGGGATATTGTACTTACTTTATGAGGATATTGGAGTTTTGTTATTCCTTGAATTCGTGAATCTCCATTGATTGGAGGTGCCGATGAATTGATCTTATAATATATTTAGCCAATTTCGAGGCTGTTGGTTTATGCATAATTTTGAGGATATCATGGCTATTGTTTTCTATTTTGCAAAATTTATGATATTTAATGCTCTATTCTTTTATTTTCTTCATATATAGCAACATGTGTGGAGGAAAAGTGCACCTTTAAATTATTAGCAGTTCCATCTTTTAGGACAATTTTACTAATTCAAGAATGAGACACATTTGCACGAGACAGTCTCATGGTGAGATGGAGTAGGTGCTTTAACACTTTGGAAGGAGTGGATGTCGATTCGTGCAAATTTGTACCCCGTTTCATGTATGAGACCGTCTCATACGAGTTTTTGTCTTCAAGAATAGCTTGAAAAAAAAACACAGAAGACTTGAGAGGTGATTATTCCCAAGTATGGAGTTCAAAGAAGAGAAGGGAGGGAATGTGAGTGTTGCGCTACCTTTTCGTTTATGTGTGTTTCGTCTTCACATACAATGATTAAAAGTTGGGATGTTAATTAGTATTGTGCTTGATTTACTTGCTATCTTGAAGTTTCATGTTGCTCTCAAGAAAGCCCTGTTCTTGTGGCTGAAGAATATTGCTATCTTGAGTGAATTGTGTGAAGAATATTGTTGCATTTGATCCTATCTTTATACGGGAATGGTAATGAGAATCATTATGTGAAAAACTGTTGATTGAGAATAAGTGGAAGGATTAGTGATACTGGTTATAGGAGGGAAATATTACTCAAAATGGAGTAATTTAACTTATTTTGATTTTTAGAACCTGTACCAGATATAAGTAATGTTGAATTGATCTTCTTTTAGTTATAATTCTTAGTTATGGTTGAAGTTCCAACTAACCACCCCAACCACTACCCTTTCTTGATTATCATTATCATTCCTATTGAAGAATTCGAACCAAACACCTCTTTAGTGATGGTTGAAGTTCGGACTTTAACCGACTGGTGTCAAGATGATATTGAGAGGTAAACGAGGATAATATCTAAAGTCATGGATGCTATATTTTCTTTTTGTTTAGAAGAATAGTCTATATTACCATTATACGCGGAACGAGATTGAATTCCTCCCGTGTAAGAGAGGAATGACGGATTCCTCTGAAGTAAGTTTTGATTCCTTTCGTCCACATGTCCAAGCACCTACTTCTAGTTCCTCCCGTCTCACCATCCAACCAAACACCGCCTGACTGCTCGTTTTCATGTCTTGTGAAGCACATTTGTTGAATTGGGATGATTGAAGGTGCCGATACATCATCCTAAGCATGCAATAAGATGAACAGCTCCAAGGTTTACAGCTGTAACATATTCTTTCGGACATATAATTCAAAATATCTGTCACTTTTGATTTTCCAGGTGAAGTCACAAAATTCATTGTTGAAGACAAATGCAGACAAATGCACTTGGCTGAACGGTGCACAAGAGACCTACTCACACGCGAGACTTGCCTAAATTAACCGTTTCAAACCAGCTTCTTTTATTAATATTAATACTTTTTCTTTTTTTACGAGGAACCAATAATCATTATTTTGCTCAACCACTTGAATAACTTAAAATCCACCCCCATCTCTGGTCGCATTTGGGTTTTATAAAAAATAAAAAAAATCTATGGTCACATTTAAAGACCACTGCAAGTAGGTGGAAGGCAAATGTAATATACAATAATATTTGATTAATAAATTTAGTGGTTAATTATTGGTTAATGAACACTGTAAAAAAATACGGAATGATATCATCTGTTCCACTTTCAGTGTTCCACTCCATATTCCATACTGTGGATGTATGACAAGTGGAGATTAAAATATTATCCAAAGACCCACCATAATCCTGGGTCCATGTGTTAAAGATCCAGGAAGTGAAACATATTTGAAACATGAGAAAATGACACAGAGAAATGAAACTGAAAAAATACATTAATCATTTGAAGTGGGGCATGAATTGAGTGTGCATTTCATATTCAATGAAGTTAACACGTTTTAGATTCATATTTTTTTATCAACAAGTGTGTGAAATTACATTATACATAACATTTCCTCATATTTGATGAATATATAGAACCTAATGATATATAAAAACCTTCCATGCAATTCATGCTTGTTCTGTATTTTATTGATTTATACTATTTGTGATACACTCTCTATAAATATAGATACACGAAAAAACAGAGTACAAACTCCTCTAAGGATCGAAATTTAGAAATGGAGAATAATGAGAGCAAAATCCTAATATTTGGAGGGACAGGTTATATAGGAAGTCACATGGTGAAGGAAAGCATCAAATTAGGACATCAAACTTATGTCTTTACAAGGCCTGATTCCGACCACATTGAAATCCTCAATGAGTTTCAATCCATGGGTGCCATTATAGTCAAAGTATCAACTCCAAACCCCACACACAAATATATGATTTTTAGAAAAAAGTTAATATCAATAATCGTTTTGTAACTTAAGTTGTGTTAAATTTTAGTCCTGTATTTTGTTACTTTTTCAGTTTTGATCATTTTGATGTTAATTTTGGTGCTTCACGTTTTACATTTTTCAATTTTGTTCGCATCATACAAGACTAAAATTGGACACGTCCTAATCACATGACGATTATTGATATTAATTTACTTGCATTTTTAATCATGCTTTGATATCATTTATTATAATTTTGGGATGTGTTTGTAGGGAAGGCTCGATCAGCACAAGAAGCTTGTCTCGATTATTAAGAAAGTTGAAGTGGTGATTTCTACATTGGCATATCCTCAAGTTCTTGATCAGATCAAGATCTTGGAGACCATCAAGGTTGCTGGTAATATTAAGGTATTTTTTTCATAAATTTATTTTTTCAAATGGATTTTTATTTTCATAATTTGTATTTATAAGTTATGAGTTGTTAGAAATAATATCAAGAATCGTCTTTTAGCCAAGTATTTTATCCACCTTTAGTCCTGTATTTTGTTACTTTTCCAGTTTTGATCATTTTTGTTTCAACTTTGATCCCTCTGTTGTCAATTTTAGTCATGTATATTTTTATTTTTCTCAATTTTGTTTATTTTGGTGTCAATTTCGACCCTTTTTACTCTAACCCTGCATAATTTTTACTTTTACAATTTCAGCCCTTCTGGTTCTGGTGTCAAGTTTGGTTAAAAAGGACCAAATGGAGAAGGTAACAAAATACAAGACTAAAATTGGATTCAAAATACATGATTTTTTATATTAATAAATTCCATATTCCACTCAAAATCTCTTACCCGGATTCCATATTTAAAAAAAATTGATCCTTTCTTCCATCTCAGAGATTTGTTCCATCGGATTTCGGGGTTGAAGAAGACAGGGTAAGTGTATTGCCACCATTCGAAGCATTTTTGGAGAAGAAGAGGATAATTCGACGTGCAATTGAGGATGCAAATATCCCTTACACTTATGTCTCCGCAAATTGCTATGCTGCTTATTTTGTCAACTATTTACTCCACCCTTCTCACCCAAACCAAGACATCACTGTTTATGGCACTGGTGAAGCCAAATGTAAGAACTTTTACATTCTTTTGTCATATGTTTTAATCGATGATTACACTTTGTCATTCGAAGTATGCACGTTTTCAGATTCGCCCCATCAAACTTTTTAATTTCATTATACTTTGCCATTTGAATTACATGAATTTTGCATCTTGTCTGGCAAGGTGCGAAATTCATGCAATTCAGATAGCAAAACGTAACGATTTTTTTTTTTCAAAGTTGGCTTAACTCCGGTTTGTTTATGTACTAGTTGTGCTGAATTATGAAGAAGACATCGGCAATTACACGATTAAAGTAGCACTGGATCCAAGAACACGCAATCGTGTAGTCATATACAAGCCACCAACCAACATTATATCACAACTTGAGTTGATCTCTTTGTGGGAGAACAAAACAGGAACAAAATTTAACAAGATTTATGTTTCAGAAGAACAAATTGTGACCCTTTCACAAAGTAAGTAGTAATTAAATATATTTAGTTAGTTCATTCTCTTGCAAATCTCAATCTTACCATGCAATTCAAGCGTATTTTTTAAAACATGCAACTCGTGTCAGTGAAAACAAGCTGCATGTTTTAGTATAAACGGCTTGAGCAGCATAGTGCACCTGGCGCACTCAAGATTTCGCCCAATTCTCATAAATGAATGCTGACTTGTTGCAGCTTTGCAGGAACCAGAGAATATACTAGTCTCCATCCTTCACAGTCTCTTCATAAAAGGCGTAACGACGAATTTTGATATTGGAGAGAACGATATTGAGGCTTCAACTCTGTATCCAGAGCTGAAGTTCTCTACGGTTGATGAGCTTCTCGACGTTTTCCTTAACAACCCTCCCAAGCCTGCTTCAGCAGCGTTTGTATGAATGTTCTAAAAATAATGTTGTTTGATAAATCGGTTGAATTAATTTTTCATGATTTTTAATCGGTTGATTTTTTTTTTGTTATGTCGAATATTTTAAACTATGATTTCATTTTGTCGTTCGAGCTGTTGAAAAATATTGATGGATGGATTTTATATGTGAGTTGTTCAATATCAAAATATTAATGGAAGTAGCGAGGCTAGTATATATATAAATGGGGCTACTACTCCTATCATTTATTGGTTTTAGGATGAAACCAAATTCTCGATATCTAGACGAGCTATACACAATTTAAGATTTGCACCACCAAAATTTTTTTTTGTTATACTTTGTCATTTCAATTACACCACTACAAGAAAATAGTGAATTGTCTATAAATTTTTTTAATATTTTTTGAACATGCCCACAAAAATTTCTAACGAAAATAATCTCGTCCTTAAATAGAAAGACTTGTCTACGATTTACCTACAAAATTTTCTAATTATATAGACTATTTTTAAACTACAAATATAATTGCCTATAAAAATGTAAATTGCTTAGAATTTATTTGTATAGGTAAGTTTGCTTACGAAAATTACAAATGTGTAGGTAGATTGTTCGTTGATAATTTAATTATTTGTCTAGATAATTTTTTTCAAAGATTATTCTAAAAATTAGTGGACAAATCGTAGTCAATCATCACTTTTAAGGATCAAATTATATATTTTTATAAGAAAATTTCGTACTCATTTGAAAATTTTCGTAAATAATTCTTCATTTTTTTTTGTAGAGCACGAATTTATATAAGCAATTAATTCAGGTGAGATTTTTTCTGATATTTCGTGTTGCGAGAAGTGAGTTAGGTCAATTAAATAAGTTTTCAAACACTCTCTCTAAATATGTTCCTCAATTTGTTTCCGGGTTCAATTTCATTCTCTACTTCAATTTTCATACATCAATTAGCATGTTATTCGTATAGCAAAAATATAAAGTAAGAAACAGAAGATTTTTTTATTTTTTTTACAGAAGTAAGAAACAGAAGATAATACAGGCAAACTTGGACCATAAAGTAAGAAACAGAAGATAAGACAGGCAAACTTGGACCATTAAACAAAAAATAAGACAGTCAAAGTTGTACCATAAAGTAAGACAGGAATAGATCGAAAGAGCTCGCCCAGTACCTATAAATGTGGCACCACGGGTGAGAGAGATTCTCGGTCTCTTTCTTACAAAAAAGAAACTGTTCCTATCTCATCCTTCTTCAATTATCATAGTGTTCAAATAAAACATGATAATCCTAATTATAAGTTTGTTCTTTTTTCCAATCTCATTCCACCTCAATTGCACATATATATCACAGTCTTCAAATCAAAGATGATAACCATATCCTGTGTTAGGAACATCGATTTGGTAAAAGTTCCCGTCTCATTCCACTTCAATCATCACATTGTTCAAACTTCAAATAAAACACGATATTCCAAATTAGTAATTTGTACAATTACTCCAATTTCATTATACTTCAATTTCATATATATCGTAATGTTCTAATAAAACCTGTCAAAAAAAAAAAAGTTCTAATAAAATATGATTACCATATCCTATATATGTTAGGATCCCCACTTTGGCAGCAGTTACAATCTCATTCCACTTTAATTAATTTCTTATAAACAAAAACTGTTATGATCGGGACGTTAAATGCATGAGATGAAGACTGTTTTCAGACAAATCACACCCACTCCTCCCAAAAGTGTTAAAAAGTCACTAATACCCAATTTATGTCCCGTCTCACTATTAGACGGTGTCATGCAAGTGTGCTTCATTCTTATATTATTTCATTAATACACGTTACTATATAAAGGGTATTACTTATAATACTGAAGGATGTAACTTATATTACAATAGGGTATAGGGACAACTTATATTACAATAGGATAACTGAAGAGTATGACTTATATTACAATAGGGTATTTAGTAGTGATAACTAAAAAGTATGACTTATATTACAAAAAGATATTAGTCGTGATAATTGAAGGATCATGTTTATAAATATGGAACCAGTTTTACAGTGAACAAGTTTCACAGTAAACAAGTTTCACATGAGACCTACCTGTATATATTGGATTTTTTTCCTTGAAACTTATATTTAAGAACCAGGAAAAGAACCCACTGCCACTGCCTCTATAAATAGGATACGATTATAAAGAAAAAAGTTAAATAAGGGTCTAAACTAGAAATGGAGAAAAATGAGAGCAAAATTCTAATATTTGGAGGGACAGGTTATATAGGAAGTCACATGGTGACGGCAAGCATAAAATTGGGACATCCAACTTATGTCTTTTCAAGGCCTAATTCCAGCAAGATTGGACTGCTCAATGAATTCCAATCCATGGGAGTCATTATAGTCAAAGTAATATATCGTATTTTCCAAATATATATAAAATTATTATTATATTTTACTAATTGCTATTATTTTGGGAATTTGTTTGTAGGGAATGTTGGACGAGCATGAGAAACTTGTTTCGATTATTAAGGAAGTTGATGTGGTGATAATTGCATTAGCATATCCTCAAATTCTTGACCAGTTTAACATCTTGGAAGCTATCAAGGTTGCTGGTAATATTAAGGTATTTTAATTTTGTTTTGTACATTAATTGTATAAATATTTCATTTTAAAAAAATTTCTAAATTAATTAGTTATATTATGATTAAAACTAGTTACAATATAGTAAGATATTAGGGGAATTTTTTTTTTTAGGCATGTAACTTATGAGGTTGTGTTTGAAGGACAATAATTTTATGTAGAGGTTGTGTTTGAAGGACAATAATTTTATGTAATTGGAAATGTAGGATAATATTTTTAAAAATCTATAAATATAGAATAATATGTTTTAAAATATGTAAATGTAGGACAATCAAGTTCAAATCGGATTGAAATGTCATGTGAGTTGCACGATTCTCCTACACTTACAGATTTACAGACTTGTGAATGTAGGACACTATATTTTCAAGAAATTTAAATATAGGACAATCTTCAACTCGCATGTCATTTCGGCCCGGTTTGGAGTTATTCGAGCTCGAATGTCCTATGTTTACAAATTTCAAATAATATAGTCTTACATTCCCCAATTTTTTATGCAAATTAACAACATTGATTTGATATTCTATATCATTATCAGAGGTTTTTGCCATCGGATTTTGGGGTTGAAGAAGATAAGGTAAGTCATGTATTGCCACCCTTTGAAGCATTTCTGGAGAAGAAAAGGAGAATTCGACGTGCAATTGAGCATGCAAATATCCCTTACACTTATGTCTCTGCAAATTACTTTGCCGCTTATTTTGTCAACTATTTACTTCACCCTTCCGACCCAAAACAGGACATCACTGTCTATGGCACTGGTGAAGCCAAATGTACAAATTTCTACATTTTTATTTCTCATGTTTTAATCAGTTATTGCACTTTGTCATTTGAAGTATGCACGTTTCTAGATTCACCCGGACAAATTTCTTTAATTCAGTTATACTTTGCCAGAGTTAGAAAACTTTGTGGTCCCATAAGTTATCCATTGTTAAATTTTGATCCCAAACAAGTTATTTTTTTTTAATTTCGTCCCAATTAATATTTAAAAAATTGTCCAATTTCGCCACACAAACACCTAATTTTTGGCCCCATAATTTTTCTACTGTCTAATTCTGGCCCAAATTAAATCCTTACGTGACATTCGCGATATACTATCATCTTCAATTTTCTGGTGTTTTGCCTCAAAAAATTAGACAACTTTTTTAATATTGGGACTAAATCGAAAAAAACTAAGGTTATGAGACCACAATTTTTTTTAAACTCTACTTTGCCATTTGAATTACACAAATTTTGCATCTTGTCATCCTGATTCGCTCAATATGGAAAATCGCTTGTCCATGAAGTTCAGGATGACAAGATGCGAAATTCGTACAATTCAGATAACAAAATGTGACAATTATTTTTTTCCGCGGATGTAGGAAGCCAAAAAAAACCCACATATTTGGGGATGACAAAGTGTAACTAATTTTCCGTTTATAAGTTACAAAATTGGCATTACTACTTTTTTGTTATATACTATATGCTAGTTGTGCTGAATTATGAAGAAGACATCGGCATTTACACGATCAAAGTAGCAACGGATCCAAGAACACGCAACCGTGTAGTCATATACAAGCCATCAACTAACATTATATCACAACTTGAGTTGATCTCTTTGTGGGAGAACAAAACAGGATCAAGTTTTAACAAGATTCACGTCTCAGAAGAGTACATTGTGACCCTTTCAAAAAGTATGTTATTATCTATATATATAGTTAGTTAATTCTCTTGCAAATCTCAATATATTTTTACATATATAAGTGTTTGATTAATTTAATTTGTTGCAGCTTTGCCGGATCCACAGAACATACCAGTCTCCATCCTTCACAGTGTCTTCATAAAAGGCGTTACGACCAATTTTGATATTGGAGAGAACGATATTGAAGCTTCAGCTCTGTATCCAGAGCTGAAGTTCTCTACGGTTGATGAGATACTCGACGTTTTCCTCAACAATCCTCCCAATCCTGCTTCTGCGGCGTTTGAATGAATCATCGATATTGTTGTTTGTGATCAATCGATTGAGTTATTTTTATGTGGAATAATTTAAACTCTGATTACATTTTGTCACTCCAACTGTTGAGAATATTAATGGATGGATTTCACACGTTAGTTGTGGGGATTTAAACCAATTTTATCCCGTAATTTTCCATTTTTATTGAAGTTGTCCCGTAGCTATTAATATTTACAATTTAGTTCCATAAGTGTTCAATTTATTCCAATTTAGTCTCAAACCGTCGGAGATTGATCAGAAACACAAAAAACGATGTCGTTTTAGTCACTAAAATTAGGGGCGCGTGATAGACACGCGGGACTAAAATGACGTCGTTTTGGGTGTTTTTGGTCGATCTCTGACGGCCTGGGACTAAGTTGATAGTTACAGAACCATTTCAATAAGACAATGTTTAGTATGAAAATTTTCATACATGAAAAAACTTTAATTTACAACCAAATTATGTAATTGGTGAAGGTACGTAAGACAAAATTGAGTGGTTCATGGTTCACTCGGCCCAAGTGGTTCATGGTTCACCCAAATTTAAATATGTCATAATTTAGGGTTCATTATTTAGTGTTTAGGGTGTAGATGGTTGATTTAGGGCAATTTTATAGATTTTCATACATGAAAATTTTCGCACTAGACCTACTCTTTCAATAAAGGTGAAAAATTATGAGACGAATTTGGTTTAAATTCCATTAGTGGTCAAATATCGAAATATTAATGAAAAAAATGAGAGTAATATATAAGGCACACATTTGCGTGAGACCGTCTCACGGTAAGACAGGGTGCAACTTGGCATTGACGTTTTAACACTTTGGGAGAGGTGGGTGTTCATTGTGCCAAGTTGTACTCCATCTCACACATGAAACCGTCTCATACGAGTTTTTGTTAATATATAAATGGGCTGGCTACGTACTCCTATTATCAATTGTACGCTTTAAATTTTGAAAGAAACCTGTCTGAACTAGACATGCTCACGGTTCCGGAACCGGCGGTTCCAAAATTCTGGGAGGGGGAACCGGAACCGAACCGTGGCCAAGGCGGTTTTGGTTCGGTTCTCGAACCGGAGGTTCCGGTTCCGAACCGCCGGTTCGGCCGGTTTTTTTTTTTTTCATATATTTTTTCTTGTGTTTCTTAGTTTTTTGGATCTAAAATTTGAAGGAATGTATAGATAGATCATGAAATTGGACATTGTTATTGTTAATATGAGCATTTAAATTGAAGATTACATTAATAATTGAACTATTATAAATTAGTAGCTATTACAAAGTAATTGAACTATTACAAATTAGTAATTCTAACTTAAAATAAGCTAGTAATCTACTATTACAAATTAATTGAACTATTACAAATTTACAAATTACAAAGTGAACTATATCGAATTAGTAATTACAATTACAACTTAAAATTTTAAACTTTACAAAATAAATTTGGGGGAGGGGGGGATTTAAAGAAATTGGACTTGAGCTTAAATTTAAGAAATAAACTTAGAAATTCTAAGTTTGAAACTTAAAATTAAGTTGCCTACATATCCAAATAGGAATCAAAGTCCACGTAGTTCTCTTACCTCAAACTTACCTCGTTGATTTGGATCGATTCGATTCTTCATGCATCACTTCCGGTGGTAGTTTCTTCGGAGCTATCTTGATCATCATTATCAATTAATTCTTGACTTCTCTTTTCGGCTCTTACCCAATCATCAAGCAAGCATTGATTTTTCACGTTTTCAACGGTCATATTCGATCTCGTTGCATCCAAAGTGTAGCCTCCCAAACTAAAAGCTTGTTCAACGGCAACGGTTGAGGCGGGAGATGCAAAAATTTCTCTTGCTAGCATTGACAATATTGGATAGATATTTTTCATCCTTGACCACCACTTTAGTATATTAAAAGTAGTGTTGTCTTCATCTTCATCAAGCCGAACAAATGTAGAGGATAAATAATGATCAAGTTCGTAATAAGGGTTAGAAGTAGACCTTGGACGTTTTTGAGAACGCTCATCATAAAAACCCGTTAATATATCTTCATATTGACTCATAGAAGAGTCACCACCAAAATTTACTTCAAAACCGGGACCACTATATTCTCTAAATAAAGACATTAAAGTAACTTTAATCCGATTACCAATCTCTTCCGGATTAGGATATACATCATCTTCACCCATGACCATATGTCTATTAGGAAATAAATAATTATAATACATATTTAACAACATTATTAATCCATCCAATCTTACTCTAGGATCAAACACTTTAGCAACCAAGAATAGATCGAGAATATTTGTAAAATATTTTTTCCATTTTTGCATCATAGAGAAAGTAGCACCACTTAATAAAGGATTTGTAATATTTTCATTTAACACATGAGCAACTTTAATACAATAATCAAGCGCTAAATTACTAGTAGAATAATAAACACCGGATAACACTTTTGTGGAATCATTAAAAATTCCCAAAATTTTACACAAAGAAGTGCATGAATCCCAATATTGAGTATATAAACGAATACCATAATTTTCTTGAGTAAAAAATGTACATAAAGCGTCTTTATAATCCATAGACTCCTTTAACAATTTATACGTGGAATTCCAACGAGTTGATACATCAAGAGAAATTTTTTTGGGATGCATATTGTATGTTCTACAATTTTTTTTTCATTTTTTCAACAATTTTGAATGTCTCGACATATAATAAATAGCGGATCTAATAGGACCAACTTGTTCTTTCAAAGCATCTAAACCATCTTGAACACATAAATTTAAGATATGACACATACATCTAACATGAAAAAAATTTCCACCAAGATATGGTTGACAAATATTTCTAAGATCTTCAATAGTAGCCGTATTTGCACTAGCATTATCAAAACCAATAGAAAATATTTTTTTAGTAAGAGCATACTCATTTAAAATATCATGCAATTTATCTGTAATATTAACGACATTGTGTTCCGTATCAAAATCTCTATAAGCAATCAATCTTTTGTTAAGAGTCCATGAATCATCAATCCAAGTGCATGTAACTCCTATATAACTATGCTTTTGAAAATTATCACTCCAAATATCCGCACATATACAAACTTTAACATTTAAATCGGCAAATAGATTAATCAAGGCAAATTTATACTCATAAACAACTTTAGCTATGTTGTATTCGATATAATTATTCAGCATTAATCGAACACGTAAGAGAGACACGTGTAATATTTATTAAAATAATCATGCCCGATGGACAAGTGTGCTCGCCGTCCGTCGACCAAACAAGTCTGTTCGACCAGCTCGCCACTTGTCAACCAAAGCGAACATACTCGCCAATGAAGTAAGTTTTGTTCGCCAGCTTGCCATTTACCAACTAAGGTTGTTCAACCAGACTGACCGAGCAAAATGATCCTGAAAAGAACATGACAAAGTCAGTCAAACTGATCAGATCAGGAAAGAAGGAATCAGATAAGCTGAGTCAAGTGATCTGAGGGCTCGGACAAACCCGAGGACTCGGACAAACCTGAGGACTTAACAAACCTGAGGGCTCGGACAAACCTGAGGACTCGGACAAGTCCGAGCACACAGACAACCTGAATGCTCAGATATCCTGAAGGGTCAGTATGCTCGATACTCAGATATCCTGAAGACTCAGACATCCTGAAGGGTCAGTATGCTCGACACTCAGATATCCTGAAGACTCAGACATCCTGAGGGGTCAGTATGCTCGGTGCTCAGACATCCTGAGGGCTCAAACATCCTGAAGGCTCAGACGACCTGAGGGGTCAGTATGTTCGATGATCAGATATCCTGAGGGCTCAGACATCCTGAAGGCTCAGACGACCTGAGGGGTCAGTATGTTCGATGATCATATATCCTGAGGGCACAGACATCCCCAAGGCTCAGATAACCTGAGAGCTCAGACAACCTGAAGAACTCAGAACATGCTCGACAAGAACAATATTCTGATATAAAATTGATATGGTTTAATGGGGCGAACAAAGCGGACAACCGAGCAAAATATGGATTTGGACGACCAAAAGAGTGCCTTATAGACAAGCAAGTGTAAAGATCAATCTGGAAGACGAAGTTGGAAACGTAGCAGCATTACATGAATTCTTGCATGGCCCCGAAGTCTCCAGCTCATGCTTGTCGAAGTACTATAAATGGAAGAAAAAACAACAAGCGCCAGGTTA
The DNA here is from genome assembly GCA_037126765.1 of Stenogyne calaminthoides. Classification (NCBI taxonomy): domain Eukaryota; kingdom Viridiplantae; phylum Streptophyta; class Magnoliopsida; order Lamiales; family Lamiaceae; genus Stenogyne; species Stenogyne calaminthoides. The sequence continues at coordinate 25,837,594 of JBBCBC010000029.1, read as the reverse complement.
CAAAAAATTTCCCAGAGAGAGACAAGTTCACAAAATAGGTTCAGAAATTTCACAGAGGGGTAAGGTTCACAAAAAATTCGAGAGATCATCTATGCACACGAAAACCCTAACACTTATATACCAACTCTCCAAATCATCTTCATCCATAGCGATTCATCTTCATGAGATGTATCATATATTGTACGTGTAAAACTCGTAATACTACATCCCTGGCTTGGAACGCCCCCAAAGTAGTCATTTCTTGACGAACTGGGTCAACAAATTCTCCTTATTTACAGTTTATTTTACACGTGCATATTTTGTTTGTGAGTTGTCACCAAATTAGCCACATCATATTTCCCAAATAAAACGACTCGCAACAACTGGCGCTAGAAGGAGGGTACCAAAAAACCAACCCAAACCCAAACCCGTAGTTAGCCGAGGCAGAAAAAAGAAATATAATGCCTCAATCTAGGAATACACAAACAGAGAGGTCGGGACAAAGCCGACCTCACGATCGGAAAGAGGCTCAGCGCCAGCCTTACAAAGATCAGATAGTGGAGACCATTAATCTTGAAGATATTGCCAATGATCCGGCGGTCACAACAAAGACCATCACTTTCTTGCTACGAGCACAGAAAGAGAGGGCCGAAATAGAGTTGGCCAAGTTAAAAACCCAAGATGATGAAGAACGACGCTCGCATACACCTGATAGCGAGCAAGTTAAGATAAAAGCTGCACGGAAGCGGGCTAATAAAAAGTTCGATGATACGCTCGATAATCTAATAAACCTCAAGGGTCCAGACCATCAGCGTTTGGACATTTGAGGCTCTCCGCCAAAGACCGAATCGGCAATAATAGGTGACAGGATCCCGGAAAGGAACAACCGATAAACATGCCCGCACATTCAGATCCTCATGATCATCCGCATGCCGAACAAAAATCGGCGGGAACAAAATTATCTATCCATCATCGATTGGGTAGTCAAGCACGAACTTGGAAAGGGGGACTGCCCCATCACGAGCATGACCCACTGGGTCCTCATGATGGGAAACAGCCCCGATCCAAGTCTGTTAGTTCCACAAAATTTGCGGAAATGCAGAAAGCCATCGAAGGCTTACAGGCCGACCTGTCCGCGACCAAAGAACACCCTCGGGCGAGCACAATACCCTGCTTGCCACTATCACCGGCGATCATGGCGGCCGAAATACAAGAGAAAGTGGCGAAGATCCGACCACCAATCCCCATGTTTGATGCTGAGTCTGACCCACATGTCCATCTCAGCAAATACTCAGACTTTATGATCGCCATGGGTGCCACAGACGCGACGCAGTGCCGATCATTCCCCATGACTTTGGGTGATCGGGCACACAGATGGTTCTCAACTTTGCCCGCTGCGTCCATCACATCTTTCGCTCAATTGGGACAATAATTCTTGTCCCATTTCTCATCCATGTGTGCTCGCCCAACGCCAAAACAAAGGTTGGAGCATTTTTCCCAACTAAGAGGTGAGTCTGATCGAGCATACATCGAAAGCTTTGATAAATGCTTGTATGATGGGGCCCCAGTTGAAGAGGATGCCAAGATCCTCGCGGTGATCGGAGGCCTGACCCTGAATACTGACATGTGGAAAGCCATGCATCAAGACTGGACGAACACTTATTCAGAATTCCGAGAGAGAGCAGCCAAGATCATAGCTATGCAGGATCTGCTCGCCCAGTCACGTTTGGGTCAGGAAACAACAACTAAGAAAGTTTTTGGGAAGAAAGTGATTAATGAAGGGGGGTACAAACCCCCAGGCTCTTTCAAACCATTCGAAGAAAAAGCAGAAGCAAACGCCTTACTTAAGTCTTAAAGGCGTCAAATAGTAAATAATTTTAACCAAATCAAAGATCGGGACATGTTAGGCGGGGCCTCAAGAATCATAATGGACAAGCATCGCTTAATGCTTCCAAATATTGTAATTATCACGAAAGTACATCGGGCACAATATGAAGATTGTCGCGATTTACTTCATCAACTTTGGAAGCTATACGAAGATAATCGTCTTACCCGGTTCTTAAAAAAAAGCCATGAAAGAGGCTCCTCAACGTAAAAAATAAGATCGGGGGGTAAGCGTAAAGTTCTAACAAACATCCGGACGGTGATCTTGAAGAATCCCCAGAAGAGGTCCGAAATACCCAAAAAGAGGGCCTCCCATGTGGGTAGAGGTCGAGAAAGTCAAGAGATCCACATGTTACGCCCCGAATATGGACCAATTGGGTGGATGTTATCAGCACCAACATTATCAAACGCATAAAAAGAAGATGGAGATTCGTGCCATGCAAAGCATCCATCAAAAAGGAAGGCGCGAAAGCACATCGCCTAAAGACGCCACCCTCTCACCAAATCATGTTTTCGTAAGACTATCTCGACAGATAATCACCCCCACAATGACTCCTTAACCATCCATTGCTTTCGTCTCTCCGGGTTGAAGGTGCACCACCTCCGGTCGACACGGAGCATATGCGAACATTTTGTTCGGTCAACACTCGCACCAAATGGAAAAGCAAGTTGGGGACTTGAGTAGCTATATTGAACCATGTGATCATACCATTATGGGTTTTGGGGAATCAGAACCCGACCCTATGGTATGATTAGGTTAGAGTCGAGTTAGAATCAACTCTAAACAGGAGATCCCAAGCGAACTAGAATGCTAGATTTTGTAATTGTCGATGCTCCGTCCACTTATAACGGGTTTCTAGGTCGCCCGTTCATCCAGGAATTTAAAGCGGCATGTTCTACTTATTATTACTGTGTTAAATTTCCAACACAAGATGGAACGGGTAACGTAAAAGGAGATCAGAAGAAAGCTCGAGATTGTTTGCTATCATGTGCACCAGAAAAACAAAATATCGTTAACATGATGGAGCAAACATGGGAGATCGATGAGTCAAACTAACAGGCAAATACGCTGCCAAAATGTCCTTTGACGAACACAAGTTTGACGAGCACACCTCCCTGTGCGAACACAGAACCCGCGAGCACAGAGTCCGGAATGATGACTCATGTCCCATATCTCCCAAATCTAATGAATATTGATCCGCCAAATGAGCTACCGGACCTAGAACCTCGTGTAGGTTTTGAACCTATGGAGGTTGATGACGAACACCGGGGGTCGATCCAAGATCCTCGGTGGAAACAAAAAAGAAAGCGAGCAACACCTGTCGAACAACTGGAGTCTATCAATATCGACCCAAACAGACCTGAGTTAGAAGTGTTCATTGGTTCGGAATTACCTGAACCAATTCGAACAGAAATGATGGCTTATCTTCAAGCAAACTTGGATGTGTTCGCCTGGTCTCACGAGGACATGGTTGGCATTAATCCAAAACATACATGTCACTTCCTCAACCTTGATCCAACACAGACTCCGGTTATCCAGAAGCGCAGAAAGTTCAGTCCAGAGAAATATGCGGCCATGAATAGTGAAATCAAAAAGTTGCTCGACAATAAACTGATTCGAGAAGTAAAATGCCCAAGATGCCTTGCGAACCTTGTGCTCGTCCGCAATTCTAATGGATCTTGGAGACTATGTATTGATTTCACTGATTTAAACAAGGCATGCCCGAAAGATAATTTCCCGATGCCGCATATCGACTATTTGGTCGATAATACAGCAGGCCATGAGCTCATGACCTTTATGGATGCTTTTGCTGGTTATCACCAGATACCCATGCATCCGGACGATCAAAAGAATACGACATTCTGCAGTGAAAATAATATGTACTGTTGGCAACGCATGCCATTCGAATTAAAGAATGACGGGGCAACATATCAACGTTTGGTGAACAAAATGTTCGACGAACACATCGGCCGAACAATTGAGGTATATATTGACGATATTGTGGTAAAGAGCGAACACAAGGAAGACCACATCACCCACCTCGCACAAACGTTTGATATACTCAGTGAGTACAACATGAAGCCGGTTTATATCAAGAATTGGGGACAAATGCAAACCTTTCTTTGATGCATTAAAGAAAGGGAAATTCCAGTGGACCGAGCATTGCCAGAATGCATTCGAATCATTGAAGCGAAGACCTTGCGGATACTCGACACCTTTGTCTAAGCTTTGTCCCTGTGAACAACTCTATCGTATCTTCTTTGCGATCCAAACATGCAATTAGCGTTGTGCTCGTACGAGCAAAAGGGACAACACACTTGCCCGTTTACTATGTAAGTCAAGTGCTCAAAGAAGCCGAGCTCCGGTACCCTCCACTGGAAAAATTAGCATATGCTCTCGTTATGAGTGTTCAAAAACTGCGACCATACTTTTTCGATCACTCAGTCGAGGTACTGACCACGTTCCCATTGCGACAAGTCCTCCACCGACCAGACACTGCAGGCAGATTACTCAAGTGGGCGGTGGAGTTAGGACAATTTGGCATTACGTTCGCCCCGCGAACAACAATGAAGGGCCAAGTTATGGCCGATTTTATGGTCGAGTTGACATATCCACAAATGCCCGAAAAAGCTATAGACCAACCATGGCATATGTATGTTGATGGCTCATCAACAAGTTCAAGAGCCGGAGCAGGCGTAGTTCTCATCAGCCCAACTAGACAAACATTCACAACAGCCATCCGTTTTGATTTCCCAGCTACAAATAATGAAGCCGAGTACGAAGCTTTGATCGCTGGACTACAGATGGCTATGACAATGGGAATCCAGAGGCTGATGATTTACAACGATTCTCAGATAATCGTTTATCAAGTAACTGGCGAGTACGAGGCCCGAGGCGAATAGATGGCACAATATCAGCAACTAGCAAATGAGTTGCTTGAAAAATTCGAACAAGTTTTCATAGAACAATTACCACGATTGGGTAATTCGTTCACTGATGCTTTGTCATGCCTGGCAACAGCAGAAGGAGTGACGAACACAACGGACATTGTTGTCATCATAACTTGTTCGCCATCAGTTCCTAGAGTTTTGTGTGACAGGCGAACAGGAAACCTGGATGACCCCAATCTTGAGTTACTTACAAAAGGGACTTCTCCCTGAGAATAAGGCATGTTTACCGCCTCAGACATAACTGCTAGTTATACAATCTTAGGCGGGCATTTGTACAAAAGAAGTTTCTCACTTCCACTATTGAAGTGTATTACTCCTGAAGAGGGTCACGTAATTCTGGAGCAAATCCATGATGGAGTATCACGGAAACCATATACGGTGGGCTCGCCCCGCACATAAAATAATCGACAAGGTTATTCTTGGCCGACCCCTCAAAAAAGATTTCGCGTACAGATGCTAAAGACGTGCAAAAGTGCCAGGTACATGCCCCACTTATTCATAGCCCACCTGAGGAATTATTGTCAGTTTATAGCCCATGGCCATTTGCTAAATGGGGAATCGATTTGATCGGCCCATTTTCTACTGGCACATCGGGAGTAAAATATGATGTGGTTGCCGTTGATTACTATACTAAATGGGCGGAAGCCAAAGCCATTGTCAAAATCACCGAACAAAGAATGTGGAACTTTGTTTGGAAGAATATCATTTGTCGTTTTGGGCTTCCCCAATCATTAGTAACGGATAACGGCAAACAGTTCGATGGAAGTGAATTCCGATAACATTGTGCTCGCTGGGGCATAATATAACATTATTCAACTCCATATTATCCCCAGTCAAACGGACAAGTTGAAGCCGTTAATAAAATTATCAAGCATACCCTCAAGGCCAGACTTGATAATTCCAAGGGGGAGGATGGGCTGAAGAGTTGCCCGAAATATTATGGGCCTACCGAACAACTTTCAGAACATCAACTGCGGAGACCCCGTTTGCCCTGGCATTTGGTGCGGAAAGCTGTTATACAAAGATAAATCAAAATCCGAGTCATCGGACAATGACTTTTGGAGAAAGCACATCAATGACCAGCTTCATACTGAAAAGAACTGTTAGAAAAAAAGAAGGACGGAGGCTGATTTAAAAAATGCCATGTACAAAAAGAGATCAGAAAAGTTCTATAATTCCAAGGTCCGAACACGCAGGTTCAATGTGGGCGAGCTGGTTTTAAGACGAGCAATGGGGGTATCAAGTGGTGTGTTCGGCCGAGCATGGGAAGGTCCATTCAGAGTTACAGAACGTCTTTTAAATGGGGCATATGATTTGGAAGACCTGAATGGAGTCCCATTGTCCTACTCGTGGAATGCGTCAAATTTGTGTGTTCGGCCGAGCATGGGAAGGTCCATTCAGAGTTACAGAACGTCTTTTAAATGGGGCATATGATTTGGAAGACCTGAATGGAGTCCCATTGTCCTACTCGTGGAATGCGTCAAATTTGAAAAAATATTATCAGTAATGACGAGCATAACTGGCCGAACAAAATCAGCCACACAACGGTGAAGCGAAAGCACGATTGGCGAACATAATCGCCACGAAATAAAACAAACACAAATGGCCGAACATATTTAGCCATTCAGCTAAGACGAGCAGGACAATCATGAAGGAAGAACACATTTTGTTCGACACAAATCACACATTGTGTTTGACACAAATCTTCTAGACACTAAAGATAGAAGATACGTGTCAAAACAAGTCGAGAAGTGGTGGCAACCAAAAAAGGAACGTGTCAATCCTTGAATGAGAGCTGGCAAAAAATCCGAACATATGTCAAAAGGAGGATTCAAAGCGGACAAGATGAGGCCAATTCGTGTCTACTCAAGACAAGGTTTAAATTCAAAACCATAGTCTGATGTTTATAGTTGTGTAATAGACAGTCTTCTTCAAATGTAAAGGTTGTAATAGAATACAACGTGTTGCAAAAAAGTATTTTTGTTCGCTAAGATTTTCTAGTTGAAGCCTATTTGAGGTCGCACCTAAGGCCCGAACAAAGATGAACGAGCCCAAGTCTATGTTCACCGATTTAACGAAGTTCAGACTCGATTCCCGCAAAAAAAAAGCGAGTAATGGGTACGCAGTCGCAAAAGACGACTCGTACTTACAGATACCCGTAGCACAAGCCGGTGATGAGTGCGGGGTCGCAGCTAAATAAGACGGTCCTAGTACGAAGTGATCGCGCCTAAATAAGACGATCGCGAACCAAGAAAGGGGGGGTTCATAAAGTTAACCCATCTGGTCGCTCCTAAATAAGACGATCAACCGATTGCAACGCCAATAAGACAATTAAAAACGAAAGAAGTCAGGAGCGGGCATAGGCAAACCCAATGTTCGAATTCATTCAGAAGAAAAGAGGCATAAACTAGAAAGCAACAAAGCAAACATCAAGCAACACAAGTATCAATCATTCATCAACAACAACATTCATCCTCAACAATCAGGTTAGAGGAAACTATTTGATATGCAAATTCAACCATTCAGTTTCAAGTTGTTCGAACAAAATAGAAGAAAGCAGAAATTACACAAGTACAGAAGAAATTGTTCGAGCAAAAAATAAAGAAGATAAAAATTACACAACATCTGTTCGGCAAGCAAGAATTATACTAAGGAGCAAATTCATAGTTGGGGTGGACGGAAGCGAAATGTCGAACAAATCATGCTCGGCCCCCAAAGAACGGGGCTCCTTCAAAGATGGTCAGTCCAAGATGCTCGCCCGGCAAGTACATTTTGCTCGGTCACAAGAGGTCCCCTTTGTTCGACCTGCACCTGATCGGACCCAGACTCAGCTCGGAGAGTTTGATCAGCAACATCAGCAATATTCACATCCGAGCCATCTTTCTCATCCAAGATAGGATCATCAATCTCGATCCCCTCAGGAAGATTAGAGAAATCACACAGATAGTTCAAGTCAGACATTGGAAGGTTGCGATCTGGGGGGTTGTCGATCAGGTACTGCTGAAAACTGGAAATGAGCGAGGCAATTTGCTCGCCAGTGAGCGTGTGGCGAGCAGACCGGATGGCATCGGCAAGGCACAAATGTAAGAGAAGTTTGACATGGAATCAACATACTCCTCATTGTGCAATCTTGAATTTTCGAGACCCAAACGAGTGTTGGTCTCTTCAGCAATGATGAGTTGTTGGCCGAGCACATTCTTCTCACTTTCCATGACCTCGACGTCAGTTCGGAGTCTACGAAGCTCGACATTCATCTCACCCTGAGCTCTCCGTATGCTGACCACCTCCTCCTGAGAATGATTTAGCTCCTCCCTTGCCTGGCGAGCATTCTCTTGAGCCCGGCGAGCATCCTCCTGAGCCTTTTGAGCATCTGCTTGTGCCGAGGATACCTGTCCTTGAGCCAACCTCAGTTCATCCTGAGTTTTGCTCAGCTCGTTCGCCTTCTCTTCAAAACTTCTGATCAGAGCCAAGTAGTTGGCGTGAAGGTTGGCGGACTCAGCATACACTTTCTCAAGGATGACCAAAGATTGGCCCTGATGTACCAGGCTAAGTCGCATATTTTCCAAGGGTGTCGGAACCGTGGTGGTCTCTTCCAGCTCGGTAGTCCATGCTCTAATAGGGGTCTCGCACGCCTTTTGGACATGCTCGGGAATGCCGGGAACCTTGCGAACACTTGGCGAGCAGTAGTAATTTTTCAAATTGGGCATCAAGGGCGCCAACCTGCTCAACCTACACATGCACCCGAGCAAACAAACATGTCAAGACGAACAAAATTAATGAAAAAGGAAACAAAGCGAACAAAATGTACCTTTTCGACCGAGCCGGATCCCATCCCAGAAATGATTTATCTTCAGGGGACCGGAGCTCAGGGTTCGAAGGGCTCCAATTTCGAGGCCCAGCAGGAGGTGGAGAAGATGTGCCAACCTCCATTTCAACTATCTGCGCGACCGGACCGACCACAGCAGCGGCCATTCTGATTGCTTCGGTAGTAGGGGTCTGGGTTACCCTAACAGCATCAGTGCTCGTCTGAGCCTGTTCGCTTGGCGCGCTCGTCTGAGCTTGTTCGCTTGGCCCCTGTTCGCCAGCTTCCGTCCTTGGTCTTTTTGGCGACGGAGCCTGTTCGCTCGTCCCCTGCTCGGCCGAACGAGTAGTCCTTTTCGATCAGCTCGATTCCCCAGGGCCGGACGTAGATTCTCGGCTCGCCCTGCTCACCCTACTCGTTTCTCCCCGATTTGCTCGCTGAGCCTCCCGCTCGGCTTGAATTCTAGCGAGCTCCTGAGGTCTTTTTCTTCGAGCCATCTCGGTATGTTCGGATGTACTCACGGCAACAGTAACAACAGGGAAAGCTATAAGCAAAACAATTCATTATGTAAGAAAGGGAAACAGCGAGCAAAAGGTACAAAATTTATGCAAATGTAAGAGGCAATCCTTACCAGCGGGATTAATAGCTACAAGATGGTGAGGGGGCACGTACAAGCCTCCTTTCTTCCTCTGTTCGGCGGTATTCAGGGTCTTCACAGGTCGTTCTGAGCGAGACTCGAGATCAATTTGCCAAACGCTGCTAAAATAGCCATCGTTGGTCTCTTTATCCGTCGCAGCTGGAATTCCTGAAATAAAGAGCAAGTTAAAATCAGTTCAAACTGAAGAATAAAAGACACAAAAATACTTACTGCGATAAACCCAAAATCATTTGGGATGTCCAAACGAACATCTGGTTCGCTTCCAGAAACCGGGCTCTTCCAATCACCCCCAACGAACCAGAATTTCTCCTTCCAATCACTGATTTTGTTCGGCACATCCTCAATGATTTTGCACTTGGCATTTGCTTGCATGAATAGCCATCCATGTTCGCCCTTCGGACGGGTCAAATGCACCAGTCGAGCAAGTTCAGCTGCTGAGGGGTAATACCTGGGCTTCATTTTACCGAACAAAGTCAGGAAGCTCATAATCATGTGCCACCCATTCGGCTTCAGCTGCGTGATGGTAATGTTCCATTCCACGAGCAAACGAGCGATAGCCGGATGGAGTGGGAATCGAAGGTCGGCTTCCATTGTGTCCAAATTCACAGCAACACAACCCTCAGGGGGCTGGTCTGCTCGCTCATCAGGACCCGGTGCCCAGAAAAAGACATCTTTGGGGGTTTCGTAATTTCTATACAGTTGAGCGAGCATATCAACATTGATTACACTCGCAATCTTGCTCGCTGGGTACTCATTTTCAACCCTAGTCCTATGAGCTTGCTCGGGCTAATCAAAACTATAACGAGCATTATACTCGTTATATGTTGGACTATGAGGGACACCAACAGGTACAAGTTCAGAATTTTGCTCGCCGCCTATCCCTATGTTCGATTCAGTTACATTCACAGCCATCAAAATTTCCCCCTCACGTTATCAACATCCCTATTCACATCAACACTATCTACAGTCCTAGACCTAATTTGAGGTTGGGGCAAAGAATCCTCATCTGAATCATCCAAAAAATCACTACGGGCTAGGTCCCTATCTAATTCGTTTAGGGCTTCATCGGAATCGGAGGAAAGAACGGCAAACGGCTGCCGAACTTCCCAACGAGACCCTGAATCCGAGACATTCATCTCCGGCGCATTAGCGTCACTACGGGGGATTCTACAGACAGAGGGGGAAGAGGAACTACGGTGGTCCGATTCAATTGAAGCAGAAGAATTTGAACAAGAAGCCATAATCGCAATGAAAGAAAGTATGCAATGGTTACCTGAGTAAAATCCTTCGCCGGAATAATGAAGCCCTCGTCAGAAGTTTTTTAGACACGAAAGAGATGGAAACAGAGGCAAAGAGAAGAAGAAAAGAAAGAAAAGGGATTAAGGCGGCGAAATGAGGTATTTATAAATACCGGATTCAATTTCGAAAATCTGGTACGGAATACGAAACGATGTCAACTATGGCCCAATCAGATTATAACAGCCGGGCCCCATGTTGAATACAAAGCGACCCGACTGGGGGGTATTGTTGTGTTCGATATAATTATTCAGCATTAATCGAACACGTAAAAGAGACACGTATAATATTTATTAAAATAATTATGCCCGATGGACAAGTGTGCTCGCCGTCCGTTGACCAAACAAGTCTGTTCGACCAGCTCGCCACTTGTCAACCAAAGCGAACATACTCGCCAATGAAGTAAGTTTTTGTTCGCCATCTTGCCATTTACCAACTAAGGTTGTTCAACCAGACTGACCGAGCAAAATGATCCTGAAAAGAACATGACAAAGTCAGTCAAACTGATCAGATCAGGAAAGAAGGAATCAGATAAGCTGAGTCAAGTGATCTGAGGGCTCGGACAAACCTGAGGACTCGGACAAGTCTGAGCACTCAGACAACCTGAATGCTCAGATATCCTGAAGGGTCAGTATGCTCGATACTCAGATATCCTGAAGACTCAGACATCCTGAAGGGTCAGTATGCTCGACACTCAGATATCCTGAAGACTCAGACATCCTGAGGGGTCAGTATGCTCGGTGCTCAGACATCCTGAGGGCTCAGACATCCTGAAGGCTCAGACGACCTGAGGGGTCAGTATGTTCGATGATCAGATATCCTGAGGGCACATACATCCCCAAGGCTCAGATAACCTGAGAGCTCAGACAACCTGAAGAACTCAGAACATGCTCGACAAGAATAATATTCCGATATAAAATTGATATGGTTTAATGGGGCGAACAAAGCGGACAGCCGAGCAAAAGATGGATTTGGACGACCAAAAGAGTGCCTTATAGACAAGCAAGTGCAAAGATCAATCTGGAAGACGAAGTTGGAAACGTGGCAGCATTACATGAATTCTTGCATGGCCCGAAGTCTCCAGCTCATGCTTGCCAAACCAGCTCATGCTTGTCGAAGTACTATAAATGGAAGAAAAAACAACAAGCGCCAGGTTACAAAAAAATTCCCAGAGAGAGACAAGTTCACAAAATAGGTTCAGAAATTTCCCAGATGGGTAGGGTTCACAAAAAATTCGAGAGATCATCTATGCACACGAAAACCCTAACACTTATATACCAACTCTCCAAATCATCTTCATCCATAGCGATTCATCTTCATGAGATGTATCATATATTGTACGTGTAAAACTCGCAATACTACATCCCTGGCTTGGAACGCCCCCAGAGTAGTCATTTCTTGACGAACTGGGTCAACAAATTCTCCTTATTTACAGTTTATTTTACACGTGCATATTTTGTTTGTGAGTTGTCACCAAATTAGCCACATCATATTTCCCAAATAAAACGACTCGCAACAAGCTACATCACGAGTAGTAGTATGACGTGAAACTTTTTTTGCCGCGGGTTGAAGACCAAGGTTAACAAAATCATTCCAAAAGGAATTATCGGCAAATTGAAAAGGAAGGTGTTGTGTGCACACAAATTTAGCTAACAATTTTCTATATTTCATTTGATCAAATGTAAATAGAGAAGTGGGGTTACTTACCTCACCTTGAACTCCACCACCGCCACCGATTGACGTAAATCCACGAAGTTGTGCTTGGTTTGAACTAATTCCAACTCTATCCGGGTGAATTTTTTTCAAATGCTTCTCGAATGTCCCATATCCCCCTCCTTTGACAAAAGAATATATTTTCTCACAATAGTTGCAATGAACTTTAATAGTACCATCCTCGTTGATCATTTTTTTAAAGTGACGTGCAAAAATATCCGACTTAAGTTGAGCTCGACTTGGAGTTGGGGTTGGAGTTGGCTCGGCATTGGAGTCGGTTGGGTGGTTTTGACTTTCTTGAGTAGGACGTCGTGGTATAGCATCATCTTCAAGAGGATTCTCATAACCAGGACCAAGTGTGGCCTCAATATCATCTAACCTCCACTCGATCGGTGTCGGTGGTTGTGGTCGTGGAAGACGAACGGAAGAGGTGGAAGAAGCTTTGCCTTTACCCTTGTTGCTTTGATGACTTTCCATAATATGTAAGTGTATATGTAAATAATATATAGTGTAGTGTAATATACTAATATGTAGTAATGTAGTATAGTGTAATATATAGTGTATATAATATATAGTGTAGTATAATATGTAGTGTAGTATAATATATAGTTTAGTGTGATATACTAATATATAAATTATAGTGTAGTGTAGTGTATGTAATATGTAAGTAATGTAAATAATAAACTTTGAGAATTGAGTGAGAGTTGAGAGAGATGAGAAGAAAGTAATGAGTTGAATCACTTTGGGGTGAATTTTGGAGTGGAATGAGGTGGTATTTATAGATGAAATCTTGAAAAAACTAATAAAAAAAAAAACAGTCGAAAACCGCCTGTTCGAACCGGAACCGGCGGTTCCACGGTTCGAACCGGCGGTTCCAGTAACGGCTATTTAATCTCAGCCATTGGATCTCAACGACTCTTTAATCTGGGCCGTTGGATCTCAACGACTAGAATTTTCAAATTGGAGACGGTTTCAGGTTCGAACCGGCGGTTCCGGTTCGAACCAGCGGTTCCAGATTCTGGTTTTGCTAGAACCGGAACCGAACCGTGGGTTTTACGGTTTTGGTTCGGTTTCGGAACCGGAACCGCGGAACCGGCGGTTCCAAAACCGGCGGTTCCGGTTCGGTTTGAGCATGTCTGGTCTGAACAGACATATCATTTCATTGTTTCAACATTTATTTATTTATTTATTTACTTTTTTCTTCTTTAAAATTTAAACAGTCAACGGACCCAGGAATTCTGCCGAGGGGGGCCCAATTTATATTAAAGCGTGAGACCGTCTCATGATGAGACAAACATAGTGTAATTTGCGTATTGACGCTTTAACATTTTGGGAGGGGTGGGTGTTGATTGTGCTAAATTGTACTCTGTCTCATGCAAATTTTTGTCATAATTAAATGCACTTTCAAATTTTTTATATATATTTAAAACTATTTAGACTATTTTTTTTATATTAATTGAATCAAATAAATTTATATATAAATATTTAAAATCAGAATTATACATACTTCTTTCTCTTCATTCCCTCTTCCCCACATGAAGGATTATAAAAAAAATTATATAGAAAAAGAAGGTATACTTTAAAATTAGTCAATAATTCTAACCTCATCAAGTTAACAACAAATAACTTGTAAGATAAAAATCTGTATGAGGCCGTCTCATATATAAGACGAGGTGCAAATTAATAAAAATCAATACTCTTTCTTCTAAACTGTTAAAGCGGAAATATTCAATTTATACTCCGTTTAATCGCAAGACCGTCTCACACAAGTGTAACTTTAACTATAAATATATTTTAAAAAAAAATCAAGTGGGGCCAGGGGGCCCAGTGACCCCCTTGGCCCCTATCCCTATGTACATCCGTCTTTGGGTCCAGACAAGTTGGCGTCCTCTTGTGCTTTTTCATACTCCATCCGTCCCATTTGAAGCTTCACATTTACTGTTTTCTCGTGTTTTAGCGAGCGAGTTTTTTATTAGTATTTGAAATGATAATGTAATTTTTTAAAAGATATATAATAGAGGAGATATAGATCTATCATACCCCTCTTTAAAAGTTATTTTATCATTTCAAATACTAATAAACAACTCGCTCGCTAAAACACGATAAAAAAGTAAGTGTGCAAGTTGAAATGGGACAGAGGGGGTACTTTTCAACAGAACCCCTTACTCTATTTTTCTTTAAAATTTTCAAGCAGCCTCTCTTTTACCTTACATTTTCCAAAAGAATCCCTTATTCTCAGCTACCTTACAAAATTCTCAAGCAGCCTCTATTTTTCCTTATATTTTTTAAGCACATTTCTATTTGCATTCCTCCTACAAAGATAGGTCAGTACTGATGATATTATTAAATTTTCATTTTCATTTTTTACTTCTACATAATGTATCTTGGTACTTGTCTTGGAAAAATAGTAAACATAAGAGCAAAACGAGAAAAATAAAAAAAACAACTTTTTTACTGCTCTAATTGTAATAATTGTTGTTTCTTAATCTGTATGAAAAAACTTGTAAGTCTATTTTTTGGGACGGAGAGAGTATAGATAATTAGAGAATACAAATGGGATACTTTAGAAAAGAGCTCATTGCCCACTTCCTATAAATGGGACACATTGTGGAGACCTCTAGAGCATAAACCAAGAAAATTAATTGAGAAATGGAGAAAAATAAGAGCAAAATTCTAATATTCGGAGGGACAGGTTACATAGGAATTCACATGGTGAAGGCAAGCATAAAATTAGGCATCCAACTTATGTTTTCTCAAGGCCTAATTCCGACAAAATTGGACTGCTCAATGAGTTCCAATCCATGGGAGCCATCATAGTGAAAGTAAGTATCCTATTCTAGGAGCCAAATACATTATATTTTAACACAAAAACTCATATGAGATGCTCTCTTACATGAGACAGCTGGGTACAAACTAGCGTCGTATTAATAACACCTTTTCCAAAGTGTTAAAGCTTCATATGCCCAAATTATACTCCATCTCATCGTGAGACCGTCTCATGCAAGTGCGCCTCATATTTTAATAACATCTTAATGTTATAATCATTTTTGCATGGGATGTATTTGTAGGGGAGCCTCAGTGAGCACGAGAAGCTTGTTTCTATTATTAGGGAAGTTGATGTCGTGATTTCTACATTAGCATATCCTCAAGTTCTTGACCAGTTCAAAATTTTGGAGGCCATCAAGGTTGCTGGTAATATTAAGGTATTTTTTTCTCTCCATTTTTTGTATTTATAATTTATGTGCAGTTGTTAGAGTTAATAGTAAATAAAAATAAAAATCGTCATTTAATTAAGGTTGCATCCAACTTTAGTCCTGATTTTTTTTTCCTTTTTCGATTTTGATCATTTTGGTGTCAATTTTGATCCTTAGGGTGTCAAATTTGGTCACGTATGTTTTAAATTTTTTAAATTTTGTTTCTTTAGGTGTCAATTTATGATTATTTTTTGTGCTCAATTTTAGTCCTATATGTTTTTACTTTATTCAATTTGGATTAAAAGAACTAAATTGAAAAAGTAACAAAATACAGGACTAAAATTGGCACAAACTAAATTACATAACCATTTTATATTAATAAATTCCATATTCCACTAGATTCCATATTTCTGAAATATTGATACTTTCTACCATCTCAGAGGTTTGTTCCATCGGACTTTGGTGTTGAAGAAGACAGGGTAAGTGTATTGCCACCCTTTGAAGCATCTTTGGAGAAAAAGAGGAGAATTCGACGTGCAATTGAGAATGCAAATATCCCTTACACTTATGTCTCTGCAAATTGCTATGATGCTTATTTTGTCAACTATTTACTTCACCCTTCAGACCCAAAACAAGACATCACTGTTTATGGCTCTGGTGATGCCAAATGTAAGAACTTCTACATACATTTTATACAATATTCCTTAATCTGTGTGCAAAAATTAAACGAGGAACATTCGGAGAGACGTAGGGGTATATGCCTTATATATAGTTTTAATAGGTGATCACACTTTGTCAACTGAAGTAGAGTATGCCTTCTGTACACAAGGTGCACCGTACTAAAATGCAACTTATTTGTACTGAAACATGCAACTTGTGTTATTGAAACAAGTTGCATGTTTTAATGTAAAAAGTTGCACATTTAGTGAAAGAAGTTGCATGTTTTATAAATTTCACTTGACTTGCACGGTGCACCTGGTGCATTCAAGAACTTGCCTTCAAAGCATGCACGTTTTTAGATTCGCCAATCGAACTTTTTAATTTCGTTATATATTTTCATTTGAATTACACGAATTTTGCATCTAATTATCAGGCAAGGTGCGAAATTCATGCATAAGATAACAAAATGTAACAAACATAAATATATGGTTGGATTTTGAGTTTCAAAAATTGGCTAACTCTGGTTTGTTTATGTACTATATAGTTGTGCTGAATTTTGAAGAAGACATCGGCTATTACACGATTAAAGTAGCACTGGATCCAAGAACACGCAACCGTGTAGAGTGTAGTGATATACAAGCCACCAACCAACATTATATCACAACTTGAGTTGATCTCTTTGTGGGAGAACAAAACAGGATCAAGTTTTAACAAGATTCACGTCTCAGAAGAGTCAATTGTGACCCTTTCACAAAGTATATTATTATCTATATATATAGTTGGTTAATTCTCTTGCAAATCTCAATATATTTTTACATATATAAGTGTTCGATTAATTTAATTTGTTGCAGCTTTGCTGGATCCACAGAACATACCAGTCTCCATCCTTCACAGTGTCTTCATAAAAGGCGTTACGACCAATTTTGATATTGGAGAGAACGATATTGAGGCTTCAGCTCTGTATCCAGAGCTGAAGTTCTCTACGGTTGATGAGATACTCGACGTTTTCCTCAACAATCCTCCCAATCCTGCTTCTGCGGCGTTTGAATGAATCATCTAAAAAAGTTGTTTATGATTGCTCGCTCCCATGCAGTTTTATGCATGTCAATGTTGTTGAATTTCAAGATTTGTACTGAAGATTGTTTGATAATTAGTCGAGGGCAAACCCTTTCAAAGTTAGACTTATATCAATAAAACAAAATTTAACCTGGCAATCAAAATATATATACACTATTATTCAATTATATATACAAAATATATAGTGAGACGTAATGAATAATTGCAAACCAAAAAGAGTATAATTAGCCAATTTTCATGTAATCATCACAGCATTTAGTGAAAATAGAATGTGTGGAAAGAAAGTTGACAATTTCTACATCATAAAAAAAATTAAAACAGAATTGACGTCAAGAGTTAGTCAAACACACCTAAAAATACACGTGGCAGTCCAGTAACAAAATCCACCGAAAAGCCCCAAATTAAAACGGCAAAACAACGTTGTTCCGACCGATTTGGACTAAAACTGGACATTGCCAAAGTTATTGGGACTAAATCGACGACAAAAAAATTTATGAGACTAAATCTATTGGCTAAAGTTATGGGATCATTTGTGATTCATGTTGGGTTTATAGAGCACCCAACGATGGTTTACAATATGGGAGAAATAATAAAAAAATAGAAAAGAAAATTGCAGAAAATAAATAGTACTTTACAACAAACGGACTATTACTTTTCAGTAAAATAGGTATTACTATTCAGTAATTCAAAATTCCGCACGCACTAATTCTGAAAATCTGCACGGACCAAATTCTAGAACTTTGCACGAGCAACTTCTGGAAATCTTCATGCCTTGCACGTACTAACCAGCAGCAGCACGAGCAAATAACAAAATAAAGAAATATTGGAAAAACTCACCAAAGTTGAGTCAAGGTGGAACCTTTTCCCGCAAAACGAAATACGTCTCGGTAGTGCTCACGATTTGACGTATCATTTCCAAAGGTAAAACGACTTTCGTCTTTACACGTGCAGCACTGCAACGTGTAAAGCTCCGACGAACTGAAACGACGCAAGAACTGGATTGCACTACTATATGCAGATGCACACACAAACTATGTATGCTGATGAATGAAAATTATTTTTGCAAGATTTTTTCAAGTATTTTTCCAAGTGTTTCAAACCTCTCAAGTCTTTTTGTGTCTCTCAAACAAAAACCATGCATGCCCTATTTATAGGGAATTGCCACCAAGTGGGGAACCAAGGAATTAATTGACACATTCAAGGCTAGCATATGTTACAAAGTTAATGACATTCAAATAGCCATTTGTAACTTTCATGAGTTACACTTGATTTGAAACGTCCACGAACCTGGACATCCGGGCGTCCAGATTCGTCCAAATTTGAATTCAAACATGTGCAGGAAAAAAGACACGTTATGACGTTTCAACTTCGTGATTTAATATCTCATTCACCGAAAATCGGTTTTGAGATTATAAATATAATACGATCATCTTCTCCGAGAGTAGATCGATTCTATGTCCTTTAATTTCCTCGAAATTAAACTATATGCCCCTCATTTAATTAGTTAGTGACGAGTGTCTCACACTCTCACTAAACACCAATTAAATTAATTTAATTGATCAAACCAATTTTCCAACAATTCAAACTCTAAAATAACAAATAAAATGCAAGAAATAAATTAGTACCTAATTCTAAAAGACCTACTAAACCAGTAGTGCTGAAGTGGGAATCTTGTTGTTGGAAATTCGGGTGAGATTGAAAGATAAAGTATAGTGTGTGACCATGTACGCAGGTGAGGTGAGAAAATGCATTATTGGGAACAAAGCAGGGAGGGGTTAACAAAATAAAGTCATAAAAAGAGAAAAAAACACAGAGGACTAACAATTTACCCACACACTTGTATGAAATATTTCTTGATCCATTTAATATGGCAAAGTATAATGTGAACAAGTTTTACGGTGAAACTGGTTAAGGAGTGTGACTTATATTACTAAAGTGTGTGACTTTTTACTGTAAAGTGTGTGATTTTTTACTATAAAGAGTATTACTCATAAAAGTGAAGGGTGTGACTAATATTATAGCAAAGAGTGTCGTAGTGATAACTGAAGTGTGAGACTTATATTACTAAAGTGTGTGACTTATATTACTAAAGTGTATGTCTGTAAAAAAAAAAAAAACCAGTTTCACGGTGAACAAGTTTCACAGCATACCAACTCATTTAATATTGTAAAATTATGAGGTCAAAATACTTTTTTTCTCCAAATATGTGTTACTTATTCTTACCGTAACACATATTGACCCTTATGGTAACACATATCTAGAAACGAGTTTTCATATTTTGTCTCTACAATTTTTTTTGAAAAGATCCGTTCGACCCGAGTCAAACCTGCAAATTTTCATCTTCTTACTTAAATATGCTAATTTTACGTGAAATATTTTACAGAAAGTGACCGTCATCGATTTATTTACAATTTTTCACCATTAAGATCTAAACAGTCATTCAATGTTTGTAAAACATTCTTGGTACGTACTTTGACCTCACCCTTGGGTACGACTTGTCCAAACTGTTCCAGACCAGCAATTAGTGTAATTGTAACTAGGTACAAGTACAATTGTACTCATATATGTGCAACCAAAATGTACCTAGGTGCAATTTTCCCCCAGCAGTTCAGAAGGTCGATTTTTCGGTTAGGCTACGGTTTGAAGATTTATACTATGCGAACCCTCAAAACAAATAAGCATAGATGGATCCTATTAATTGGTTAATTTGTCTACTTTAAATATTGTTTTATCTTAATCTATTTATATAATTATTATACCAGAGGCGGTCCTAGGACGGTTGCATGTAGGGGTGGACAATTTTTTTGGGGTTAGGTCTTGTATGCACCCGGGTGCACCGTGCGCTCATAGTGCATTTTAGAAGCGTGCAATTTGCTATGCTGAAAAGTGCGTCTTATTTACACAGAAAAATGCAACTATTAATATGGGGACATAGTTGCATGCTTCTGTATGGAATAGTTGCACGTTTCTATTTTGTATAGTTGCACGCTTCTAAAATGCACTATGAGTGCACGGTGCACTCGGGTGCACTGACACGTGATTTCTCACAATAACCTCTCAAGTATAAGAGGGTCGTTGAAGTACCCGGTTTTATATCAATTCACGGGACTATGGTGTGGAATATAGCCCAATTGCTATGTGTTGGCGCATGATTATCGTATTGAACATGTTTTGAAACTTAAAAACAAGCAATTATCAACTAAGCAAAACAATTAACAAAACTATAAACGAGCGAGCAAATAAATAAAATAAATAGACGAAAATATTTTGTGTTTTGAGTGTGAGAGGTGTTCGGGTGTTGATCCTCGGATGATGTTCGATTAACGATTGCCTAGGTGGTTGTCTCTACGTCCGGTTACTCCCTAAGAACGATCACTCTTCATTAACCATCACCGTACTTGATAAGCCTAGGTTCCGGTTTCTTTAAACACCTAAGATCAGGATGTGAATTCACTCTTTCTATCCCGGGTAATTGCAAAGGAATGATCTTCTAACTAACTAAACTAATCTCTACCCTTGGATTCCCACTTGTAGCATAGAGTTCATTCTCACATATTTCTTCATTTTCAACACTAGTTATTAGCTACTGAATCAATGTGAACTAAGGGGATTCTAATGATCCTACCCAACTCTCATTGTAATAGGATGTGAATTGACTCAAATCCGGCAATCAAACCAATACCTATCCGTCTACCCACATTTACCCAACTCTCGTTGTGATAAACTAGACAACCGAACAAGCTAGTAGTCCAACCCACCTAAATTGAACATTAAACAACCCAAAATTCAAAAGACAACCATCAATAGAGACAATCCATCATTAACAAGCAATTAATCAACCATCAACTCAATTCACAACACCCAAACACAAAGAAACCTTAGCCCATGGTGCTACAAGCAAAACCCATGACTAATATGCAAGAAAACAAGAAACCCATATCAAAGTAAGCAATAAACAACCAATAGAAATAAATAAACACCTTACTATTGAAGTTCAAGCACAAATTCATACAAAATCCATCAATACTCCTTGGTTTCTTGCTCAAAACTGAAATTAACACTATATCTAAACTATTCTATGATTATCTAAGCTATCTATGGAAGCAAAATGCAAAAACATGAAAAAGTATTAGTTGCACCTCTCAAAAGTATCACTTGATCTCTATCCTATCTTTCCCTTTAGCAGCTCCATGATGAAAAAACGAACTTAGGAGCTTTTATATCCTTTGGAGTCAGCTGACATGTGTCCCTGGGTTAGATTTGAGAAACTTAGCAATTTTGGCATGCTCGACTCGTGCACAATTGCACGATCATAAGGGAAGTCGTGCACGTGCAAAATCGTGCCCGAGTTTTCATATTTCGGGCTGCTCGACTCGAGCAGTTGTGCTCGACCAGAATTGGGTCGAGCAGCTCAAGGATTTGCTGAACTCATTGTATAAAAATGGCTGCTCGACCAAAAATGCCGAGCAAGATTGCTCGAGTCGAGCACTAGGTCGTGCAACTTCAGGTCGTGCAGCTTCGGTCGTGCACGACCATTTTATTAATTTTCCACTTGTTCGGCTCGTTTTCTTCATAACTTGAGCTCCCGAACTCCGATTGACTTGGTTCTTTTTGCGTTGTGAACCTCACTTCAAGCTCTTTCACATGGTTCTATATTTGACTTGACTCCAAATAATATTGAGCTCGTGTTTTGCTTTCAAAATCCACAATTTCCCTACAAAGATAGCAAAACAAAAAACCTTTCTCATTTCAAGTGCAATTAGTCCAAATTGAGCAATAAAAACATGAAATTGGGTCAAGAGTGAGCAAGAAAAGCACATAAATCTCAAGAAAAATCACCACTAATATTATGCACATGAGACTCAGTCGTTTTTTGGGTATCGGGTACCCGATCCGATCTGATTGGGGTAAAACCCAATCTGATAGAATATTTCTTAAGATTCTCGGGTTTTGGATACCCGAACCCAATTCAAAATTATGTGATCGGGTATCGGGTACCTAATCTTTTATATCTAACTTCTTTTTATGTATTTTTTCAATTTATTTCTTAAAAAATCGGTATTTCGGGTACTCGATTTTTCGGATCGAGTTCGGGTACTATATTTTTTCGATCCAAATTTTCGGGTACCTTTTCGGATTGGGTTCGGGTACCTTTTTTTTTCTACCCAAAATTTTCGGGTACCTAAACCCGAACTACCCGATCCGATGCCCACCCGTAGTTGCAGGTGATGCTCGGCAAGGGCAGTTTTTTGAATTATATTTATAAGAAGGTCGTTACAACTTGCAATTATATAACAAACATTTAGGGTGGACGAGTTGACCTTATATTGTGCTTTCATGGTCGTCAGATCAAATTAAAACCCATGGCTCTTTTTCCTTATACTTTTCAAGCAGACTCTCTTTTACCTTGTATTCTTCAACAGAATTCAATCGTATCATCGCTATCTATTTCCTTATATATAATTTTCAAGCAGCCTCTCTTTTACCTTAAAACTTTTCAACGAAATTCCTTGTGCTTTTAACAATATATGCACGCAAATGTCACTTTTATTTTCTTAAAACTTGATTTTTCTTGTTATTCAATCACCTTCCCTTAAATTATTCAAACAAAGTCTGCACACAACCCTGATCACGATGTCACACCCTTTACTCATTTTTTTCCTAAATGATAAGTTATACTTTTTATTATTTTGAGTTGATGGATTTGAAAGCAGTTATATTATAATATCATATATATTTTGTTGTTATACTTTTCATTTTACTTGTATAATAATGAAATTATATTCATATTGACAATTTTTTTTTTTTATTAAACAAAATACAAACGACCTAATACTCTTTTTTCACCGAGCCCCTTAAATCATATATTACTTATATGTTTATTCATTTTTGAAAGAAATGTTATCCTTGAACTCATTTCATCTAAAATGTGTACGATTACAAAAATAAAATTATAAGTAACATAATCATATAATTATATAAAAATTAAATTTAATTAAAAATATCGAACGAGTTGGCGGACTTACCCTAACTCTATACACTCAGCGCTATAGGATTTCGTGCCAAAACAATTCTGACTTAAACGAGCTTGAAAAAGTTAGCTCTATGTCTAGTGTTTTTCCATTTTAATGGGTCAGCCCTACGGTTCATTGACCCGTTGTTTTTTATTTACAGATTTTGAATTACAATTGGTCTCATATAGATTTAGTCCTATAAATTTTTTTGTCGTCGATTTTGTCCCAATAACTTTGACAATGTCCAATTTTAGTCTCAATTTCGATTGGAAAACTCAAAATGGCGTCGCTTTTTCGTTTTCATTTGGAGCTTTCCGGCGGAAGCCGTGACTGGACTGCCACATGTTTTTTTGTAACAACTGAAATTTCAGGCATATATTTTTTTAAGAATAAAACTTAAAATTAAAACAGAATGGACGACAAGAATAAGTCAAACACACAACATCCGTCGGAAAGCCCCAAATTGAAACTGAATAACAACATCATTTTGAGTTTTCCGATCGATTTTTGAGTATAATTGAATATTGTCAAAATTATTGGGACTAAATCGACGATAAAAAAATTTGAGGGGCTAAATCTATTTGAGACTAAAGTTAAGGACTATTTGTGACTCAAAGTCCTATTTACATATGGCCACTATGTCTGAGATATCAATAATTTCATTTTTATTTTTAGCCCCTATTTAATATATCTTGTTATTAGTAATTTTTTTGGGAAACTAAAAGAACAAAGTAAAACTTTAATGTTCTAAACTTTCGTTTTTTAATCTGCGTGAAAAAAATTGTAAGTATATCTTTGTGAGACGGAAAGAGTATCACATAAAACATTGAAAATAGGGTACTTGAGAAAAGAGCCCATTTCCCACTTCCTATAAATGGGGCACCATGGTGGAGACCCCTCTAGAGCATAAACCAAGAAAATTAATTTAGAAATGGAGAAAAATAAGAGCAAAATTCTAATATTTGGAGGGACAGGTTACATAGGAAATCACATGGTGAAGGCAAGCATAAAATTAAGACATCCAACTTATGTCTTTTCAAGGCCTAATTCCAAAAACATTGGGCTGCTCAATGAGTTCCAGTCCATGGGAGCCATCATAGTGGAAGTATATATCAACTTCCCCTTTACATGAAGTATCGTATATATTCTATGTGCCAAATATATTTTTTAATAACATCTTAATGTTTTTATTATTTTGGGATGTGTTTGTACTTTTTAGGGAAGGCTGGATGAGCATGAAAAGCTTGTTTCGATTATTAGGGAAGTTGATGTTGTGATTTCTGCATTGGCATATCCTCAAGTTCTTGACCAGTTCAACATTGTGGAAGCTATCAAGGTTGCTGGCAATATCAAGGTATGACAAGGCCTTGTATGCATCGTGTAATATTTCCAAGTGTTTTTTTTTTAAACATGCAACTTATACTGGGACATGCGACTTGTTTTCACTGCAACAAGTTGCATGCCTTAAAAATATAGTTATGTTGATCCACATGAGACTTACTATTAAAATGGATACTTTAACTCCGTCTCAGAGGTTTTTGCCGTCGGATTTTGGGGTTGAAGAAGACAGGGTAAGTGCATTGCCACCCTTTGAAGCAGTTATGGATAAAAAGAGGAGAATTCGACGTGCAATTGAGGATGCAAATATCCCCTACACTTACGTCTCTGCAAATTGTTTTGCTGCTTATTTTGTCAACTATCTACTCCACCCTTCCGAACCAAAACAGGAAATCACTATCTATGGCACTGGAGAAGCCAAATGTACATACTTTTCGACATTTCTCTATGGCGTATGTTTTGATTGCATGGTGTTACACTGCATCTCATCTTAAGTATGCGTGTTTTCAGATGCGCCGCCCCACCAAACTTTCTTCTTTCTCATATGTTGCAAGTTAAAAAGTTTTTTGATCTCATAACTTGTACGTATAGCGTGTGATTTTGGTCCTAAAAAACTTGATTTTTTCAAAGTAGTTCCAATATTAAATTTTTTTTTTTTATCCAATTTTGGCCTAAAACTATTGAATATCGAAAAAGGCATTTTTTATGTCACGTGAATGTCTAATTTTTGCCCCATAACTTGTGTTGATTGTCCAATTTTGTCCAAAATTAAATCCTCGCGTGAAATTTGTGCGACATAAATTGACATCGTTTTCAATTTTCCCGCAATTTTGACTGGGCCAACTTTTGACAAACTTTTGAATCTTAGGATGGCAAGATGCAAAATCCATGCCATTCAGATAACAATATGCAACCAAAAAAAATTGGTGGATTGCGGAGCCAAAAATTAAAAAAAAAACATGCATTTTGAATGACAGTGTGTAACTTTCAGTTTATAAGTTTCAAAATTGGCATAACTCTGTTTTGGTTCTGTATTAGTTGTGATGAATTATGAAGAAGACATCGGCATTTACACGATAAAAGTAGCAACGGATCCAAGAACACGCAACCGTGTAGTCATATACAAGCCATCAACCAACATTATATCACTACTTGAGTTGATCTCTTTGTGGGAGAACAAAACAGGATCAAGTTTTAACAAGATTCACGTCTCAGAAGAGTCAATTGTGACCCTTTCAAAAAAGTATGTTACTATCTATATATATAGTTAGTTAATTCTCTTGCAAATCTCAATATATTTTTACATATATAAGTGTTTGATTAATTTAATTTGTTGCAGCTTTGCCGGATCCACAGAACATACCAGTCTCCATCCTTCACAGTGTCTTCATAAAAGGCGTTACGACCAATTTTGAAATTGGAGGAAATGATATTGAGGCTTCAACTCTGTATCCCGAGCTTAAGTTCGCTACGGTTGACGAACTCCTCGACATTTTCCTCGACAATCCTCCCAAGCCTGCATCAGCAGCGTTCGAATGAATCTTCAAGATATAATGTGTTTGCAAGCACAATAGGAGTGTGCAGAAGCACTTTTTTATAAAGTTGTTAGACTCAGCTTAAAAAAAAAAAAAACTTCTACCCTTTTAGTTGAGCTTGCAAACAAGCATATGATATTGTTTGTGATCAATTGCTAGCAGATTTACGAATAATAATAAAATTATACGAGTTTCAGTTTTTAAACTTCAAGTTTAAAATGCTATTGAAATTTTAAAGATTTATGATGAATATTGTTTGATAATTAATCGAGTGGATAACAAATAAAGTCTGATCGATCGATCTGATCTCGAGCAGAACATACTTTCGTTCGAATTTGTTTTAAATGTTGTCAAACTTCAATGTTTGATAATTAGGGTTGAGTTCAAATGAGCTTTTAATTAAGTCGCGCACATGATGAGTTCAAGCAGTTTGATATTCTTATATTTGCAAAAACATCATCATAAAGCAATACATGTATAATATGCAGGGTAAGTTGCAAAAGCAATTCTTTCTTTATTGAAAGAAGTAACACAAACATCTGCTCAAAATACTGTTCACAATATTCAAGAATCACATATACATACTGGAAACGTTTCTAAATACAAGTTCCTAAAAAAGATATGTTGGATGATGCAAAAATACCAAATTACTTGCTGAAAGGTTACCCGTCTCCTTCATTTCGTCCTTCCCTAGATCGGCCAAATAATTCCGACAATCAGACGGCCCCCAATTTTCATCCTTCTAGCTAGGTCCTCCACGAGATAAGACCGTTGACATGAGGAAAATGGGAGAAAACAGAGGAAAAACATTCCTCATTCACCTCAATCTTTCTCATTTCTAGATGGCGATCGTAAACATATAGATCATCACTATTCACACACTTGAAAACTAATTTGACCTCAACTCTCATATAAAAAAGAAACCATTTGTATTGTGCAGTCCATATTGATACTAAGTTGTTTTTCCCAACTTTGATCATCTAAGCTCTTCAAGATCCACATGTCCATTTGGTTAGCAGATTGACGAGTCACAAAACCAAGAACTCCGCATATTTCAAGAATTCGATCATGAACTCCACCCATGTTTGGGAGTGGTATCTTCCGAAACTTTTCATCATTAAATGCCATCGACACAATATGTTCATTCTTATCAGCATTTGGAATCCAATGTAGAGCTCTGATAGCAAACACCGGATTGTACTTTATACGACCAAAAAAACCATTAGGGGGTCCATTCACCCCCCTCCAAGATCCACTCCCAATGTCCATAACCTCACAGTCAAAGTATTTTAAGGTATCTTGAAACAAATGCACCAATTTGTACCTGCTTGACTCGTGGCAAAATGCTAATCCATATGATTCAATACCACTTGAAGATCTAGTCCCGCAAGGGATCATTTTCATCTCCTTGGTAACAGGATTCAAGAAGACCAATCCTCCTCTCTTCATATCGATTTGAAGAACGATCAACCCATTGCATGCCGCCCTAATTTGGCCCATGCAAGTTATATTGTACTCTCTTATCGTGCTCTTATCGTCTTTGATTTCCAAAAACTTAATCCGAGGTAACATAAGTGGGCTAAAAAGGTGCCAATGATGGTCAGGTATAGACAGTAATTCTTTAACCTTGGACTCAACAAGAAAAATCGACTTTCATGGCTGATGAGCTTGATGCCTTCCCAACATCAGAGGATGGGAGACCCCTCCTAGCCGGAGCCAAATATATTAATCCGGTCTCCGATCGTTGCAAATGGGCATCAATAAACAAAGGACTATTCACAATCACGTACCACTCCTTACAAACAAACCTCGAAATCATTAAGGTTTCAAGGGGAAGGCAAACATTGATTTTGAAATTGCATTCTTCGGGGAGATTAGGTATAGCAAGGGGATCATGGTGCGGCTTCTTGTCCTCCTCCTGCTTCTTTTGCTGTTCTTCGAGCTCCCTTTTCAATCTCATTTTTTCTTCTACCAACCTCAGCAAGCTATTGGTTTCTCCCATCCCTGACCTCGCATTCATGACTCTGCGTTTAAGGAAGGAACAATAATTATATCAGATGTAGCATACCATATAAGGCTGATTTGGTATTAATATCTGATGTTTAACTGATTTTTTGTTGAAATAGCATAACCTATGATGATATTAACAACTACTTGATGAACCATTTTGTCTAACTGACAAAATAAAACTCCAAACCTAAATTGAGAAAGGAAAGGACAGGCCGAAAATGCAGGATCAAGAATATATTTTATCCCTAATCGGTTGACTAATGAGTAAACGCCACACAGTATCTCCAACACTAACTATATCCACTGTGTTCCTCTGTTTTTGATCATTTATTCAATATTTTCACACTATAAACAAGATAGAGAAGGAATAATCTGGACAAGTCGATCAAACAATCATATGCATCTGATTTTCAACTGATGCAAGTCATTTCAATTATATTTAATTAAAAAAAAACAAATCATATTCGTTTCAAATTTCTTAACAAAATATCAAACAAAAGCATTAAACTCTACTGAATTCCCCTACTCCTATGCATAATTGAAAAAAATAAATCATCAAAATCCATTCACGGTACAAAAAAAGTAATTGAACTTCCAACAAAGGGTAAACATAAGCAGAATTCACGATATTATCATAGATTCATTCGAGAAATTATCAAAACAATTGAAGAACCCAAACAAATATTCAATCAAATTCGGGGAACTCACTTTGAATCCCTGAGAAACCAAATTCTCGATATCTAGACGAGCTATACACAATTTAAGATTTGCACCACCAAATTTATTTTTTGTTATACTTTGTCATTTCAATTACACCACTACAAGAAAATAGTGAATTGTCTATAAATTTTTTTAATATTTTTTGAACATGCCCACAAAAATTTTCAACGAAAATAATCTCGTCTTTAAATAGAAAGACTTGTCTACGATTTGCCTACAAAATTTTCTAATTATATAGACTATTTTTAAACTATAAATATAATTGCCTATAAAAATGTAAATTGCTTAGAATTTATTTGTGTAGGTAAGTTTACTTACGGAAATTACAAATGTGTAGGTAGATTGCTCGTTGGTAATTTAATTATTTGTCTAGATAATTTTTTTCAAAGATTATTCTAAAAATTAGTGGACAAATCGTATGCAATCCTCACTTTTAAGGATCAAATTATATATTTTTATAAGAAAATTTCGTAGTCATTTGAAAATTTTCGTAAATAATTCTTCATTTTTTTTGTAGAGCACGAATTTATATAAGCAATTAATTCAGGTGAGATTTTTTCAGATATTTCGTGTTGCGAGAAGTGAGTTACATTACATAGGTCAATTAAATAAGTTTTCAAACACTCTCTCTAAATATGTTCCTCAATTTGTTTCCGGGTTCAATTTCATTCTCTACTTCAATTTTCATACATCAATTAGCATGTTATTCGTATAGCAAAAATATAAAGTAAGAAACAGAAGATTTTTTTATTTTTTTACAGAAGTAAGAAACAGAAGATAATACAGGCAAACTTGGACCATAAAGTAAGAAAGAGAAGATAAGACAGGCAAACTTGGACCATTAAACAAAAAATAAGACAGGCAAAGTTGTACCATAAAGTAAGACAGGAATAGATCGAAAGAGCTCGCCCAGTACCTATAAATGTGGCACCACTGTTGGGAAAGGATTTAAATTTTAAAATGAAGAAAAATGAGAGCAAAATATAATATTTTAACCTTTGTGAATAGTAAAAATAAGAAATAATGTTCAGTGAAAATAAATAATACTGTTTAAAAAAAAAATCATCGCACATAATGCATGTGATGTATACAAAAATTTGTATATATAATTATTATCCGAAAATGCAAATTAGATAGTCATCACTTTAATTTGCTCAATAATGACCAACCAAGTGAATAATTAAAATAACACTAGAGTACCAGCGGCACAACCGATCGAGTGGAGAGACTTGCGATGATCTGGAGAGAAATTCGTCGACAACGAAAATTCAAATCCTGTGTGAGACAAATTCTCTACTGAATGTTTGATTAATTTAATTTGTTGCAGCTTTGCTGGATCCACAGAACATACCAGTCTCCATCCTTCACAGTGTCTTCATAAAAGGCGTTACGACCAATTTTGATATTGGAGAGAACGATATTGAGGCTTCAGCTCTGTATCCAGAGCTGAAGTTCTCTACGGTTGATGAGATACTCGACGTTTTCCTCAACAATCCTCCCAATCCTGCTTCTGCGGCGTTTGAATGAATCATCTAAAAATGATATTGTTGTTTGTGATCAATCGATTGAGTTATTTTTATGTGGAATAATTTAAACTCTGATTACGTTTTGTCACTCCAACTGTTGAGAATATTAATGGATGGATTTCACACGTTAGTTGTGGGGATTTAAACCAATTTTATCCCGTAATTTTCCATTTTTATTGAAGTTGTCCCGTAGCTATTAATATTTACAATTTAGTTCCATAAGTGTTCAATTTATTCCAATTTAGTCTCAAACCGTCGGAGATTGATCAAAAACACAAAAAACGATGTCGTTTTAGTCACTAAAATTAGGGGCGTGTGATAGACACGCGGGACTAAAATAACGTCGTTTTGGGTGTTTTTGGTCGATCTCTGACGGCCTGGGACTAAGTTGATAGTTACGGAACCATTTCAATAAGACAATGTTTAGTATGAAAATTTTCATACATGAAAAAACTTTAATTTACAACCAAATTCTGTAATCGGTGAAGGTACGTAAGACAAAATTGAGTGGTTCATGGTTCACTCGGCCAAAGTGGTTCATGGTTCACCCAGCCGAAATAGGTCATAATTTAGGGTTCATTATTTAGTGTTTAGGGTGTAGATGGTTGATTTAGGGCAATTTTATAGATTTTCATACATGAAAATTTTCGCACTAGACCTACTCTTTCAATAAAGGTGAAAAATTATGAGACGAATTTGGTTTAAATTCCATTAGTTGTCAAATATCGAAATATTAATGAAAAAAATGAGAGTAATATATAAGGCACACATTTGCGTGAGACCGTCTCACGGTAAAACGGGGTGCAACTTGGCATTGACGCTTTAACACTTTGGGAGAGGTGGGTGTTCATTGTGCCAAGTTGTACTCCATCTCACACATGAAACCGTCTCATACGAGTTTTTGTTAATATATAAATGGGCTGGCTACGTACTCCTATTATCAATTGTACGCTTTAAATTTTGAAAGAAACCTGTCTGAACTAGACATGCTCACGGTTCTGGAACCGTCTGTTCCAAAATTCTGGGAGGGGGAACCAGAACCGAACCGTGGCCAAGGCGGTTTCGGTTCGGTTCTCGAACTGGCGGTTCCGGTTCGGCCGGTTTTATTTTATTTTTTTTTTTTTCATATTTTTTTTCTTGTGTTTCTTAGTTTTTTGGATCTAAAATTTGAAGGAATGTATAGATAGATCATGAAATTGGACATTGTTATTGTTAATATGAGCATTTAAATTGAAGATTACATTAATAATTGAACTATTATAAATTAGTAGCTATTACAAAGTAATTGAACTATTACAAATTAGTAATTCTAACTTAAAATAAGCTAGTAATCTACTATTACAAATTAATTGAACTATTACAAATTTACAAATTACAAAGTGAACTATATCGAATTAGTAATTACAATTACAACTTAAAATTTTAAACTTTACAAAATAAATTTGGGGGAGGGGGGGATTTAAAGAAATTGGACTTGAGCTTAAATTTAAGAAATAAACTTAGAAATTCTAAGTTTGAAACTTAAAATTAAGTTGCCTACATATCCAAATAGGAATCAAAGTCCACGTAGTTCTCTTACCTCAAACTTACCTCGTTGATTTGGATCGATTTGATTCTTCATGCATCACTTCCGGTGGTAGTTTCTTCGGAGCTATCTTGATCATCATTATCAATTAATTCTTGACTTCTCTTTTTGGCTCTTACCCAATCATCAAGCAAGCATTGGTTTTCCACGTTTTAAACGGTCATATTCGATCTCGTTGCATCCAAAGTGTAGCCTCCCAAACTAAAAAAAAAAGCTTGTTCAATCCAAGAACGGTTGAGGCGGGAGATGCAAAAATTTCTCTTGCTAGCATTGACAATATTAGATATATATTTTTCATCCTCGACCACCACTTTAGTATA
The DNA here is from genome assembly GCA_037126765.1 of Stenogyne calaminthoides. Classification (NCBI taxonomy): domain Eukaryota; kingdom Viridiplantae; phylum Streptophyta; class Magnoliopsida; order Lamiales; family Lamiaceae; genus Stenogyne; species Stenogyne calaminthoides. The sequence continues at coordinate 25,805,331 of JBBCBC010000029.1, read as the reverse complement.
TTAAAAGTAGTGTTGTCTTCATCTTCATCAAGCCGAACAAATGTAGAGGATAAATAATGATCAAGTTAAGTAATAAGGGTTAGAAGTAGACCTTGGACGCTTTTTTGAGAACGCCATCATCAAAAAACCCGTTAATATATCTTCATATTGACTCATAGAAGAGTCACCACCAAAATTTACTTCAAAACCGGGACCACTATATTCTCTAAATAAAGACATTAAAGTAACTTTAATCCGATTACCAATCTCTTCCGGATTAGGATATACATCATCTTCACCCATGACCATATGTCTATTAGGAAATAAATAATTATAATACATATTTAACAACATTATTAATCCATCCAATCTTACTCTAGGATCAAACACTTTAGCAACCAAGAATAGATCGAGAATATTTGTAAAATATTTTTTCCATTTTTGCATCATAGAGAAAGTAGCACCACTTAATAAAGGATTTGTAATATTTTCATTTAACACATGAGCAACTTTAATACAATAATCAAGCGCTAAATTACTAGTAGGATAATAAACACCGGATAACACTTTTGTGGAATCATTAAAAATTCCCAAAATTTTACACAAAGAAGTGCATGAATCCCAATATTGAGGATATAAACGAATACCATAATTTTCTTGAGTAAAAAATGTACATAAAGCGTCTTTATAATCCATAGACTTCTTTAACAATTTATACGTGGAATTCCAACGAGTTGATACATCAAGAGAATTTTTTTTGGGATGCATATTGTATGTTCTACAAATTTTTTTCCATTTTTTCAACAATTTTGAATGTCTCGACATATAATAAATAGCGTATCTAATAGGACCAACTTGTTCTTTCAAAGCATCTAAACCATCTAGAACACATAAATTTAAGATATGACACATACATCTAACATGAAAAAAATTTCCACCAAGATATGGTTGACAAATATTTCTAAGATCTTCAATAGTAGCCGTATTTGCACTAGCATTATCAAAACCAATAGAAAATATTTTTTTAGTAAGAGCATACTCATTTAAAATATCATGCAATTTATCTCTAATATTAACGACATTGTGTTCCGTATCAAAATCTCTATAAGCAATCAATCTTTTGTTAAGAGTCCACGAATCATCAATCCAAGTGCATGTAACTCCTATATAACTATGCTTTTGAAAATTATCACTCCAAATATCCGCACATATACAAACTTTAACATTTAAATCGGCAAATAGATTAATCAAAGAAAATTTATACTCATAAACAACTTTAGCTATGTTGTATTCGATATAATTATTTAGCATTAATCGAACACGTAAGAGAGACACGTGTAATATTTATTAAAATAATCATGCCCGATGGACAAGTGTGCTCACCGTCCGTCGACCAAACAAGTCTGTTCGACCAGCTCGCCACTTGTCAACCAAAGCGAACATACTCGCCAATGAAGTAAGTTTTGTTTGCCAGCTTGCCATTTACCAACTAAGGTTGTTCAACCAGACTGTCTGAGCAAAATGATCCTGAAAGAACATGACAAAGTCAATCAAACTGATCAGACCAGGAAAGAAGGAATCAGATAAGCTGAGTCAAGTGATCTGAGGGCTCGGACAAACCTGAGGACTCGGACAAACCTGAGGACTTGACAAACCTGAGGGCTCGGACAAACCTGAGGACTCGGACAAGTCTGAGCACTCAGACAACCTGAATGCTCAGATATCCTGAAGGGTCAGTATGCTCGATACTCAGATATCCTGAAGACTCAGACATCCTGAAGGGTCAGTATGCTCGATACTCAGATATCCTGAAGACTCATACATCCTGAGGGGTCAGTATGCTCGGTGCTCAGACATCCTGAGGGCTCAGACATCCTGAGGGCTCAGACATCCTGAAGACTCATACATCCTGAGGGGTCAGTATGCTCGGTGCTCAGACATCCTGAGGGCTCAGACATCCTGAGGGCTCAGACATCCTGAAGGCTCAGACGACCTGAGGGGTCAGTATGTTCGATGATCAGATATCCTGAGGGCACAGACATCCCCAAGGCTCAGATAACCTGAGAGCTCAGACAACCTGAAGAACTCAGAACATGCTCGACAAGAACAATATTCCGATATAAAATTGATATGGTTTAATGGGGCGAACAAAGCGGACAGCCGAGCAAAAGATGGATTTGGACGACCAAAAGAGTGCCTTATAGACAAGCAAGTGCAAAGATCAATCTGGAAGAAGAAGTTGGAAACGTGGCAGCATTACATGAATTCTTGCATGGCCCCGAAGTCTCCAGCTCATGCTTGCCAAACCAGCTCATGCTTGTCGAAGTACTATAAATGGAAGAAAAAACAACAAGCGCCAGGTTACAAAAAATTTCCCAGAGAGAGACAAGTTCACAAAATAGGTTCAGAAATTCCCCAGATGGGTAAGGTTCACAAAAAATTCGAGAGATCATCTATGCACACGAAAACCCTAACACTTATATACCAACTCTCCAAATCATCTTCATCCATAGCGATTCATCTTCATGAGATGTATCATATATTGTACGTGTAAAACTCGCAATACTACATCCCTGGCTTGGAACGCCCCCAGAGTAGTCATTTCTTGACGAACTGGGTCAACAAATTCTCCTTATTTACAGTTTATTTTACAAGTGCATATTTTGTTTGTGAGTTGTCACCAAATTAGCCACATCATATTTCCCAAATAAAATGACTCGCAACAACTGGCGCTAGAAGGAGGGTACCAAAAAACCAACCCAGACCCAAACCCGTAGTTAGCCGAGGCAGAAAAAAGAAATATAATGCCTCAATCTAGGAATACACAAACAGAGAGGTCGGGACAAAGCCAACCTCACGATCTGAAAGAGGCTCAGCGCCAGCCTCACAAAGATCAGATAGTGGAGACCATTAATCTTGAGGATATTGCCAATGATCCGGCGGCCACAACAAAGGCCATCACTTTCTTGCTACGAGCACAGAAAGAGAGGGCCGAAAAAGAGTTGGCCAAGTTAAAACCCAAGATGATGAAGAACGACGCTCGCATACACCTGATAGCGAGCAAGTTAAGATAAAAGCTGCACGGAAGTGGGCTAATAAAAAAGCTGATGATACGTCTGATGACGAACAGCCTCAAGGGTCCAAATCATCAGCGTTTGGACATTTGAGGCTCTCCACCAAAGACCGAATCGGCAATAATAGGCGACAGGATCCCGGAAAGGAACAACCGATAAACATGCCCGCACATTCAGATCCTCATGATCATCCGCATGCCGAACAAAAATCGGCGGGAACAAAATTATCTATCCATCATCGATTGGGTAGTCAAGCACGAACTTGGAAAGGGGGACTGCCCCATCACGAGCATGACCCACTGGGTCCTCATGATGGGAAATAGCCCCGATCCAAGTCTGTTAGTTCCACAAAATTTGTGGAAATGCAGAAAGCCATCGAAGGCTTACAGGCCGACCTGGCCGCGACCAAAGAACACCCTCGGGCGAGCACAATACCCTGCTCGCCACTATCACCGGCGATCATGGCGGCCGAAATACAAGAGAAAGTGGTGAAGATCCGACCACCAATCCCCATGTTCGATGCTGAGTCTGACCCACATGTCCATCTCAGCAAATACTCAGACTTTATGATTGCCATGGGTGCCACAGACGCGACGCAGTGCCGATCATTCCCCATGACTTTGGGTGATCGGGCACACAGATGGTTCTCAACTTTGCCCGCTGCGTCCATCACATCTTTCGCTCAATTGGGACAACAATTCTTGTCCCATTTCTCATCCATGTGTGCTCGCCCAGAGCCAAAACAAAGGTTGGCGCATTTTTCCCAACTAAGAGGTGAGTCTGATCGAGCATACATCGAAAGATTTGATAAATGTGTGTATGATGGGGCCCCAGTTGAAGAGGATGCCAAGATCCTCGCGGTGGTCGGAGGCCTGACCCTGAATATTGACATGTGGAAAGCCATGCATCAAGACTGGCCGAACACTTATTCAGAATTCCGAGAGCGAGCAGCCAAGATCATAGCCATGCAGGATCTGCTCGCCCAGTCACGTTTGGGTCAGGAAACAACAACTAAGAAAGTTTTTGGGAAGAAAGTGATCAATGAAGGGGGGTACAAACCCCCAGGCTCTTTCAAACCATTCGAAGAAAAAGCAGAAGCAAACGCCTTACGAAGTCTTCTGGGCGTTTCAACAGAAATAATTTTTAACCAAATCAAAGATCGGGACATGTTAGATAGGCCTCGAAGAATCATAATGGACAAGCATCGGCTTAATGCTTCCAAATATTGTAATTATCACGACAATACAGAAGATTGTCGCGATTTACTTCGTCAACTTTGGAAGCTATACGAAGATAATCGTCTTACCCAGTTCCTAAAAAAACCGGCGAGCAGAGGCTCCCGAACAGAAAAAACAGAAGATCGAAGGGGTAAGCGTAAAGCCAAACAAACATCTGACAGTGATCCTGAAGAATCCCGTAAGAGGTCTGAAATACCCAAAAGAGGGCCTCCTACTGTGGGTAGAGGTCGAGAAATTCAAGAGATCCACATGTTACGTTCTGAATATGGACCAGTGGGTGGATGTTATCAGGCACCAACATTATCGAACAGGCGAAAGAAGATGGAGATGCGTGCCATGCAAAGCATCCATCAGGTGAAGGTGGCGAGCACATCAGCTAGCACGCCGCCCTCTCACCAAATCATGTTTTCAGAAGACGATCTCGATGGTATAATCACCCCCCACAATGACTCCTTAACCATCAGTGCTCGTCTCCTCGGGTTGAAGGTGCACCGCCTCCTGGTCGATACCGGAGCATATGCGAACATTTTGTTCGTCAACACTCTGCACCAAATGGAAAAGCAAGTTGGGGACTTGAGTAGCTATATTGAACCATGTGATCATACCATTATGGGTTTTGGGGAATCTGTAACCCGACCCTATGGTATGATTAGGTTAGGAGTCGAGTTAGAATCAACTCTAAATCCGGAGATCCGACGAACTAGAATGCTAGATTTTGTAATCGTCGATGCTCCGTCCACTTATAACGGGTTTCTAGGTTGCCCGTTCATCCAGGAATTTAAAGCGGCATGTTCTACTTATTATTATTGTGTTAAATTTCCAACACAAGATGGAACGGGTAGCGTAAAAAGAGATCAGAAGAAAGCTCGAGATTGTTTGCTATCATGTGCACCAGAAAAACAAAATATCGTTAACATGATGGAGCAAACATGGGAGATCGGTGAGTCAAACCAACAGGCAAATACGCTGCCAAAATGTCCTTTGACGAACACAAGTTTGACGAGTACACCTCCCTGTGCGAACACAGAACCCGCGAGCACAGAGTCCGGAATGGTGACTCATGTCCCAGATCTCCCAGATCTAATGAATATTGATCCGCCAAATGAGCTGCCGGACCTAGAACCTCGTGTAGGTTTTGAACCTATGGAGGTTAATGACGAACACCGGGGGTCGATCCAAGATCCTCGGTGGAAACAAAAAAGAAAGCGAGCAACACCTGTCGAACAACTGGAGTCTATCAAAATCGACCCGAACATACCTGAGTTAGAAGTGTTCATTGGTTTGGAATTACCTGAACCAATTCGAACAGAAATGATGGCTTATCTTCAAGCAAACTTGGATGTATTCGCCTGGTCGCACGAGGACATGGTTGGCATTAATCCAAAACATGCATGTCACTCCCTCAACCTTGATCCAACACAGACTCCGGTTATCCAGAAGCGCAGAAAGTTCAGTCCGGAGAAATATGCGGCCATGAATAGTGAAATCAAAAAGTTGCTCGATAATAAACTGATTCGAGAAGTAAAATGCCCAAGATGGCTTGCGAACCCTGTGCTCATCCGCAAGTCTAATGGATCTTGGAGACTATGTATTGATTTCACTGATTTAAACAAGGCATGCCCAAAAGATAATTTCCCGATGCCGCATATCGACTATTTGGTCGATAATACAACAGGCCATGAGCTCATGACCTTTATGGATGCTTTTGCTGGTTATCACCAGATACCCATGCATCCGGACGATCAAAAGAATACGATATTCTGCAGTGAAAATAATATGTACTGTTGGCAACCCATGCCATTCGGATTAAAGAATGCCGGGGCAACATATCAACGTTTGGTGAACAAAATGTTCGACGAACACATCGGCCGAACAATTGAGGTATATATTGACGATATTGTGGTAAAGAGCGAACACAAGGAAGACCACATCACCCACCTCGCACAAACGTTTGATATACTCAGGGAGTACAACATGAAGCTAAATCCGAAGAAATGCAGCTTTGGGGTTCACTCAGGAAAATTCCTCTGACATATGGTCGGTCAGCGGGATTGAGCGAACCGAACCCATCAAAGATTCAAGCCATGCTCGATATGCAGGCCCCCAGAAGTGTGAAAGAGGTCCAAAAGTTAACCGGACGTTTAGCTTCCGTAAGCCGGTTTATATCACGAACTGGGGACAAATGCAAACCTTTCTTTGATGCATTAAAGAAAGGGAAATTCCAGTGGACCGAGCATTGCCAGAATGCATTCGAATCATTGAAGCAGTACCTTGCAGATACTCAGACATTTGTCTAAGCTTTCGCCCCTGGCGAACAACTCTATTTGTATCTTGCTGCATCTGAACATGCAATTAGCGTTGTTCTCGTACGAGCAAAAGGGACAACACACTTGCCCGTTTACTATGTAAGTCAAGTGCTCAAAGAAGCCGAGCTCCGGTACCCTCCACTGGAAAAATTAGCATATGCTCTCGTTATGAGTGTTCAAAAACTGCGACCATACTTTTTCGATCACTTTCGATCGAGGTAATCGACCACGTTCCCATTCGACAAGTCCTCCATCGACGCATTAATCGCAGCAGATTACTCAAGTGGGCAGTGGAGTTAGGTCAATTTGGCATTACGTTCGCCCCGCGAACAGCAATGAAGGGCCAAGCTATGGCCGATTTTATGGTCGAGTTGACATATCCACAAATGCCCGAAAAAGCTATCGACCAACCATGGCATATGTATGTTGATGGCTCATCAACAAGTTCAAGAGTCGGAGCAGGCGTAGTTCTCATCAGCCCAACTAGACAAACATTCACAACAACCATCCGTTTTGATTTCCCAGCTACAAATAATGAAGCCGAGTACGAAGCTTTGATCGTTGGACTACAGATGGCGATGACAATGGGAATCCAGAGGCTGATGATTTACAGCGATTCTCAGATAATCGTTTATCAAGTAACTGGCGAGTACGAGGCCCGAGGCGAACAGATGACACAATATCAACAACTAGCAAATGAGTTGCTTGAAAAATTCGAACAAGTTTTCATAGAACAATTACCACGATTGGGTAATTCGTTCGCTGATGCTTTGGCACGCCTGGCAATAGCAGAAGGAGTGACAAACACAACGGATATTGTGGTCGTCACAACTTGTTCGCCTCACTTCCTAGAGTTTTGGTCGCCCATGTGACAGGCGAACAGGAAACCTGGATGACCTCAATCTTGAGTTACTTACAAAAGGGACTTCTCCCTGAGAATAAGGCACAAGCTACTACCTCGACATAACTTTCGTTATACAATCTTAGACGGGCATTTGTACAAAAGAAGTTTCTCACTTCCACTATTGAAGTGTATTACTCCTGAAGAGGGTCACGTAATTATGGAGCAAATCCATGATGGAGTATGCGGAAACCATACAGGTGGGCTCGTCCTGGCACATAAAATAATCAGACAAGGTTATTACTGGCCGACCCTCAAAAAAAAAGATTCGTCACGTATCTTTAAAGCGTGCCACAAAGTGCGTGTACATGCCCCACTTATTCATAGCCCACCTGAGGAATTAGTGTTAGTTTATAGCCCATGGCCATTTGCTAAATGGGGAATCGATTTGATTGACCCATTTTCTACTGGCACATCGGGAGTAAAATATGATGTGGTTGCCGTTGATTACTATACTAAATGGGCGGAAGCCGAAGCCATTGTCAAAATCACCGAACAAAGAATGTGGAACTTTGTTTGGAAGAATATCATTTGTCGTGTTGGACTTCCCCAATCATTAGTAACGGATAACGGCAAACAGTTCGATGGAAGTGAATTCCGATAACATTGTGCTTGCTGGGGCATAAAAAAACATTATTCAACTCCGTATTATCCCTAGTCAAACGGACAAGTTGAAGCCGTTAATAAAATTATCAAGCATACCCTCAAGGCCAGACTTGATAATTCGGGGGAGGATGGGTTTGAAGAGTTGTTCAAATATTATGGGCCTCACCGAACAACTTTTCGAACATCAACGCAGAGACCCGTTTTGCCTCGACATTTGTCGCGAAGTTCGTTATACCCGCAGAAATCAAAATTCCGAGTCATCGGACAATGACTTTTGGAGAGCACATCAATGACCAGACGCTCGCCCTGAGTGCAGACCTGTTAGAAGAAAGAAGGACGGAGGCTGATTTCAAAAACGCCATGTACAAAAAGAGATCAGAAAATTTCTATAATTCCAAGGTCCGAACACATAGGTTCAATGTGGGCGAGCTGGTTTTAAGACGAGCAACGGGGGTATCAAGTGGTGTGTTCGGCCGAGCATGGGAAGGTCCATTCAGAGTTACATAACGTCTTTTAAATGGGGCATATGATTTGGAAGACCTGAATGGAGTCCCATTGTCCTACTCGTGGAATGCGTCAAATTTGTGTGTTCGGCCGAGCATGGGAAGGTCCATTCAGAGTTACAGAACGTCTTTTAAATGGGGCATATGATTTGGAAGACCTGAATGGAGTCCCATTGTCCTACTCGTGGAATGCGTCAAATTTGAAAAAATATTATCAGTAATGACGAGCATAATTGGCCGAACAAAATCAGCCACACTGGCGAAAGCGAAACGCAGTTGGCGAACATAATCGCCACGAATTAAAACAAACACAAATGGCGAACATATTTAGCCATTCAAATTTAAGACGAAAGCAGACAATCATGAAGGAAGAACACATTTTGTTCGACACAAATCACACATTGTGTTTGACACAAATCTTCTAGACACTAAAGATAGAAGATACGTGTCAAAACAAGTCGAGAAGTGGTGGCAACCAAAAAAGGAACGTGTCAATCCTTGAATGAGAGCTGGCAAAAAATCCGAACAGATGTCAAAAGGAGGATTCAAAGCGGACAAGATGAGGCCAGTTCGTGTCTACTCAAGACAAGGTTTAAATTCAAAACCATAGTCTGATATTTATAGTTGTGTAATAGACAGTCTTCTTCAAATGTAAAGGTTGTAATAGAATACAACGTGTTGCAAAAAAGTATTTTTGTTCGCTAAGATTTTCTAGTTGAAGCCTATTTGAGATCGCACCTAAGGCCCGAACAAAGATGAACGAGCCCAAGTCTATGTTCACCTGACGAACGAGTTCGTACTCTAATTCCCGCAGCAAAAAGTGAGTAATGGGTAGCGATGCAGAAAAGACGACTCAGACTTACAGATACCAGAAGACAAAGCGGGTGATGAGTGCGGGGTCGCAGCTAAATAAGACGGTCCTAGTACGAAGTGATCGCGCCTAAATAAGACGATCGCGAACCAAGAAAGGGGGGGTTCATAAAGTTAACCCATCTGGTCGCACCTAAATAAGACGATCAACCGATTGCAACGCCAATAAGACAATCAAAAACGAAAGAAGTCAGGAGCGGGCATAGGCAAACCCAATGTTCGAATTCATTCAGAAGAAAAGAGGCATAAACTAGAAAGCAACAAAGCAAACATCAAGCAACACAAGTATCAATCATTCATCAACAACAACATTCATCCTCAACGATCAGGTTAGAGGAAACTATTTGATATGCAAATTCAACCATTCAGTTTCAAGTTGTTCGAACAAAATAGAAGAAAATAGAAATTACACAAGTACAGAAGAAACTGTTCGAGCAAAAAATAAAGAAGACAAAAATTACACAACATCTGTTCGGCAAAGCAAGAATTATACTAAGGAGCAAATTCATAGTTGGGGGTGGACGGAAGCGAAATGTTGAACAAATCATGCTCGGCCCCAAAGAACGGCGGCTCCTTCAAAGATGGTCAGTCCAAGATGCTCGCCAAACAAGTACATTTTGCTCGGTCACAAGAGGCCCCCTTTGTTCGACCTGCACCTGATCGGACCCAGACTCAGCTCGGAGAGTTTGATCAGCAACATCAGCAATATTCACATCCGAGCAATCTTCCTCATCCAAGATTGGATCATCAATCTCGATCCCCTCAGGAAGATTAGAGAAATCACACAGATCGTTCAAGTCAGACATTGGAAGGTTGCGATCTGGGGGGGTTGTCGTCGCATCAATAAAAACCGAAATGGCGGGGGCAATTTGCTCGCCAGTGAGCGTGTGGCGAGCAGACCGGATGGCATCGGCAAAGGCACAAATGTAAGAGAAGTTTGACATGGAATCAACATACTCCTCATTGTGCAATCTTGAATTTTCGAGACCCAAACGAGTGTTGGTCTCTTCAGCAATGATGAGTTGTTGGCCAAGCACATTCTTCTCACTTTCCATGGCCTCAACGTCAGTTCGGAGTCTACGAAGCTCGACATTCATCTCACCCTGAGCTCTCCGTATGCTGACCACCTCCTCCTGAGAATGATTTAGCTCCTCCTCGCTGGCGAAAGCAACTTCGAAGTCCTGGCGAGCATTCTCTTGAGCCCGGCGAGCATCCTCCTGAGCCTTTTGAGCATCTGCTTGTGCCGAGGATACCTGTCCTTGAGCCAACCTCAGTTCATCCTGAGTTTTGCTCAGCTCGTTCGCCTTCTCTTCAAAACTTCTGATCAGAGCCAAGTAGTTGGCGTGAAGGTTGGCGCACTCAGCATACACTTTCTCAAGGATGACCAAAGATTGGCCCTGATGTACCAGGCCAAGTCGCATATTTTCCAAGGGTGTCGGAACCGTGGTGGTCTCTTCCATCTCGGTAGTCCATGCTCTAATAGGGGTCTCGCACGCCTTCTGGACATGCTCGGGAATGCCGAGAACCTTGCGAACACTTGGTGAGCAGTAGTAATTTTTCAAATTGGGCATCAAGGGCGCCAAACCCGCTCAACCTACACATGCACCCGAGCAAACAAACATGTCAAGATTTAACAAAATTAATGAAAAAGGAAACAAAGTTTAACAAAATGTAATTGTCGCCTCGAAGCCGGATCCCATCCCAGAAATGATTTATCTTCAGGGGACCGGAGCTCAGGGTTCAAAGGGCTCCAATTTCGGGGCCCAACAGGAGGTGGAGAAGATGTGCCAACCTCCATTTCAACTATCTGGGACGGACCGGACCACGCCGTGGCCATTTCGGGACGCCGACAAGTAGGGTTCTCGGGTTACCCTAATAAAGATCGGTGCTTTCGTGTTCGAGCCTGTTCATTGACGCCAGTTCGAGCTTGTTCGCTTGGCCCCTGTTCGCCGGCTTCCGTCCTTGGTCTTTTTGGCGATGGAGCCTGTTCGCTCATCCCCTGCTCAGCCGAACGAGTAGTCCTTTTCGGTCGGCTCGATTCCCTAGTGGCTTGACGCAGATGTTCGCCGGCTCGCCACCCTCCGCCGACTTCTCCCCGATTTGCTCGCTGAGCCTCCCGCTCGGCTTGAATTCTAGCGAGCTCCTGAGGCCTTTTTCTTCGAGCCATCTCGTTATGTTTGGATGTACTCACGACAACAGTAACAGCAGGGAAAGCTATAAGTAAAACAATTCATTATGTAAGAAAGGGAAACAACGAGCAAAAGGTACAAAATTTATGCATATGTAAGAGGCAATCCTTACCAGCGGGATTAATATCTACAAGATGGTGAGGGGGCACGTACAAGCCTCCTTTCTTCCTCTGTTCGGCGGTATTCAGGGTCTTCACAGATCGTTCTAAGCGAGACTCGAGATCAATTTGCCAAACGCTGCTAAAATAGCCGTCGTTGGTCTCTTTATCCACCGCAGCTGGAATTCCTGAAATAAAGAGTAAGTTAAAATCAGTTCAAACTGAAGAATAAAAGACACAAAAATACTTACTGCGATAAACCCCAAAATCATTGGGGATGTCCAAAAGAACATCTGGTTCGCTTCCAGAAACCGGGCTCTTCCAATCGCCCCCAACGAACCAGAATTTCTCCTTCTAATCACTGGTTTTGTTCGGCACATCCTCAATGATTTTGCACTTGGCATTTGCTTGCATGAATAGCCATCCATTTTTGCCCTTCGGACGGGTCAAATGCACCAGTCGAGCAAGTTCAGCTGCTGAGGGGTAATACATGGGCTTCATTTTACCGAACAAAGTCAGGAAGCTCATAATCATGTGCCACCCATTCGGCTTCAGCTGCGTGATGGTAATGTTCCATTCCACGAGTAAACGAGCGATAGCCGGATGGAGTGGGAATCGAAGGCCGGCTTCCATTGTGTCCAAATTCACAAAGAACACAACCCTCGTGGGATGGTCTTTCGCTTTCATCGGGACCGGTGCCCGAAAAAAAGACATCTTTGGGGGTTTCAGTAATTTCTATCTGATTGAGCAAGCATATCAACATCGATTACACTCGCAATCTTGCTCATTGGTACTCATTTTCAACCCTAGTCCTATGAGGTTGTTTCGGGTCAATCAAAACTATAACGAGCATTATACTCGTTATATGTTGGACTATGAGGACACCAACAGTATATCAAGTTTTAATTTTTTGCTCGCCTATCCCTATGTTCGATTCAGTTACATTCACAGCCATCAAAATTTCCCCCCTCACGTTATCAACATCCCTATTCACATCAAAACTATCTACAACCCTAGACCTAATTTGAGGTTGGGGCAAAGAATCCTCATCTGAATCATCCAAAAAATCACTACGGGCTAGGTCCCTATCTAATTCGTTTAGGGCTTCATCGGAATCGGAGGAAAGAACGACAAATGGCTGCCGAACTTCCCAACGAGACCCTGAACCCGAGACATTCGCCTCCTACAAGACATTAGCTGCCGCCACGGGATTCTACCGACAGAGGGGGAAGAGGAACTACGGTGGTCCGATTCAATTGAAGCAGAAGAATTTGAACAAGAAGCCATAATCGCAATGAAAGAAAGTATGCAATGGTTACCTGAGTAAAATCCTTCGCCGGAATAATGAAGCCCTCGTCGGAAGTTTTTTAGACACAAAAGAGATGGAAAACAGAGGCAAAGAGAAGAAGAAAAGAAAGAAAAGAGATTAAGGCGGCGAAATGAGGTATTTATAGATACCGGATTCAATTTCGAAAATCTGGCACGAAATACGAAACGACGTCAACTATGGCCTAATAAGATTATAACAGCCGGGCCACATGTTGAATACAAAGCAACCCGGCTGGGGGGTATTGTTGTGTTCGATATAATTATTCAGCATTAATCGAACACGTAAGAGAGACACGTGTAATATTTATTAAAATAATCATGCCCGATGGACAAGTGTGCTCGCCGTCCGTTGACCAAACAAGTCTGTTCGACCAGCTCGCCACTTGTCAACCAAAGCGAACATACTCGCCAATGAAGTAAGTTTTGTTCGCCAGCTTGCCATTTACCAACTAAGGTTGTTCAACCAGACTGACCGAGCAAAATGATCCTGAAAAGAACATGACAAAGTCACCAAACCGACGATCGGGAAAGAAGGAATCGATAAGCCGAAGTCAAGTGATCTGAGGGCTCGGACAAACCTGAGGACTCGGACAAACCCCGAGGACTTGACAAACCCGAGGGCTCGGACAAACCCGAGGATTTCGGACAAGTCCGAAACACTCGACAACCCGAATGCTCGATATCCCGGCGGTCAAGATGTTCGATACTCGATATCTTGAAGACTCGACATCCCGAAGGTCAAGATGCTCGACACTCAAATATCCTAAAGACTCAGACATCCCCGGGGGTCAAGATGCTTCGGTGCTCGACATCCCGAGGGCTCGTGACATCCCGAAGGCTCGGGACGACCCGAGGGTCACTATGTTCAATGATCGATATCCCGAGGGCTCAGACATCCCAAGGCTCGGGGACGACCGAGGGGTCAAGATGTTCGATGATCGATATCCCGAGGGCACGTACATCCCCAAGGCTCGGGATAACCCGGGAGCTCGACAACTCAAGAACTCGTAACATGCTCGACAAGAACAATATTCCGATATAAAATTGATATGGTTTAATGGGGCGAACAAAGCGGACAGCCGAGCAAAAGATGGATTTGGACGACCAAAAGAGTGTCTTATAGACAAGCAAGTGCAAAGATCAATCTGGAAGACGAAGTTGGAAATGTGGCAGCATTACATGAATTCTTGCATGGCCAGAAGTCTCCAGCTCATGCTTGCCAAACCAGCTCATGCTTGTCGAAGTACTATAAATGGAAGAAAAAACAACAAGCGCCAGGTTACAAAAAATTTCCCAGAGAGAGACAAGTTCACAAAATAGGTTCAGAAATTCCCCAGATGGGTAAGGTTCACAAAAAATTCGAGAGATCATCTATGCACACGAAAACCCTAACACTTATATACCAACTCTCCAAATCATCTTCATCCATAGCGATTCATCTTCATGAGATGTATCATATATTGTACGTGTAAAACTCGCAATACTACATCCCTGACTTGGAACGCCCCCAGAGTAGTCATTTCTTGACGAACTGGGTCAACAAATTCTCCTTATTTACAGTTTATTTTACACGTGCATATTTTGTTTGTGAGTTGTCACCAAATTAGCCACATCATATTTCCCAAATAAAACGACTCGCAACAAGCTACATCACGAGTAGTAGTATGACGTGAAACTTTTTTTGCCGCGGGTTGAAGACCAAGGTTACCAAAATCATTCCAAAAGGAATTATCGGCAAATTGAAAAGGAAGGTGTTGTGTGCACACAAATTTAGCTAACAATTTTCTATATTTCATTTGATCAAATGTAAATAGAGAAGTGGGGTTACTTACCTCGCCTTGAACTCCACCTCCACCATCGCCACCGGTTGACGTAAATCCACGAAGTTGTGCTTGGTTTGAACTAATTCCAACTCTATCCGGGTGAATTTTTTTCAAATGCTTCTCGAATGTCCCATATCCCCCTCCTTTGACAAAAGAATATATTTTCTCACAATAGTTGCAATGAACTTTAATAGTACCATCCTCGTTGATCACTTTTTTAAAGTGACGTGCAAAAATATCCGACTTAAGTTGAGCTCGACTTGGAGTTGGGGTTGGAGTTGGCTCGGCATTGGAGTCGGTTGGGTGGATTTGACTTTCTTGAGTAGGACGTCGTGGTATAGCATCATCTTCAAGAGGATTCTCATAACTGGGACCAAGTGTGGCCTCAATATCATCTAACCTCCACTCGATCGGTGTCGGTGGTTGTGGTTGTGGAAGACGAACGGAAGAGGTGGAAGAAGCTTTGCCTTTACCCTTGTTGCTTTGATGACTTTCCATAATATGTAAGTGTATATGTAAATAATATATAGTGTAGTGTAATATACTAATATGTAGTAATGTAGTATAGTGTAATATATAGTGTATTTAATATATAGTGTAGTATAGTATGTAGTGTAGTATAATATATAGTTTAGTGTAATATACTAATATATAAATTATAGTGTAGTGTAGTGTAGTGTATGTAATATGTAAGTAATGTAAATAATAAACTTTGAGAATTGAGTGAGAGTTGAGAGAGATGAGAAGAAAGTAATGAGTTGAATCACTTTGGGGTGAATTTTGGAGTGGAATGAGGTGGTATTTATAGATGAAATCTTGAAAAAACTAATAAAAAAAAATTTAAAAACCACGGATTCGAACCGGCTGTTCAAAGAATATATTTATTTAATCTCAAGTTGGATCTCAACGACTTCTTTAATCTGGGCCGTTGGATCTCAACGGCTAGAATTTTCAAATTGGAGGCGGTTTTAGGTTCGAACCCGTGTTTCGATTCTCGTTTTTTGCTAGAACCAAACCCAACCGCGGGTTTTACGGTTTTTGGTTTGGTTCGAATCGAACCATGAACCGACAGTTTCGATTTGAACCCGTGGCCGGTTCGGTTTGAGCATGTCCGTGTCGAAATGCATACATATCATTTCATTGTTTCAACATTTATTTATTTATTTATTTACTTTTTTTTTCTTCTTTAAAATTTAAACAAATAATCTGACCTGTGAATTTCCCGCCGGGGGGCCCAATTTATATTAAAGCGTGAGACCGCCTCATGATGAGACAAACATAGTGTAATTTATGATTGACGCTTTTAACATTTTGGGAGGGTGGGTGTTGATTGTCTTTAAATCAGACTGCCTCATGCAAATTTTTGTCATAATTAAATGCACTTTCAAATTTTTTATATATATTTAAAACTATTTATACTATTTTTTTTATATTAATTGAATCAAATATATTTATATATAAATATTTAAAATCAGAATTATACATACTTCTTTCTCTTCATTCCCTCTTCCCCACATGAAGGATTATAAAAAAAATTATATAGAAAAAGAAGGTATACTTTAAAATTAGTCAATAATTCTAACCTCATCAAGTTAACAACAAATAACTTGTAAGATAAAAATCTGTATGAGGCCGTCTCATATATAAGACGGGGTGCAAATTAATAAAAATCAATACTCTTTCTTCTAAACTGTTAAAGCGGAAATATTCAAATTATACTCTGTTTAATCGCAAGACCGTCTCACACAAGTGTAACTTTAACTATAAATATATTAAAAAAAAAATCAAGTGGGCCAGGGGCCCAGTGACCCCCTTGGCCCCTATCCCTATGTACGTCCGTCTTTGGGTCCAGACAAGTTGGCGTCCTCTTGTGGTTTTTCATACTCCATCCGCCCCATTTGAAGCTTCACATTTAATGTTTTCTCGTGTTTTAGCGAGCGAGTTTTTTATTAGTATTTGAAATGATAATGTAATTTTTTAAAAGACATATAATAGAGGAGAGATAGATCTATCATACCCCTCTTTAAAAGTCACTTTATCATTTCAAATACTAATAAACAACTCGCTCGCTAAAACACGATAAAAAAGTAAGTGTGCAAGTTGAAATGGGACGGAGGGGGTACTTTTCAACAGAACCCCTTACTCTATTTTTCTTTAAAATTTTCAAGCAGCCTCTCTTTTACCTTACATTTTCCAAAAGAATCCCTTATTCTCAGCTACCTTACAAAATTCTCAAGCAGCCTCTATTTTTCCTTATATTTTTTAAGCAAATTTCTATTTGCATTCCTCCCACAAAGATAGGTCAGTACTGATGATATTATTAAATTTTCATTTTCATTTTTTACTTCTACATAATGTATCTTGGTACTTGTCTTGGAAAAATAGTAAACATAAGAGCAAAACGAGAAAAATAAAAAAAACAACTTTTTTACTGCTCTAATTGTAATAATTGTTGTTTCTTAATCTGTATGAAAAAACTTGTAAGTCTATTTTTGTGGGACGGAGAGAGTATAGATAATTAGAGAATACAAATGGGATACTTTAGAAAAGAGCTCATTGCCCACTTCCTATAAATGGGACACATTGTGGAGACCCCTCTAGAGCATAAACCAAGAAAATTAATTGAGAAATGGAGAAAAATAAGAGCAAAATTCTAATATTCGGAGGGACAGGTTACATAGGAATTCACATGGTGAAGGCAAGCATAAAATTAGGCATCCAACTTATGTTTTCTCAAGGCCTAATTCCGACAAAATTGGACTGCTCAATGAGTTCCAATCCATGGGACCCATCATAGTGAAAGTAAGTATCCTATTCTAGGAGCCAAATACATATATATTTTAACACAAAAACTCATATGAGACGCTCTCTTACATGAGACAGCTGGGTACAAACTAGCGTCGTATTAATAACACCTCTTCCAAAGTGTTAAAGCTTCATATGCCCAAATTATACTCCATCTCATTGTGAGACCGTCTCATGCAAGTGCGCCTCATATTTTAATAACATCTTAATGTTATAATCATTTTTGCATGGGATGTATTTGTAGGGGAGCCTCAGTGAGCACGAGAAGCTTGTTTCTATTATTAGGGAAGTTGATGTCGTGATTTCTACATTAGCATATCCTCAAGTTCTTGACCAGTTCAAAATTTTGGAGGCCATCAAGGTTGCTGGTAATATTAAGGTATTTTTTTCTCTCCATTTTTTGTATTTATAATTTATGTGCAGTTGTTAGAGTTAATAGTAAATAAAAATAAAAATCGTCATTTAATTAAGGTTGCATCCAACTTTAGTCCTGATTTTTTTTTCCTTTTTCGATTTTGATCATTTTGGTGTCAATTTTGATCCTTAGGGTGTCAAATTTGGTCACGTATGTTTTAACTTTTTTCAATTTTGTTTCTTTAGGTGTCAATTTATGATTATTTTTTGTGTTCAATTTTAGTCCTATGTGTTTTTACTTTATTTAATTTGGATTAAAAGAACTAAATTGAAAAAGTAACAAAATACAGGACTAAAATTGGCACAAACTAAATTACATAACCATTTTATATTAATAAATTCCATATTCCACTAGATTCCATATTTCTGAAATATTGATACTTTCTACCATCTCAGAGGTTTGTTCCATCGGACTTTGGTGTTGAAGAAGACAGGGTAAGTGTATTGCCAGCCTTTGAAGCATCTTTGGAGATAAAGAGGAGAATTCGACGTGCAATTGAGAATACAAATATCCCTTACACTTATGTCTCTGCAAATTGCTATGATGCTTATTTTGTCAACTATTACTTCACCCTTCAGACCCAAAACAAGACATCACTGTTTATGGCTCTGGTGATGCCAAATGTAAGAACTTCTACATACATTTTATACAATATTCCTTAATCTGTGTGCAAAAATTAAACGAGGAACATTCGGAGAGACGTAGGGGTATATGCCTTATATATAGTTTTAATAGGTGATCACACTTTGTCAACTGAAGTAGAGTATGCCTTCTGTACACAAGGTGCATCGTACTAAAATGCAACTTATTTGTACTGAAACATGCAACTTGTGTTATTGAAACAAGTTGCATGTTTTAATGTAAAAAGTTGCACATTTAGTGAAAGAAGTTGCATGTTTTATAAATTTCACTTGACTTGCACGGTGCACCTGGTGCATTCAAGAACTTGCCTTCAAAGCATGCACGTTTTTAGATTCGCCAATCGAACTTTTTAATTTCGTTATATATTTTCATTTGAATTACACGAATTTTGCATCTAATTATCAGGCAAGGTGCGAAATTCATGCATAAGATAACAAAATGTAACAAACATAAATATATGGTTGGATTTTGAGTTTCAAAAATTGGCTAACTCTGGTTTGTTTATGTACTATATAGTTGTGCTGAATTATGAAGAAGACATCGGCATTTACACGATCAAAGTAGCAACGGATCCAAGAACACGCAACCGTGTAGTCATATACAAGCCATCAACCAACATTATATCACAACTTGAGTTGATCTCTTTGTGGGAGAACAAAACAGGATCAAGTTTTAACAAGATTCACGTCTCAGAAGAGTCAATTGTGACCCTTTCACAAAGTATATTATTATCTATATATATAGTTGGTTAATTCTCTTGCAAATCTCAATATATTTTTACATATATAAGTGTTTGATTAATTTAATTTGTTGCAGCTTTGCCGGATCCACAGAACATACCAGTCTCCATCCTTCACAGTGTCTTCATAAAAGGCGTTACGACGAATTTTGATATTGGAGAGAACGATATTGAGGCTTCAGCTCTGTATCCAGAGCTGAAGTTCTCTACGGTTGATGAGATACTCGACGTTTTCCTCAACAATCCTCCCAATCCTGCTTCTGCGGCGTTTGAATGAATCATCTAAAAATGATATTGTTGTTTGTGATCAATCGATTGAGTTATTTTTATGTAGAATAATTTAAACTCTGATTACATTTTGTCACTCCAACTGTTGAGAATATTAATGGATGGATTTCACACGTTAGTGGTGGGGATTTAAACCAATTTTATCCCGTAATTTTCCATTTTTATTGAAGTTGTCCCGTAGCTATTAATATTTACAATTTAGTTCCATAAGTGTTCAATTTATTCCAATTTAGTCTCAAACCGTCGGAGATTGATCAGAAACACAAAAAACGATGTCGTTTTAGTCACTACGATTTTTTTATTTTTTTTACAGAAGTAAGAAACAGAAGATAATACAGGCAAACTTGGACCATAAAGTAAGAAACAGAAGATAAGACAGGCAAACTTGGACCATTAAACAAAAAATAAGACAGGCAAAGTTGTACCATAAAGTAAGACAGGAATAGATCGAAAGAGCTCGCCCAGTACCTATAAATGTGGCACCACTGTTGGGAAATGATTTAAATTTTAAAATGAAGAAAAATGAGAGCAAAATATAATATTTTAACCTTTATGAATAGTAAAAATAAGAAATAATGTTCAGTGAAAATAAATAATACTGTTTAAAAAAAAATCATTGCACATAATGCATGTGATGTATACAAAAATTTGTATATATAATTATTATCCGAAAATGCAAATTAGATAGTCATCACTTTAATTTGCTCAATAATGACCAACCAAGTGAATAATTAAAATAACACTAGAGTACCAGCGGCACAACCGATCGAGTGGAGAGACTTGCGATGATCTGGAGAGAAATCCGTCGACAACGAAAATTCAAATCCTGTGTGAGACAAATTCTCTACTGAAATATTCTAGAGGGATTTACAACACACCTGGTTGAGTGGTCAATAATACGGGTGAGAGAGATTCTCGGTCTCTTTCTTACAAAAAAGAAACTGTTCCTATCTCATCCTTCTTCAATTATCATAGTGTTCAAATAAAACATGATAATCCTAATTATAAGTTTGTTCTTTTTTCCAATCTCATTCCACCTCAATTGCACATATATATCACAGTCTTCAAATCAAAGATGATAACCATATCCTGTGTTAGGAACATCGATTTGGTAAAAGTTCCCGTCTCATTCCACTTCAATCATCACATTGTTCAAACTTCAAATAAAACACGATATTCCAAATTAGTAATTTGTACAATTACTCCAATTTCATTATACTTCAATTTCATATATATCGTAATGTTCTAATAAAACCTGTCAAAAAAAAAAAAAAAGTTCTAATAAAAGATGATTACCATATCCTATATATGTTAGGATCCCCACTTTGGCAGCAGTTACAATCTCATTCCACTTTAATTAATTTCTTATAAACAAAAACTGATATGATCAGACGGTCTCACGCAAATGATGGAGATAACTTTGACAAATCACACTCACTCCTCCCAAAATGTTAAAGCGCCAATACCCAATTTATGCTCCGTCTCACTATTAAACGGTGTCATGCAAGTGTGCTTCATTCTTATATTATTTCATTAATACACGTTACTATATAAAGGGTATTACTTATAACACTGAAGGATGTAACTTATATTACAATAGAGTATAGGGATAACTTATATTACAATAGGATAACTGAAGAGTATGACTTATATTACAATAAGGTATTTAGTAGTGAGAACTAAAAAATATGACTTATATTACAAAAAGATATTAGTCGTGATAATTGAAGGATCATGTTTATAAATATGGAACCAGTTTTACAGTGAACAAGTTTCACAGTAAACAAGTTTCACATGAGACCTACCTGTATATATTGGATTTTTTTCCTTGAAACTTATATTTAAGAACCAGGAAAAGAACCCACTGCCACTGCCTCTATAAATAGGATACGATTATAAAGAATAAACTAGAAATGGAGAAAAATGAGAGCAAAATTCTAATATTTGGAGGGACAGGTTATATAGGAAGTCACATGGTGAAGGCAAGCATAAAATTGGGACATCCAACTTATGTCTTTTCAAAGTTGTCCCGTAGCTATTAATATTTACAATTTAGTTCCATAAGTGTTCAATTTATTCCAATTTAGTCTCAAACCGTCGGAGATTGATCAGAAACACAAAAAACGATGTCGTTTTAGTCACTACGATTTTTTTATTTTTTTTACAGAAGTAAGAAACAGAAGATAATACAGGCAAACTTGGACCATAAAGTAAGAAACAGAAGATAAGACAGGCAAACTTGGACCATTAAACAAAAAATAAGACAGGCAAAGTTGTACCATAAAGTAAGACAGGAATAGATCGAAAGAGCTCGCCCAGTACCTATAAATGTGGCACCACTGTTGGGAAATGATTTAAATTTTAAAATGAAGAAAAATGAGAGCAAAATATAATATTTTAACCTTTATGAATAGTAAAAATAAGAAATAATGTTCAGTGAAAATAAATAATACTGTTTAAAAAAAAATCATTGCACATAATGCATGTGATGTATACAAAAATTTGTATATATAATTATTATCCGAAAATGCAAATTAGATAGTCATCACTTTAATTTGCTCAATAATGACCAACCAAGTGAATAATTAAAATAACACTAGAGTACCAGCGGCACAACCGATCGAGTGGAGAGACTTGCGATGATCTGGAGAGAAATCCGTCGACAACGAAAATTCAAATCCTGTGTGAGACAAATTCTCTACTGAAATATTCTAGAGGATTTACAACACACCCTGGTTGAGTGGTCAATAATACGGGTGAGAGAGATTCTCGTCTCTTTCTTACAAAAAAAAAAGAAACTGTTCCTATCTCATCCTTCTTCAATTATCATAGTGTTCAAATAAAACATGATAATCCTAATTATAAGTTTGTTCTTTTTTCCAATCTCATTCCACCTCAATTGCACATATATATCACAGTCTTCAAATCAAAGATGATAACCATATCCTGTGTTAGGAACATCGATTTGGTAAAAGTTCCCGTCTCATTCCACTTCAATCATCACATTGTTCAAACTTCAAATAAAACACGATATTCCAAATTAGTAATTTGTACAATTACTCCAATTTCATTATACTTCAATTTCATATATATCGTAATGTTCTAATAAAACCTGTCAAAAAAAAAAAAAAAGTTCTAATAAAAGATGATTACCATATCCTATATATGTTAGGATCCCCACTTTGGCAGCAGTTACAATCTCATTCCACTTTAATTAATTTCTTATAAACAAAAACTGATATGATCAGACGGTC
Organism: Stenogyne calaminthoides; assembly: GCA_037126765.1. Taxonomy (NCBI): domain Eukaryota; kingdom Viridiplantae; phylum Streptophyta; class Magnoliopsida; order Lamiales; family Lamiaceae; genus Stenogyne; species Stenogyne calaminthoides. The sequence continues at coordinate 25,782,272 of JBBCBC010000029.1, read as the reverse complement.
TCATGCATGAGATGGGTACAACTTTGCACAAATCACACCCACTCCTCCCAAAGTGTTAAAGCGCCAATACCCAATTTATGCTCCGTCTCACTATTAAACGGTGTCATGCAAGTGTGCTTCATTCTTATATTATTTCATTAATACACGTTACTATATAAAAAGATTATTTATAACACTGAAGGATGTAACTTATATTACAATAGAGTATAGGGATAACTTATATTACAATAGGATAACTGAAGAGTATGACTTATATTACAATAAGGTATTTAGTAGTGATAACTAAAAAATATGACTTATATTACAAAAAGATATTAGTCGTGATAATTGAAGGATCATGTTTATAAATATGGAACCAGTTTTACAGTGAACAAGTTTCACAGTAAACAAGTTTCACATGAGACCTACCTGTATATATTGGATTTTTTTCCTTGAAACTTATATTTAAGAACCAGGAAAAGAACCCACTGCCACTGCCTCTATAAATAGGATACGATTATAAAGAAAAAAGTTAAATAAGGGTCTAAACTAGAAATGGAGAAAAATGAGAGCAAAATTCTAATATTTGGAGGGACAGGTTATATAGGAAGTCACATGGTGAAGGCAAGCATAAAATTGGGACATCCAACTTATGTCTTTTCAAAGTTGTCCCGTAGCTATTAATATTTACAATTTAGTTCCATAAGTGTTCAATTTATTCCAATTTAGTCTCAAACCGTCGGAGATTGATCAGAAACACAAAAAACGATGTCGTTTTAGTCACTACGATTTTTTTATTTTTTTTACAGAAGTAAGAAACAGAAGATAATACAGGCAAACTTGGACCATAAAGTAAGAAACAGAAGATAAGACAGGCAAACTTGGACCATTAAACAAAAAATAAGACAGGCAAAGTTGTACCATAAAGTAAGACAGGAATAGATCGAAAGAGCTCGCCCAGTACCTATAAATGTGGCACCACTGTTGGGAAATGATTTAAATTTTAAAATGAAGAAAAATGAGAGCAAAATATAATATTTTAACCTTTATGAATAGTAAAAATAAGAAATAATGTTCAGTGAAAATAAATAATACTGTTTAAAAAAAAATCATTGCACATAATGCATGTGATGTATACAAAAATTTGTATATATAATTATTATCCGAAAATGCAAATTAGATAGTCATCACTTTAATTTGCTCAATAATGACCAACCAAGTGAATAATTAAAATAACACTAGAGTACCAGCGGCACAACCGATCGAGTGGAGAGACTTGCGATGATCTGGAGAGAAATCCGTCGACAACGAAAATTCAAATCCTGTGTGAGACAAATTCTCTACTGAAATATTCTAGAGGGATTTACAACACACCTGGTTGAGTGGTCAATAATACGGGTGAGAGAGATTCTCGGTCTCTTTCTTACAAAAAAAGAAACTGTTCCTATCTCATCCTTCTTCAATTATCATAGTGTTCAAATAAAACATGATAATCCTAATTATAAGTTTGTTCTTTTTTCCAATCTCATTCCACCTCAATTGCACATATATATCACAGTCTTCAAATCAAAGATGATAACCATATCCTGTGTTAGGAACATCGATTTGGTAAAAGTTCCCGTCTCATTCCACTTCAATCATCACATTGTTCAAACTTCAAATAAAACACGATATTCCAAATTAGTAATTTGTACAATTACTCCAATTTCATTATACTTCAATTTCATATATATCGTAATGTTCTAATAAAAAAAAAAAAAAAAAAAAAAAAGTTCTAATAAAAGATGATTACCATATCCTATATATGTTAGGATCCCCACTTTGGCAGCAGTTACAATCTCATTCCACTTTAATTAATTTCTTATAAACAAAAACTGATATGATCAGACGGTCTCATGCATGAGATAGGGTGTTTTTTCAGACAAATCACACCCACTCCTCCCAAAGTGTTAAAAGCGCTAATACCCAATTTATGCTCCGTCTCACTATTAAACGGTGTCATGCAAGTGTGCTTCATTCTTATATTATTTCATTAATACACGTTACTATATAAAGGGTATTACTTATAACACTGAAGGATGTAACTTATATTACAATAGAGTATAGGGATAACTTATATTACAATAGGATAACTGAAGAGTATGACTTATATTACAATAAGGTATTTAGTAGTGATAACTAAAAAATATGACTTATATTACAAAAAGATATTAGTCGTGATAATTGAAGGATCATGTTTATAAATATGGAACAGGCTTTTTAAAGTGAACAAGTTTCACAAAGAAACAGTTTTCACATGAGACCTACCTGTATATATTGGATTTTTTTCCTTGAAACTTATATTTAAGAACCAGGAAAAGAACCCACTGCCACTGCCTCTATAAATAGGATACGATTATAAAGAAAAAAGTTAAATAAGGGTCTAAACTAGAAATTGGAGAAAAATGAGAGCAAAATTCTAATATTTGGAGGGACAGGTTATATAGGAAGTCACATGGTGAAGGCAAGCATAAAATTGGGACATCCAACTTATGTCTTTTCAAGGCCTAATTCCAGCAAGATTGGACTGCTCAATGAATTCCAATCCATGGGAGTCATTATAGTCAAAGTAATATATCGTATTTTCCAAATATATATAAAATTATTATTATATTTTACTAATTGCTATTATTTTGGGAATTTGTTTGTAGGGAATGTTGGACGAGCATGAGAAACTTGTTTCGATTATTAAGGAAGTTGATGTGGTGATATCTGCATTAGCATATCCTCAAATTCTTGACCAGTTTAACATCTTGGAAGCTATCAAGGTTGCTGGTAATATTAAGGTATTTTAATTTTGTTTTGTACATTAATTGTATAAATATTTCATTTTAAAAAAAATTCTAAATTAATTAGTTATATTATGATTAAAACTAGTTACAATATAGTAAGATATTAGGGGAAAAATATTTTTTTAGGCATGTAACTTATGAGGTTGTGTTTGAAGGACAATAATTTTATGTAGAGGTTGTGTTTGAAGGACAATAATTTTATGTAATTGGAAATGTAGGATAATATTTTTTAAAATCTATAAATATAGAATAATATGTTTTAAAATATGTAAATGTAAGACAATCAAGTTCAAATCGGATTGAAATGTCACGTGAGTTGCACGATTCTCCTGCACTTACAGATTTACAGACTTGTGAATGTAGGACACTATATTTTCAAGAAATTTAAATATAGGACAATCTTCAACTCGCATGTCATTTCGGCCCGGTTTGGAGTTATTCGAGCTCGAATGTCCTATGTTTACAAATTTCAAATCATATAGTCTTACATTCCCCAATTTTTTATGCAAATTAACAACATTGATTTGATATTCTATATCATTATCAGAGGTTTTTGCCATCGGATTTTGGGGTTGAAGAAGATAAGGTAAGTCATGTATTGCCACCCTTTGAAGCATTTCTGGAGAAGAAAAGGAGAATTCGACGTGCAATTGAGCATGCAAATATCCCTTACACTTATGTCTCTGCAAATTGCTTTGCCGCTTATTTTGTCAACTATTTACTTCACCCTTCCGACCCAAAACAGGACATCACTGTCTATGGCACTGGTGAAGCCAAATGTACAAATTTCTACATTTTTATTTCGCATGTTTTAATCAGTTATTGCACTTTGTCATTTGAAGTATGCACGTTTCTAGATTCACCCGGACAAATTTCTTTAATTCAGTTATACTTTGCCAGAGTTAGAAAACTTTGTGGTTCCATAAGTTATCCATTGTTAAATTTTGATCCCAAACAAGTTAATTTTTTTTTATTTCGTCCCAGTTAATATTTAAAAAATTGTCCAATTTCGCCACACAAACACCTAATTTTTGGCCCCATAATTTTTCTACTGTCTAATTCTGGCCCAAATTAAATCCTTACGTGACATTCGCGACATACTATCATCTTCAATTTTCTGGTGTTTTGCCTCAAAAAATTAGACAACTTTTTTAATATTGGGACTAAATCGAAAAAAACTAAGGTTATGAGACCACAATTTTTTTTTAACTCTACTTTGCCATTTGAATTACACAAATTTTGCATCTTGTCATCCTGATTCGCTCAATATGGAAAATCGCTTGTCCATGAAGTTCAGGATGACAAGATGCGAAATTCGTACAATTCAGATAACAAAATGTGACAATTATTTTTTTCCGCGGATGTAGGAAGCCAAAAAAAACCCACATATTTTGGATGACAAAGTGTAACTAATTTTCCGTTTATAAGTTACAAAATTGGCATTACTACTTTTTTGTTATATACTATATGCTAGTTGTGCTGAATTATGAAGAAGACATCGGCATTTACACGATAAAAGTAGCAACGGATCCAAGAACACTCAACCGTGTAGTCATATACAAGCCATCAACCAACATTATATCACAACTTGAGTTGATCTCTTTGTGGGAGAACAAAACAGGATCAAGTTTTAACAAGATTCACGTCTCAGAAGAGTCAATTGTGACCCTTTCAAAAAGTATGTTATTATCTATATATATAGTTAGTTAATTCTCTTGCAAATCTCAATATATTTTTACATATATAAGTGTTTGATTAATTTAATTTGTTGCAGCTTTGCCGGATCCACAGAACATACCAGTCTCCATCCTTCACAGTGTCTTCATAAAAGGCGTTACGACGAATTTTGATATTGGAGAGAACGATATTGAGGCTTCAGCTCTGTATCCAGAGCTGAAGTTCTCTACGGTTGATGAGATACTCGACGTTTTCCTCAACAATCCTCCCAATCCTGCTTCTGCGGCGTTTGAATGAATCATCTAAAAAAGTTGTTTATGATTGCTCGCTCCCATGCAGTTTTATGCATGTGAATGTTGTTGAATTTCAAGATTTGTACTGAAGATTGTTTGATAATTAGTCGAGGGCAAACCCTTTCAAAGTTAGACTTATATCAATAAAACAAATTTAACCTGGCAATCAAAATATATATACACTATTATTCAATTATATATACAAAATATATAGTGAGACGTAATGAATAATTGCAAACCAAAAAGAGTATAATTAGCCAATTTTCATGTAATCATCACAGCATTTAGTGAAAATAGAATGTGTGGAAAGAAAGTTGACAATTTCTACATCATAAAAAAAATTAAAACAGAATTGACGTCAAGAGTTAGTCAAACACACCTAAAAATACACGTGGCAGTCCAGTAACAAAATCCACCGAAAAGCCCCAAATTAAAACGGCAAAACAACGTTGTTCCGACCGATTTGGACTAAAACTGGACATTGCCAAAGTTATTGGGACTAAATCGACGACAAAAAAATTTATGAGACTAAATCTATTGGCTAAAGTTATGGGATCATTTGTGATTCATGTTGGGTTTATAGAGCACCCAACGATGGTTACAATATGGGAGAAATAATAAAAAAATAGAAAATAAAATTGCAGAAAATAAATAGTACTTTACAACAAACGGACTATTACTTTTCAGTAAAATAGGTATTACTATTCAGTAATTCAAAATTCCGCACGCACTAATTCTGAAAATCTGCACGGACCAAATTCTAGAACTTTGCACGAGCAACTTCTGGAAATCTTCATGCCTTGCACGTACTAACCAGCAGCAGCACGAACAAATAACAAAATAAAGAAATATTAGAAAAACTCACCAAAGTTGAGTCAAGGTGGAACCTTTTCCCGCAAAACGAAATACGTCTCGGTAGTGCTCACGATTTGACGTATCATTTCCAAAGGTAAAACGACTTTCGTCTTTACACGTGCAGCACCGCAACGTGTAAAGCTCCGACGAACTGAAACGACGCAAGAACTGGATTGCACTACTATATGCAGATGCACGCACAAACTATGTATGCTGATGAATGAAAATTATTTTTGCAAGATTTTTTCAAGCATTTTTCCAAGTGTTTCAAACCTCTCAAAGTCTTTTTGTGTCTCTCAAACAAAAACCATGCATGCCCTATTTATAGGGAATTGCCACCAAGTGGGGAGCCAAGGAATTAATTGACACATTCAAGGCTAGCATATGTTACAAAGTTAATGACATTCAAATAGCCATTTGTAACTTTCATGAGTTACACTTGATTTGAAACGTCCACGAACCTGGACATCCGGGCGTCCAGATTCGTCCAAATTTGAATTCAAACATGTGCAGGAAAAAAGACACGTTATGACGTTTCAACTTCGTGATTTAATTTCTCACTCACCGAAAATCGGTTTTGAGATTATAAATATAATACGATCATCTTCTCCGAGAGTAGATCGATTCTATGTCCTTTAATTTCCTCGAAATTAAACTATATGCCCCTCATTTAATTAGTTAGTGACGAGTGTGTCACACTCTCACTAAACACCAATTAAATTAATTTAATTGATCAAACCAATTTTCCAACAATTCAAACTCTAAAATAACAAATAAAATGCAAGAAATAAATTAGTACCTAATTCTAAAAGACCTACTAAACCAGTAGTGCTGAAGTGGGAATCTTGTTGTTGGAAATTCGGGTGAGATTGAAAGATAAAGTATAGTGTGTGACCATGTACGCAGGTGAGGTGAGAAAATGCATTATTGGGAACAAAGCAGGGAGGGGTTAACAAAATAAAGTCATAAAAAGAAAAAAAAACACAGAGGACTATCAATTTACCCACACACTTGTATGAAATATTTCTTGATCCATTTAATATGGCAAAGTATAGTGTGAACAAGTTTTACTGTGAAACTGGTTAAGGAGTGTGACTTATATTACTAAAGTGTGTGACTTTTTACTGTAAAATGTGTGACTTTTTACTATAAAGAGTATTACTCATAAAAGTGAAGGATGTGACTTATATTATAGCAAAGAGTGTCGTAGTGATAACTGAAGTGTGAGACTTATATTACTAAAGTGTGTGACTTATATTACTAAAGTGGATGTCTGTAAAAAAAAAAACCAGTTTCACAGTGAACAAGTTTCACAGCATACCAACTCATTTAATATTGTAAAATTATGAGGTCAAAATACTTTTTTTCTCCAAATATGTGTTACTTATTCTTAACGTAACACATATTGACCCTTATGGTAACACATATCTAGAAACGAGTTTTCATATTTTGTCTCTGCAATTTTTTTTTGAAAAGATCCGTTCGACCCGAGTCAAACCTGCAAATTTTCATCTTCTTACTTAAATATGCTAATTTTACGTGAAATATTTTACAGAAAGTGACCGTCATCGATTTATTTACAATTTTTCACCATTAAGATCTAAACAGTCATTCAATGTTTGTAAAACATTCTTGGTACGTACTTTGACCTCACCCTTGGGTACAACTTGCCCAAACGGTTCCAGACCAGCAATTGGTGTAATTGCAACCAGGTACAAATACAATTGTACCCACATATGTGCAACCAAAATGTACCTAGGTGCAATTTCTCCCCAGCAGTTCAGAAGGTCGATTTTTTTCTGTTTGGCTACGGTTTGAAGATTTATACTATGCGAACCCTCAAAACAAATAAGCATAGATGGATCCTATTAATTGGTTAATTTGTCTACTTAAAATATTGTTTTATCTTAATCTATTTATATAATTATTATATCAGAGGCGGTCCTAGGACGGTTGCATGTAGGGGTGGACAATTTTTTTGGGGTTAGGTCTTGTATGAACCCGGGTGCACCGTGCGCTCATAGTGCATTTTAGAAGCGTGCAATTTGCTGTGCTGAAAGTGTGTCTTACACAGAAAAGTGCAACTGTTAATATGGGGACATAGTTGCATGCTTCTGTATGGAATAGTTGCACGTTTCTGTTTTGTATAGTTGCACGCTTCTAAAATGCACTATGAGTGCACGGTGCACTCGGGTGCACTGACACGTGATTTCTCACAATAACCTCTCAAGTATAAGAGGGTCGTTGAAGTACCCGGTTTTATATCAATTCACGGGACTATGGTGTGGAATATAACTCAATTGCTATGTGTTGGCACATGATTATCGTATTGAACATGTTTTGAAACTTAAAAACAAGCAATTATCAACTATGCAAAACAATTAACAAAACTATAAACGAGCGAGCAAATAAGTAAAATAAATAGATGAAAATATTTTGTGTTTTGAGTGTGAGAGGTGTACGGGTGTTGATCCTCGGATGATGTTCGATTAACGATTGTCTAGGTGGTTGTCTCTACGTCCGGTTACTCCCTAAGAACAATCACTCTTCATTAACCATCACCGTACTTGGTAAGCCTAGGTTCCGGTTTCATTAAACACCTAAGATCAGGATGTGAATTCACTCTTTCTAACCCGGGTAATTGCAAAGGAATGGTCTTCTAACTAACTAAACTAATCTCTACCCTTTGATTCCCACTTGTAGCATAGAGTTCATTCTCACAGATTTCTTCATTTTCAACACTAGTTATTAGCTACTGAATCAATGTGAACTAAGGGGATTCTAACGATCCTACCTAACTCTCGTTGTAATAGGATGTGAATTGACTCAAATCCGGCAATCAAACCAATACCTATCCGTCTACCCACATTTACCCAACTCTCGTTGTGATAAACTAGACAACCGAACAAACTAGTAGTCCAACCCACCTAAATTGAACATTAAACAACCCAAAATTCAAAAGACAACCATCAATAGAGACAATCCATCATTAACAAGCAATTAATCAACCATCAACTCAATTCACAACACCCAAACACAAAGAAACCTTAGCCCATGGTGCTACAAGCAAAACCCATGACCAATATGCAAGAAAACAAGAAACCCATATCAAAATAAGCAATAAACAACCAATAGAAATAAATAAACACCTTACTATTGAAGTTCAAGCACAAATTCATACAAAATTCATCAATACTCCTTGGTTTCTTGCTCAAAACTGAAATTAACACTATATCTAAACTATTCTATGATTATATAAGCTATCTATGGAAGCAAAATACAAAAACATAAAAAAGTATTAGTTGCAGCTCTCAAAAGTATCACTTGCTCTCTACCCTATCTTTCCCTTTAGCAGCTCCATGATGAAAAAACGAACTTAGGAGCTTTTATATCCTTTGGAGTCAACTGACATGTGTCCCTGGGTTAGATTTGAGAAACTCAGCAATTTTGGCATGCTCGACTCGTGCACAATTGCACGACCATAAGGGAAGTCGTGCACGGGCAAAATCGTGCCAGCGTTTTCACATTTCGGGCTGCTCGACTCGAGCAGTTGTGCTCCACCAGAATTGGGTCGAGCAGCTCAAGGATTTGTTGAACTCATTGTATAAAAATGGCTGCTCGACCAAAAATGCCGAGCAAGATTGCTCGAGTCGAGCACTAGGTCGTGCAACTTCAGGTCGTGCAGCTTCGGTCGTGCACGACCATTTTATTAATTTTCCACTTGTTCGGCTCGTTTTCTTCATAACTTGAGCTCCCGAACTCCGATTGACTTGGTTCTTTTTGCGTTGCGAACCTCACTTCAAGCTCTTTCACATGGTTCTATATTTGAATTGACTCCAAATAATATTGAGCTCGTGTTTTGCTTTCAAAATCCACAATTTTTCTACAAAGATAGCAAAACAAAAACCTTTCTCATTTCAAGTGCAATTAGTCCAAATTGAGCAATAAAAACATGAAATTGGGTCAAGAGTGAGCAAAAAAATCACATAAATCTCAAGCAAAATCACCACTAATATCATGCACATGAGACTCAGTCATTTTTTGGGTATCGGGTACCCGATCCGATCTGATTGGGGTAAAACCCAATCTGATAGAGTATTTCTTAAGATTCTCGGGTTTTGGATACCCGAACCCAATTCAAAATTATGTGATCGGGTATCGGGTACCTAATCTTTTATATCTAACTTCTTTTTATGTATTTTTTCAATTTATTTCTTAAAAAATCGGTATTTCGGGTACTCGATTTTTCGGATCGAGTTCGGGTACTATATTTTTTCGATCCAAATTTTCGGGTACCTTTTCGGATTGGGTTCCGGTACTTTTTTTTCTACCCAAAATTTTCGGGTACCTGAACCCGAACTACCCGATCCAATGCCCACCCTTAGTTGCAGGTGATGCTCGGCAAGGGCAGTTTTTTGAATTATATTTATAAGAAGGTCGTTACAACTTGCAATTATATAACAAACATTTAGGGTGGACGAGTTGACCTTATATTGTGCTTTCATGGTCGTCAGATCAAATTAAAACCCATGGCTCTTTTTCCTTATACTTTTCAAGCAGACTCTCTTTTACCTTGTATTCTTCAACAGAATTCAATCGTATCATCGCTATCTATTTCCTTATATATAATTTTCAAGCAGCCTCTCTTTTACCTTAAAACTTTTCAACGAAATTCCTTGTGCTTTTAACAATATATGCACGCAAATGTCACTTTTATTTTCTTAAAACTTGATTTTTCTTGTTATTCAATCACCTTCCCTTAAATTATTCAAACAAAGTCTGCACACAACCCTGATCACGATGTCACACCCTTTACTCATTTTTTTCCTAAATGATAAGTTATACTTTTTATTATTTTGAGTTGATGGATTTGAAAGCAGTTATATTATAATATCATATATATTTTGTTGTTATACTTTTCATTTTACTTGTATAATAATGAAATTATATTCATATTGACAATTTTTTTTTATTATTAAACAAAATACAAACGACCTAATACTCTTTTTTCACCGAGCCCCTTAAATCATATATTACTTATATGTTTATTCATTTTTGAAAGAAATGTTATCATTTAACTCATTTCATCTAAAATGTGTACGATTACAAAAATAAAATTATAAGTAACATAATCATATAATTATATAAAAATTAAATTTAATTAAAAATATCGAACGAGTTGGCGGACTTACCCTAACTCTATACACTCAGCCCTATAGGATTTCGTGCCAAAACAATTCTGACTTAAACGAGTTTGAAAAAGTTAGCTCTATGTCTAGTGTTTTTCCATTTTAATGGGTCAGCCCTACGGTTCATTGACCCGTTGTTTTTTATTTACAGATTTTGAATCACAACTGGTCTCATATAGATTTAGTCCTATAATTTTTTTTGTCGTCGATTTTGTCCCAATAACTTTGACAATGTCCAATTTTAGTCTCAATTTCGATTGGAAAACTCAAAATGGCGTCGTTTTTTCGTTTTCATTTGGAGCTTTCCGGCGGAAGCCATGACTGGACTGCCATATGTTTTTTTGTAACAACTGAAATTTCAGGCATATATTTTTTTAAGAATAAAACTTAAAATTAAAACAGAATGGACGACAAGAATTAGTCAAACACACAACATCCGTCGGAAAGCCCCAAATTGAAACTGAATAACAACATCATTTTGAGTTTTTCGATCGATTTTTGAGTATAATTGAATATTGTCAAAATTATTGGGACTAAATCGACGATAAAAAAATTTGAGGGGCTAAATCTATTTGAGACTAAAGTTAAGGACTATTTGTGACTCAAAGTCCTATTTACATATGGCCACTATGTCTGAGATATCAATAATTTCATTTTTATTTTTAGCCCCTATTTAATATATCTTGTTATTAGTAATTTTTTTGGGAAACTAAAAGAACAAAGTAAAACTTTAATGTTCTAAACTTTCGTTTTTTAATCTGCGTGAAAAAAATTGTAAGTATATCTTTGTGAGACGGAAAGAGTATCACATAAAACATTGAAAATAGGGTACTTGAGAAAAGAGCCCATTTCCCACTTCCTATAAATGGGGCACCATGGTGGAGACCCCTCTAGAGCATAAACCAAGAAAATTAATTTAGAAATGGAGAAAAATAAGAGCAAAATTCTAATATTTGGAGGGACAGGTTACATAGGAAATCACATGGTGAAGGCAAGCATAAAATTAAGACATCCAACTTATGTCTTTTCAAGGCCTAATTCCAAAAACATTGGGCTGCTCAATGAGTTCCAGTCCATGGGAGCCATCATAGTGGAAGTATATATCAACTTCCCCTTTACATGAAGTATCGTATATATTCTATGTGCCAAATATATTTTTTAATAACATCTTAATGTTTTTATTATTTTGGGATGTGTTTGTACTTTTTAGGGAAGGCTGGATGAGCATGAAAAGCTTGTTTCGATTATTAGGGAAGTTGATGTTGTGATTTCTGCATTGGCATATCCTCAAGTTCTTGACCAGTTCAACATTGTGGAAGCTATCAAGGTTGCTGGCAATATCAAGGTATGACAAGGCCTTGTATGCATCGTGTAATATTTCCAAGTGTTTTTTTTTAAAACATGCAACTTATACTGGGACATGCGACTTGTTTTCACTGCAACAAGTTGCATGCCTTAAAAATATAGTTATGTTGATCCACATGAGACTTACTATTAAAATGGATACTTTAACTCCGTCTCAGAGGTTTTTGCCGTCGGATTTTGGGGTTGAAGAAGACAGGGTAAGTGCATTGCCACCCTTTGAAGCAGTTATGGATAAAAAGCGGAGAATTCGACGTGCAATTGAGGATGCAAATATCCCCTACACTTACGTCCCTGCAAATTGTTTTGCTGCTTATTTTGTCAACTATCTACTCCACCCTTCCGAACCAAAACAGGAAATCACTATCTATGGCACTGGAGAAGCCAAATGTACATACTTTTCGACATTTCTCTATGGCGTATGTTTTGATTGCATGGTGTTACACTGCATCTCATCTTAAGTATGCGTGTTTTTAGATGCGCCGCCCCACCAAACTTTCTTCTTTCTCATATGTTGCAAGTTAAAAAGTTTTTTGATCTCATAACTTGTACGTATAGCGTGTGATTTTGGTCCTAAAAAACTTGATTTTTTCAATGTAGTTCCAATATTAAAAATAAATAAAAATTATCCAATTTTGGCCTTTTTATGTCACGTGAATGTCTAATTTTTGCCCCATAACTTGTGTTGATTGTCCAATTTTGTCCAAAATTAAATCCTCGCGTGAAATTTGTGCGACATAAATTGACATCGTTTTCAATTTTCCCGCAATTTTGACTGGGCCAACTTTTGACAAACTTTTGAATCTTAGGATGGCAAGATGCAAAATCCATGCCATTCAGATAACAATATGCAACCAAAAAAAATTGGTGGATTGCGGAGCCAAAAAAAAAATGCATTTTGAATGACAGTGTGTAACTTTCAGTTTATAAGTTTCAAAATTGGCATAACTCTGTTTTGGTTCTGTATTAGTTGTGATGAATTATGAAGAAGACATCGGCATTTACACGATAAAAGTAGCAACGGATCCAAGAACACGCAACCGTGTAGTCATATACAAGCCATCAACCAACATTATATCACAACTTGAGTTGATCTCTTTGTGGGAGAACAAAACAGGATCAAGTTTTAACAAGATTCACGTCTCAGAAGAGTCAATTGTGACCCTTTCACAAAGTATATTATTATCTATATATATAGTTGGTTAATTCTCTTGCAAATCTCAATATATTTTTACATATATAAGTGTTTGATTAATTTAATTTGTTGCAGCTTTGCCGGATCCACAGAACATACCAGTCTCCATCCTTCACAGTGTCTTCATAAAAGGCGTTACGACCAATTTTGAAATTGGAGGAAATGATATTGAGGCTTCAACTCTGTATCCCGAGCTTAAGTTCGCTACGGTTGACGAACTCCTCGACGTTTTCCTCGACAATCCTCCCAAGCCTGCATCAGCAGCGTTCGAATGAATCTTCAAGATATAATGTGTGTTTGCAAGCACAATAGGAGTGTGCGGAAGCACTTTTTTATAAAGTTGTTAGACTCAGCTTAAAAAAAAAAAAAACTTCTACCCTTTTAGTTGAGCTTGCAAACAAGCATATGATATTGTTTGTGATCAATTGCTAGCAGATTTACGAATAATAATAGAATTATACGAGTTTCAATTTTTAAACTTCAAGTTTAAAATGTTATTGAAATTTTAAAGATTTATGATGAATTTTGTTTGATAATTAATCGAGTGGATAACAAATAAAGTCTGATCGATCGATCTGATCTCGAGCAGAACATACTTTCGTTCGAATTTGTTTTAAATGTTGTCAAACTTCAATGTTTGATAATTAGGGTTGAGTTCAAATGAGCTTTTAATTAAGTCGCACACATGATGAGTTCAAGCAGTTTGATATTCTTATATTTGCAAAAACATCATCATAAAGTAATACATGTATAATATGCAGGGTAAGTTGCAAAATCAATTCTTTCTTATTGAAAGAAGTAACACAAACATCTGCTCAAAATACTGTTCACAATATTCAAGAATCACATATACATACTGGAAACGTTTCTAAATACAAGTTCCTAAAAAAGATATGTTGGATGATGCAAAAATACCAAATTACTTGCTGAAAGGTTACCCGTCTCCTTCATTTCGTCCTTCCCTAGATCGGCCAAATAATTCCGACAATCAGACGGCCCCCAATTTTCATCCTTCTAGCTAGGTCCTCCACGAGATAAGACCGTTGACATGAGGAAAATGGGAGAAAACAGAGGAAAAACATTCCTCATTCACCTCAATCTTTCTCATTTCTAGATGGCGATCGTAAACATATAGATCATCACTATTCACACACTTGAAAACTAATTTGACCTCAACTCTCATATAAAAAAGAAACCATTTGTATTGTGCAGTCCATATTGATACTAAGTTGTTTTTCCCAACTTTGATCATCTAAGCTCTTCAAGATCCACATGTCCATTTGGTTAGCAGATTGACGAGTCACAAAACCAAGAACTCCAAGATATTTCAAGAATTCGATCATGAACTCCACCCATGTTTGGGAGTGGTATCTTCGAAACTTTTCATCATTAAATGCCATCGACACAATATGTTCATTCTTATCAGCATTTGGAATCCAATGTAGAGCTCTGATAGCAAACACCGGATTGTACTTTATACCAAAAAAAAACCATTAGGGGTCCATTCACCCCCCCCTCCAAGATCCACTCCCAATGTCCATAACCTCACAGTCAAAGTATTTTAAGGTATCTTGAAACAAATGCACCAATTTGTACCTGCTTGACTCGTGGCAAAATGCTAATCCATATGATTCAATACCACTTGAAGATCTAGTCCCGCAAGGGATCATTTTCATCTCCTTGGTAACAGGATTCAAGAAGACCAATCCTCCTCTCTTCATATCGATTTGAAGAACGATCAACCCATTGCATGCCGCCCTAATTTGGCCCATGCAAGTTATATTGTACTCTCTTATCGTGCTCTTATCGTCTTTGATTTCCAAAAACTTAATCCGAGGTAACATAAGTGGGCTAAAAAAGGTGCCAATGATGGTCAGGTATAGACAGTAATTCTTTAACCTTGGACTCAACAAGAAAAATCGACTTTCATGGCTGATGAGCTTGATGCCTTCCCAACATCAGAGGATGGGAGACCCCTCCTAGCCGGAGCCAAATATATTAATCCGGTCTCCGATCGTTGCAAATGGGCATCAATAAACAAAGGACTATTCACAATCACGTACCACTCCTTACAAACAAACCTCGAAATCATTAAGGTTTCAAGGGGAAGGCAAACATTGATTTTGAAATTGCATTCTTCGGGGAGATTAGGTATAGCAAGGGGATCATGGTGCGGCTTCTTGTCCTCCTCCTGCTTCTTTTGCTGTTCTTCGAGCTCCCTTTTCAATCTCATTTTTTCTTCTACCAACCTCAGCAAGCTATTGGTTTCTCCCATCCCTGACCTCGCATTCATGACTCTGCGTTTAAGGAAGGAACAATAATTATATCAGATGTAGCATACCATATAAGGCTGATTTGGTATTAATATCTGATGTTTAACTGATTTTTTGTTGAAATAGCATAACCTATGATGATATTAACAACTACTTGATGAACCATTTTGTCTAACTGACAAAATAAAACTCCAAACCTAAATTGAGAAAGGAAAGGACAGGCCGAAAAATGCAGGATCAAGAATATATTTTATCCCTAATCGGTTGACTAATGAGTAAACGCCACACAGTATCTCCAACACTAACTATATCCACTGTGTTCCTCTGTTTTTGATCATTTATTCAATATTTTCACACTATAAACAAGATAGAGAAGGAATAATCTGGACAAGTCGATCAAACAATCATATGCATCTGATTTTCAACTGATGCAAGTCATTTCAATTATATTTAATTAAAAAAAAACAAATCATATTCGTTTCAAATTTCTTAACAAAATATCAAACAAAAGCATTAAACTCTACTGAATTCCCCTACTCCTATGCATAATTGAAAAAAATAAATCATCAAAATCCATTCACGGTACAAAAAAAGTAATTGAACTTCCAACAAAGGGTAAACATAAGCAGAATTCACGATATTATCATAGATTCATTCGAGAAATTATCAAAACAATTGAAGAACCCAAACAAATATTCAATCAAATTCGGGGAACTCACTTTGAATCCCTGAGAAACCCCCCAAACAAATATTCAATCAAAATTCACGGAATTCACCTAAACGCGATCGATGTCTTGTATATATGCGAGTGGTGCCGTCTCCCAACTTGATGAACGTCGATTTTCTTGTTCCCCTTCATGTTTTTTTCTTTATAAAATTATTATTCCACAATGTACTCGGTCTAATTGGGCTTTTGGGCTATTGGGCCTGTCTTCTTACTATGGACTCCCTCCGTCCAGAAGCCCAACTTTATGGCACGATGTTAAAAAAAATGTGTAATGAGTGGAGTGTTGAGGGGTAATATAGTAAATTTATATGTATAAAATAAATGAATTAAATGAATTGAGTGTATATGTGGGCCACAAAAGTAATGACATTTAGTGTAAATATGTGAATATTGTGAGGATGAAATTTAATAAGAAGTTTCCTTTTTAGGTGTGCAAACAATAGAGACAAAATGAAGGGGAAAACGTTTGATTTCAAGCTCAAATTTCAACTTCGGTTTCAATTCCTACCGTCCATTCAAACAGAATCAATAGAACTCATGGAGAAGACCTCCAAGTTTGATCTATGTCTGATCATCGACCGTCTATAATAGAAGAGAATACATCCAGGTAGGTTTCTGAGGGGAGGGGGGATTTAATTTCTACCTACATCTCATAAATTCATTTTTGGTGAAGCAGTTCAGAAATCGTCATCTTGAACAGAGACCTGGTCCAATTTTGTTAGGGAAAGAGAAGGTCCAATAGTTGCATACAAGTTTTGTTGTTGGTCGAATTTTTTAAAGTCTAATTTCAGTTTTCGTAGATCCTAATATCCTCGCTTTTGGCTCGAATTTATGTTGGCATCATATAATGCTTATTTGCTCTCAGTTGAATTAAATCACTCATTTTTGGTTTATAAATCATCTCTCTCCAATTTGTTAAATTACACTAATTTAATGAAACTTTTATTGGTAGTATAATTTGATTCTCAACAAACAAATGGATGCGAGAAAGAGAAATAATGATACATCATCATCAATTTCATCACACGCGTTTAGTACCAAAGACTCCTAACAACATAATGTTTGATTGATGTTTTTTCATATTGTATTCTTGTTTATTGACAATATTACAATTATTTGTTATTCTTCTTTTCATTTATTGTACAATAATACAAGTAATTTTGTCAGGAGTATCATGTTTTAGTTCAGGAGTATCACCTTTTCCATTCAAAGTGCTAGTAGGCGAATACGAAGTGCCATTACTTTCTTGAAGGAAAACAATACTTAGAATTTATCGTAATATAATTCAACGATGAAGTATCAGTTTATTGTTCTAGAATATCACTCTTTGATTCAGAAGTATCACTTATATTGCAGAACCATTATTGTTTTCCATAAGGAAAATTAAAGGTGAAGCCTGAATAAAAACGATACTTGAAACTGGTCAAAGTATAACTCAAATGTGGAGTACATGTTAATATAAAATAGATATTGAAATATTTACATGTCATAGTTCCAAAATACCAGGAGTATCAGTCTATCATTCAAGTGTATCACACTTGGATTCAGGAGTTTCATTTTTTATACAGAAGTACCACTACTTTCAAGACACCCTTAATACTTAAAACTGATTGTTATAACTCAAACACGAAGCACATGTTACCTTAAAATTGATAGTGGAATAGTGTCACTCTATAGTTTACAAATAATGAAAGTATCAATTTATGAATCCAAAAGTACCACTCTTTCTTAAGGCAAATATTACTGTAAATTAATCATGGTATAACTCAAACACGAAGTACATGTAAACTTAAAATTGTTATTTCAATAGTGTCATTATGTAGTTCACAAATAATGAGAAAATCAATTTATGGTTCGAGAGTATCACGTTTTGTTTCAGGAGTATCACTTACAATTTCAGAAGTACCACTATTTCTTGAAGGTAAATAGTACTTAAAATTGATCAAGATATAACTCAAATATGGAATACATCTTTAATAGTACTCTTGATATTGGAGTAGTGTCACTCTTTAATTCTAAAATCCTAGAATATCAGTTTGTTTTTTGAGAGTATGTTCGTAGTAATTATGAATTTAGAAGAACTACATTTTAAAAGAAAAATAAGTAGTAATGAATATAAAATGTACTTGAAATTGATTAGAATTGATATTGGAATTTTTCCACTTTGTAGCTCCAAAAATTCTTGAGCATCAATTAATGGTTCAAGAGTATCATTTTTTATTTCATAAGTGCCACTATTTATAGGAGTAATGCCTGTAGAATATAGAATAACTGATACTCAAAATAAATTTAAATACAAATAAATGTTGAATATTAGAGTACATGTTAATTTAAAACAGACAATGTAACTCTATCGTTGCAATTTATCAAGAGTATCACTTTTTATTTCTAGAGTATCATTTGTTTGTTTCAAGAGTATCACTTAGACCTGGAAGACTATTTAAAATAAATCATACTAACCATGTGTCATTGTTAATATAAAAATGCATGTAACTGTACAATAATCAACTCTAAAACTATTTTCACATTACATTAAAAATTCATAAAGCTCTAGAAATGTTCAATGTATATTCTTCTTCTTGTGCTCAACATTTTCTCTGTGTCACTGTGTTTTGCGATTTAGTTTGGGATCTCCAAACGAATGCGGAGAGGGCCTCAAATGTGGTGTATTTGTCTACAGTTCCATCTTCCATGGCCTTTCTCCTAGACTGCTTGAGCTTCTCAACATCGAAGCACACTGGATCTGTAAAGCAACTCTTCTCTATAAAGCTCAGCAACATTTGATACTTCTTGGATTCCAGCAAATTTGTGGTAGAGAGATTTCAGCTTTGATGGGTCTCACGCTTTAAGTATGCTTGTGTCCATGAATGGAGGGGCTTTGAGTGATTGTCTCTCACAATTTCAACCCAGACATTCACAAACTCCATTGTGGCAATTCCATCGAACATGCAATGGCTAATGCATAGCCCAAGAAAAAAAGCCTCCACATTTAAACTTAGTCACCTTTTAACAAAAAAATATTAGTACTATGATTGAATCAGAATACATATAAATAAGTAGAAATCAAACAAGGTTACTTAAATTAGCATTCTAATAGTGATTTAGTTAAGTTTTGTTACGTCGCCTAATTCCTCAAGTTAACATTCAACTTCAGTCGCAACAAACACAAGACCTTCCCTGTGCAATCTATAAATAAGCTTTATTTGGCTTCCTAAACTAACATAGTATCCTCTCAAAATCAAAAATGAAAACGGTTCTCTTCTTCAATTTTCACATACTATCGAAATGTATTACAATATATATTAAGATAGCAAACAGTACTCTAATATCTAAAATCGGTACCATTTATTTACAAATGAATAAGGTAACTATGCGTGGAAAAAGAGCACACTAAGCTTGAACTAAAGTATGGACTATAACTTCTCTTATTATTAAAAAGTCCTTTGTTTTATATCCTTCATGGCGTGGAGGTGCTTATGAAAGAACACACTAAAATCTAGTATCCTAATTCATAACATGAATGTGAGGTAATTATGTTCAACCCAATTTTGTTAGTTACAGTTTATTAAAATTTTCTATTCCTTTGCTTTCTGAAGTTAATAATAAACCTAGATATTGCAGTCACAAAGAAAAAATATTCAATCACATTACAAAAATATTTACAAAGCTAGAAAAGTATAATAGTCCCATTCATACACATTTGAAAACCTATTGTTATTAACCAAACGATTGAAAACTCATTAGTTTCTAAAAAATACACCAATCAAAAGTAGTGGTTCAATGTAGAAATTTAAAGACTTAGCTAAATAAAGCTGTGTTTCATCATTCATCTAATCCGACATACAAATTCTCTAGTAAAAACCATCATCAACATTCGCTCTAGAATCAAATAAAAGATGTCGATTCTGAAATTCTAAAATCGAATAAGCGAAATAAGCAAATAAGCTTAACCTAGCACTACAAAAAAAGATGGTTTTTACGACGATTTTAGCGACGGTTTAAACCGTCGCAAATCATAGTTGCGACTATTTTATCGACGATTTTTCATCCGTCTAAAAAACGAGGGTCGCTAAGATTCAGCGACGGTTTTCTCTGTCCGTCACTATGTAGCGACGACTTATTTCCGTCGCACAATGTATCGACGGCTTCATTCCGTCGCAACATAACGACGGTGTAAATTGTTGCTAAATCGTTGATATATTGTCGACGGTTATGACATCATAGTACCGTCGTTAACAACGACACCTTTTAGTCGGTATTAGCGACAAAAAATTTCGTCGAAAATTGCGACGGTTATGGTCGTCGGTAAAGGCGTCGCTACATCCGTCGCCATAATCGGAGCTAAATCGTGAATTTTTTAAAAAAACAATGGCTCGCTGTGGTTCGAACCCGGGCCCAGGGGGAGCCTGGGCGGACACCGAGCCACGAACCATCTCAAACCCAACCACCAAACATCTTCTATATAAGCCATCAAGCCTCCCAATTAAATGAGGCATATATTCGCTCCCATGGGGGACCGAACACGAGACCTTGGGCGCCCAAGCAGGGATCAATTCCGCTCGGACACTTGCTCTTTTACGTTTACTTAATGAATTTAATTATATATTTCCTAAAATTCATTGTTTTTCTATTTTTCTTAAAAAAAATCTTTATTTCAATTATGTTATTTAATAATTCAATTACATTTTAATATAATAATTTATATTTTTTATTTATAAATTATAATTAAATTAAAATATATTAAAATTGTATTTTTTAAACTTATTTTTAATAAAATAAATTCTATATGTCCTAAAATTCATTTTTTTTTCTATTTTTTTTAAAATTCTTTATTTTAATTATCTTATTTAAGAATTCAATTATATTTTAATATAATAATTTATATTTTTTATTTATAAATTTTAATTAAATTAAAATATGTTAAAATTGTATTTTTTTAACTTATTTTTAATAAAATTAATTTTATATTAATTTACAATTCATTTTTTTTTCAGTTTTTTTTAAAAATTCTTTATTTCAATTATCTTATTTAATTATATTTTTATATTGGATAATTAGCAAAAAATAAATTATGTTAAGCAATGTCAAATAACTTGTAATATGCAAATACATGAAAATATTACAAATGAAAGACAATATAATTATTATTCGTCATCCTCATCGTTGCCTCCATATGTATTATCATCATCATCCTCCTCCTCCTCCTCCTCCTCCTCCTCCTCTTCCTCACCATCATCATTCTCATTCACATCCTCATCTTCATCATGATCGTTATCCTCCCCTCCGCTGTCAATCTCTATCAAATCTGGATTTGTAGCTGTTAAGTCTACAAAAAGATTGAAATCTCCTGTATGCACTTCAGTTTGAGCATCGATTTGTTCTGTTTGGAATGGAGTGTCGTCAACCGCGACAGTTGAATTCGGTTTAGGAACTTGCACTAGTGATCTCGCCTTTACGTTGCAAATAGCCATTCATTCATTATTTGCTCTCGAACCTGGATACGTGCAGTAGTATACTTGGGATACCTGAGCAGCAAACACAAATGGATCATACCCCGGATACTTTCGTCTTCTATGAACATCGACCAGTTTGTATTCGGGATGAATCCTTGTTCCTGAAGCAGATGGATCATACCAATCACACTTGAACAACACAACAGTCTTCTCAGGGAACCCCTTATATCCTACTTCAACGACTTCTTGTAGGTGTCCGAAGTAGTCTTGACTTTCTCCATTGAACATTGCACAGTTAATACAAACTCCACTGTTTGCACTGTTAATACAAACTCCATTGAATAATTATGTCGCCAAAACCGTCGCTAAAAACATAATTTAAAAAAAAAATTAAAACAAAAATTAAAATTATTCAATCATTAAAAAAAACAGATATTGAAATTGTTCAATCACACGTAAATATAAAAACATAAATTAAAACACGAAATTATAAATTTTTCATAACATAATTAAAATAAACATTGACCCTAGAAGGGATTTGCTCTCCAAACAGCCACAATTGACTTCCATACTTCGTCCCCAAGTTGTTCTGATAGGTTCACCCCTTCTTCCCTCTACTGCGTACGCCACCTGTGCATCATGTCATGATAACATCGTCCAGCAACCTTACAAAATGCCTTGTAAACTTCATTGGTCTCGAGATCGAGACCCCACGTAGTTTGTTTCTATATTTTGAATATAATAAGATAATTAAATTAATTGTAATCAATATATATTGAAATAAAATATTAAGTTAAGTAAATTTTATACCGTAAACTCCTCGAAATACAATTGACGCTGGTCAGTTGGCACATATTTCCATCTGTAAGCGTTGACAGCAATTTCCACCCGCATGATGACATTTTTGACTATATTGGAAGCCTCGTGACCAGGTACAATACTAACACATTAAAAAATAAATACATAATTAATAATTAATCTTAAATTAATTACTTATATAATTTAAAAAAACAACACTTACTCTCCATTGATGATATTGATAGGCAAGCGAGGAATAGGCGCCCGGGATGAAGCTTGGACGTTATTACCAGCATCCATCTAAATAAAATATGAAATTTATATATTAATTAATATAAAATACAATTAAATATAAATAAATAAATAAATGAAAAAAATATTAAAATATTACCGTGATATCGAAGAATACAGATGAAATTGTCTCGTTTGTGTTATTTTCTGATTTGATTGATGTGATATATGGCCTTGCAGCATTGGTATTTATAGACTTGGAATTAGCGACGGTTTTTCGAAATACCGTCACTAATTTCATCGCTAAAACGGGCCAATTAAATGCGGTGGTTCCCAACGGGCGTATCTCTTCGTTTTCTGCAACATTTAGCGACGGATTTTAAAAATTCGTCGCTAATTACGTCCCTAAAAGTGACGGTTCGAATTAACCATTGCAAAATCGTCGCTGACTACGACGATTCTTGTTTTCGTCGCAAATAACGATCAATTTGACCATTTGACTAATACCGTCGCTAAATCCGTCGCCATTAGCGACGGTTGTAATATCCGTCGCTAAAATCCGTCGTTAAACCCCATCTTTTTTATAGTGTAGGTGCCGCAGCAAACAATAAACGACCGCAAACATCAACAAAATGAAACTTCGTGTGGCAGAGAACAAGAAGCGAAGGGGGAAGAGGTCGAGAACAGGAAGCGGCGGCGGCTGAGAAAGAAAGAAGGAAAGGAAAATAGCGAGCAAAATCTGAACTAACGACGAAAGGGCTTATTAGGTATTTGACATTCGGACCAATTTTTTTTTTAATGGGTTTAATGAGGGATCTGGTGTAGCGGGTTTAATGTGGGTCAAATAGAGTCCGTCTCATATGAGTTTTTGTCTACTTTTTTTATATTTAAACTGATGTCATTAATTTTTTAATTAAAAAGACACCACACAACCGCAAAACTCCTCTACCGACAATTCAAAATATTTAATTATATTAAAATCTTTCAAAAGTATATAAAATATAATATATATGCATAATGTTGCACATTAAATTTACAACAATTATAATTATTTATTAAAGAAACTCTAATTATAGTCATCAATTAATTATATAAGTGTATTTATAAATATTTATGAAATATACTAAATATAGAATATAAAATTTTGGACAATAAACCTTTTATATAAAGTACTGTTAGAATAGAAGGTGTATTTCATTCTGAAATTTGGAGTAAAATTTCGAAATTAATATGACGGGTCAATTAAACTTATACTTATTAATTTTGTCAGCTAGTATTATTGAAACATTTCACATAATAAAAATAGACATTTCATCTTTCACTATGGATTAACAAATAAATTATTTATTAGATGGTATACTTAGTATATAAATAAAGAAAAAATAATATAAAAAAAATTCCTCCCAATAGCATAACAAAGTGGTAAAGTTTGTGGTGGTGTGCGGAGAAGAAGTCTCCCGGTAACACAGGTTTGAACTCAGTGTAGGACAAAATTTCCATTGAAGTAGTATTATGGAGATTTGTATCACTTCGATCTAATTCACCAGTTGTATCTAATTCACAAGATCTAATTGTTTAGATAACAGTTAACAGTTGAATGAATCTAAATCGATTAACCATAGGCAAACTAATTTTCATTACACCTAAATGGAGAAGTTGGAAACAGTAGCAGACGTGCACCGCTTCGATCTAATTCACCTGATCTAATTGTTTTGGTAACAATTAACACTTGAATGAATCTAAATCGATTTAACTGTAGGCAAACTAATTTTCATTACACCTAAATGGAGAAGTTGGAAACAGACCTAAATGGAGAAGTTGGAAACAGTAGCAGACGTGCACTGCTTCGATCTAATTCACCTGATCTAACTGTTTTGATAACAGTTGACACTTGAATGAATCTAAATCGAGTAACCGTAGGCAAACTAATTTTCATTACACCTAAATGGAGAAGTTGGAAACAGTAGCAGACGTGCACAGCTTCGATCTAATTCACCTGATCTAATTGTTTTGATAACAATTAACACTTGAATGAATCTAAATCGATTAACCGTAGGCAAACTAATTTTCATTACACCATAATGGAGAAGTTGGAAACAGTCACGTCAATCACTAGCAGACGTGCACCGCTTCGATCTAATTCACCAGATCTAACTATTTTGATAACAGTTAACAGTTGAATTTAAATCGATTAACCATAGACAAACTAATTTTCATTACACCTAAATGGAGAAGTTGAAATCAGTCACGTCAATCACTAACAGACGTGCACCGAATTTCGAATTTTGATTTTCTTATTTTAGGCCTTGCTTCTTCTTTTTTTTTTGCCTTTTCCCGTCTTGGCATTTTTAGTTTTTGTATTATGGATTGAAATTTTTTTTTCTTTATCCGCCTTGACATTTTTAGTTTTTGTACCAGGGGTATTTATATATAAGTGATTTTTTTTTAATTGTTAGACCTTGTATTTTTCTTTTCTTCAATAGATATATATATATATATATATATATATATATATATATATATATATATATATTAAAAAATAACAAACTCTCCTGTGAAATTTACTCAAACTATAAAATTGATATCATTTTATTTATAAATTGATATCATTAGTCTTATAAACTAATATCTATAACATATAATATTATGATATCAATTTATAAATATAATGATATCAATTGATAAGTGTTAGTATTAATTTATAAACATAATAATATAAATTTTATATCATAAATAAGTTTCACGAGAGCCTACTCCTAAAAGATAGTGTTTATAACAATTTTAGAATTTCTTATAAATGACTCAACTTTTTCAATTTATACTAATTTACACTCTTAATGAATGGTTTGGATTTTTTTTATCCAACTAGGAAGAGAAATTTTCCAAAACACTTCATAATTCTCTACATGATATCTTAAAAATTTTGAAATTATTTTAAGAGTGGGTCTCATGTGCATTCAGGTAGGGTGGGCACAAAATAAAAAAATTGAATTTTCGAATCGAACCAATGATTTTTGGTTTAATCGGTTCGGTTTTAATTTTAAAAAAAAAACTTGTTTTTTGGTTTCGATTCGATTATAGTTTTAAAAAACCGAATAAACTGAACCAACCAAACTACACATATATATAATAAAAATGTATTAAATACATATTAAATTCATTTCATTCCCTTACAACTCACAAGTCACAAACCCTAGGACACAATTACACGCTCACAACTCACAAGAATTTGTAAATAGATTTTAATTTGAGATTTGTGTGGCCTTTTATTATGAAACTACTAATTGTATTTGTATTTTATCTTAGAGTTTGAAATGCTGAAAATTTATTTGGGAAATCATTAAATTGTGAATTTCAAGTTAATTTTCGGTTAAAACCGAATAAACCAAACAAACCAAATTTTTTATTTGGTTCGTTTCAGATCGATTACTCACCATTTCGGTTCGATTTTGGTTTAAATTTGCGTACTTTGGTTTGTTCGGTTTGGTTGAAAAACAACCCAAAACCGACCGACCGAACCAACCAAACACCAACCCCTACATTCAGGTGCACCGTGCATTCATAGTGGATTTTAGAATCGTGCAACTTGTTATACTGAAAGATGCAACTTATTTACACTGAACCGTGCAACTATTTTCCCATATTAATAATTGCATTGTTCAGTATAAACAAGTTGCATCTTTCAGTATAACAAGTTGCATGATTCTAAAATGCACTGTGCACCTGGATGCATACAAGACTTAGTCTTATTTTAAATTTGACAAAGTCTAGGATACAAATTTGTATACATACAAATCCTAATTGAGACATAATTTCACTTTACCCAACTCATCCTTGACCAGCTTGACCGGGTCATCTTAGACCCATGAATTAATTAATTTTTTAAATTGATTGATTTGTATCTATACAAATTTGTACAGTAGACCTAAATATTCTACCTTTGCTATTCTAGAGAAATCATATCTTCAAATGATTCCCATAAACTTTTTATGTATTTTAAAAATCTTATATAATATTTTAATATTCTTTATATTTAGAATTTGACAATTTTAAAAGGCAAGGTGTTCTTTTAACTAATTTGATACTAGTAATATTTATGGGAATTTATTTAATTAAAAGGTAATAGTATGTCCTAAAAAATATGGGTACGTATAATTTGATTAGGATAAAAAATATGGGCTAGATTTGATAAAATATAAGCTAAAATTGAGGATTTGGTCTTTCAAATAAAAAGGGGTCACACATTGCAAATTGCAAATAGCTTCAAGTCAAATCATTGTAATTGTAAAAGGTTAGGAGATGGATTAACACCAAGTGGCCCAACTTCTATACGAGAAAGCAGCTACTTCCATAATGCATAGCTTTTTCTTCATCACATGCACGTGATTGATCACTCATTGTGCCAAACAAGTAGGGCACCTTCTCCAGTTTCTTTTTTTTTTCCCAATAAGATGCTCCAAATTAGTGATCACAAATTAATACTCCATCGGTCCACCTATAAATTTCTCATTTTCCTTTTTCATCCGTCCAACAATAAGTTTTCTATTTCCATAAATAGAAAAAGTAACACTCCAATGTCAATATATTTATTCTCACTTTTTATACTATATTACAAATTTGTCAATATTCCTTTTTATTTTTCATCCCAAATTCATCATCTTGGCCCATCATTTATTATTTTATTAATTTTTCTTAATTTTAGTATCCAAAATAAATAAGAAAGTTATTCATGGATAGAGGGAGTACAATATACAAAATTTGGGTCGACACATATATGGGGGAGATTTGTTCTTTCTTTAAATCTGGTAATTAGAGGGGAAATTTTGAAAGCTGTGCATCAGCGCATCACAACTCTAAACTTAGTCACTCGTGAAAAATATGGAAAGGTCGTATATATTAGGGATTAAGTTTTTTATAATCATGTAACTTTGCATCGTTTTAAAATGGGTCCCGTATATTTTAACTTTTTTATTTTGGCCCTGTAAGTTTTTAAAAAATTTGAAATTGGTCATTTCACCTGCTATAGCAGATCAGCAATCTGGTAACAACCATCTATGTAATTATTTTATCTTAATTTTGAAATACCACCTAAACTTTTTTAATCCTAATAATTTTATGTCGGGATTTTTTGCGTGTTTTTTAGGCAGAAATAGTGATTTTCTGCGTATTTTGGTTTATTTTATTTTTTTTGTCAGTTTAGACCCAATAAACTGATCTGATTTGCTTTGTCTTTTAATGTACAAATTGTTTTTAAACCCGATCAAAAATTTGGCTAAGATTATTATGATTAAAAAAGTTCAAGTGACGCTTCGAAATTAAAGGGAATAACAAAATAATTACATATGTAGCGGTTACCTGCTTGGTAACCTGTTGTAGCAGGTGAAAAGGACCAATTTCAAAAAAATTAGGAACTTACAGGACCAATTTCAAAAAAATTAGGAACTTACAGGACCAATTTCAATTTTTTTAAAAACTTACAGGACCAAAATCAAAGACAAAATGTACGGGACCAATTTCAAAACGAAGCAAAAGTTACAGGACTACAAAAAATTTAATCCCTAATATATATTAATATATGAATTACTAACATTGAATACTCCCACCATGACTCCGTCCCAGCGCCTTTTTTACATTTATTGTTTTCTCATGTTTTAGTAAGTGGATTTTTTATTAATATTTAAAATGATAAAATAAATTCTAAGGAGACATATAATAGAGGAGAGCTGGTAGAACTATCATACTCCCTCCTTAAAAGTCACTTTATCATTTTAAATACGACTCCCTCTGTCCTAATTTTGATTGTCAACTTTCCGTAAAATAACCGTCCTAATTTTGTTTGACCATTTCCTAAAAAGGAAATAAAGCAACTCTCAATACTATTTAATACTATTATTTTTCTCCACCAAACTCACTATACACCATTTAATACTGTTATTTCTCTCCACCAAACCCACTTTACACCATTTAATATTATTATCTCTTACTTTTTCTTAATCATTGTGTTTACTGTAACCGGATAATCAAAAATAGGACGGAGGAAGTAATAAATAACTCGCTTTCTTAAATACGAAAAAAAAAAAAAGTGTGTGTGAAAAAAGAGTTGGGGCAGATGAAGTAATTTTTTTTTAATTGAGAGATCTTAAAAATTCAATTATTCATGAGATGAACACCCACAGATTTTAATAAATGTGACTTTTTTTTTCCTTAAATTGACTTTTGACGTGAAAACAACATATATAGCTACTAGCTAGCTAGATAATGGATCGAGTAAATGATTGGACTTTTATTTATTTAGTGGATTTTTGGGGAAAGTTAAGAGGTGGGCTAGAAATTTCCTACCATGGAAAGCAGCTTGATAGATAACTACTTCTGTTAGTCATGCGAATTCCCTTGGAGGAGAAATTTTTTGTCCCATTTTGCTATATCTCTTTCTTACTATATATATAAATTGAGAAAAAGAGATGTCATTCATTGATGTGCAATAAGCCAATAATCACATGAACTCGATAAAACATGTGTAACTGTGGTTTGAACTTGTGTGATTTTTCCAATTCATCGCATTCACCTCTCTCTCATTAATTACTCAGATTTTATAATTAATAATTTTATTAATACATACGGCAAATACAAGGATAATGTTATTAATTAATACAATAATATAATATAATATTAAAATAGAAATTAATGAGATAAATGATAATATATCATCATATCATATATAGGTTATAAGATTAATCAAACATCTTCCAACACCATATGGCGTAGACCATTTCCGACTTAATGCAATGCATCGACTTTAAAAAGAACGTATGGGCCTAATCTTTTCATAATATGCCACCATAATTGTAATTATTAATTAGGATTATGCGAATTCAGTTTTCAGACACATTATGGCAATATTCACAAGACTTAAAATTAAATTAAAATGCCCTACAAGCATGGTGTAGCCATACAGTATTTAAGTATGCCAAAAATTCATCAGACGATATGTGAAGTCGTTACTATATACTCCCTCATATTTATAAGATTGTTATTTTAGATTTTTAGATTGTTACTTTAGATTTTTAAGTGGAAATTAAAAAAAGCTATAAAATTACACATATAACCTTATTGATTATTTTATTAAAGTAGTATTAGAATTATGCAAGATTGATGAAATAATTGGAGTAAGGGTTGAAGGAAAGAAAAAGAGAATATAAATAACAATCAATTAGAAATAAACACTCTCCGTTAAAACAACAATCATTATGAATTAGAGGGAGTATGTTTTTATGAATGTTAATTGTTAACATTAATTATATATATTACATGTATCTTAGAGTACAACCAATTAATTTATGATGAACCCAATTCATAAAGAAACATGATCAACATCAGGTTCTTTAATTATCATTAAAAACTAATTAACTAATTAATATATAACTATTTCAATATGATAACCACACACATATCCAGAGACAAACACAAAACAAAAAACAGAAAACGATCAATTGAGAGGGGGGGAATCTTGCATTCTAGTACATAATTTTATTTTATTTTGTGTTGACCTCTTGTGTCCAAAGAACTTAACTAGATGTCGAAAATTACATCATGCACAAAGATACAAAAATGTATACATCACTGATCTGTAGGGCAATTACATCATTAATCACTCCATCACCTCTGCAATTCGTACTTAATAAAAATAGCATTTAATTTATTTCCATTTCATTATATAATTAATTAATAATTGATGTTAATTACGGAATTTATCATGTGAAATTAAACTGTTACAATTGTCACCCATATGTAATTTGTAACAATAAATTAAAGATTTCTAAAACATTAAATTCGTTTCCCAAGAAAGATAGAAAATGGCAGAAGTCAAAAATTTCATACAACACCTCGTATGGTCGCCCATAGTAGATTAGATGATTCTTTTTGTAACAAATTAAATTATCAAGTTATGTATGTCCTACCACCCACCAAATATTAACGTGCCCCACATGGAAATGGACTAGGTAAGTAACTACGCTGGATCTATCAATTATCATTTCAACTTCCTCTTTCCTTTTTTTTTTTTTAATCCTTATTAATCTTTTTTTTTCTATTCGGCTTCATTTGGATGGATGGATTTAGAAATCCATGGATTTCACACACAAATCATACTCTCCAATGAATTTACAAATATTTAAATTTGAGAGTTTAGGGAAAGTGTGAGAGGGGGAGGGGGAAGGGGTAGAGATTATGAGATTTCACAAATGACTAGGTTTTGATGAGGATTTGAAATCCCTCCATTTTAAACTAGTCTCTCAAATCTAAATATTTGTAAATTAATTAGAGTGTGATAATTTGTATGTGAAATTCATGGATTTCAAATCCATCCATCCAAATGGAGCCTTCATATAAAATTGAAATCAACAGGGTGACTTGAATTTTTAAACATTGCAGCTCTATGTTTGTAATCACTTGTCTCAGAATACCTGGTACTGTTACAATAAAATCATCCCTTTTCTGATAAAAAAACAAATTATATAATTTGATGGATAAAATGGAAAAACCTAACCAACCCCACATCAAAATGAATAATTTATCCGCTTTTGTGTGAACAAACATCAAATAAAATCACTTTCCTAACACCATATGTGCATCTCTTAAATTGAGCGAGAATTTTTTAATTTCCAACAAAAAAAAAAAAATTCATTTAAAAAAAAAACCCACATTACATAATTTCAATCCATCCCTTATCCTTTGTCATCTCAAACTTCCTCCCAACACTTCGGTGCATCGTGCGACTGATCATGCAATTTTAACCTTATAAATTTAACTACAGAAAAGATCTAGTCAAGTTCTTTATTAAATAAAATAAAATTTAATCAAAATTGAGTCAAAATCTCATCAGTTTCACAGTGCGACCCACATGTATCGATATTTGCCTTTTAACTTTTCCCCATCTTCCACAATACATATATATATATATATATATATATATTTCAATTCTTCCACACCCTTTCCCATCTCAAACCCCCTCCCAACACACACACACACACAAAAAAAAAAAGCCCTCCGTCCACTCCTCCTACATGGAAAGCCCCTCCATCTTCTCCCTCCTCCGCCACAAAAAACCCTCCAAAACCACCACCTCTTCCTCCTCCTCCGGCGGGCTCTTCCGCATGTTCAAGCTCCTCCCAATGCTCACCACCGGCTGCAAGATGGCGGCCCTCCTCGGCGGGCTCCACCCCAAGCCCAGCCTCCTCACGGACAAGGCCACAACCCTAACCCTATTCGGCTACCGCAAGGGCCGCCTCAGCCTCGCAGTCCAAGAGAACCCCCACCGGGCCCCACTCTTCGTCATCGAGCTCCCCATGCTCACGTGCTCCCTCCACAAGGAGATGGCCTCCGACGTCCTACGAATAGCCCTAGAAACGGACACCAAAACGCGCAAGAAGAAGCTTTAGAAGAGTTCGTGTGGGCCGTTTATTGCAACGGGAGGAAAGTGGGGTGCTCCATTAGGAGGAAGAACATGAGCGATGACGAGGCGCATGTCATGAGGCTATTGAGGGGCGTCTCCGTGGGCGCCGGAGTTCTGCCCGGAGTGGCCCCGGAGAAGGACTCCGGCGGCGGCGGCCATGATTGGGAGTTGACGTACATTAGGGCTAGGTTTGATAGGGTGGTGGGGTCCAAGGATTCGGAGTCGTTTTATATGATTAATCCGGATGGGGCGACTTGTCAAGAACTTAGTATCTTCTTTCTAAGAGTTCGTTGAATTTGGATCAATGTATTTCGGTTGGTGACTGATTTTTTATTTGGGTACGTATGTATGTATAGTATGTTATTCTTTATGACCATGATAAATGATTTGAGTTGAATTTGTAGGTATAATTAAATGTTGCGTGACATTTTTTGTTGCATTTTGAAATAATCACCAAGCATCACGTGTACTAAATTATATGATTATATCACTAAACGTAATGAAATTCAAGATGAAATTCAATTTCATAGGGGATCGGGGATCGTGTGAAGAACTCGTGGGATTTTTATTTTTTTTTGTTGATAACGTGTCGAGGGAAATTAATAAATGAATTAATTTTACACATTTTTATAAGTTCGGATTTTTAGATTAGACGAAATTCTTTCATGGTATCAGAGCCTTTGGTTCAGCCTAGATCCTGAGTTCGATTCCCGTGGAAAGCACTCCACCAATGACTCAGTCCACGAGTGAGGGGGAGTATTGAGATAAATTAAATAAACCAATTAATTATGCACCTCTCTATAAGTTCGGACTTTTAGATGAGACGAAATTCTTTCATAACTAGGTATCCGATCCAATGACCGACTAATTCGGCGGACTAGAACCCATATATTATTGGATTTATTATAGTTTGAAATGGGGATTGATTATTTAGGGAACCTTCTTTATGTGTTAGCTGATCTTTTGTAAGAGGCTCCCTAACCGTATCCCATTACTCCACTTTTCAATATGATTTTGCCTCCTTCCACAAAAAAAGAAAAAAAAATAGAGGTTTGGAATATGTCAATTTCGTATCCAATTTTAATACTATTTTCTTTGAATTTATACAAAGTAAATTATATTGGTTTGTCCTAGTTCCAATTAAATAGGTATTTCTTTAATCTTTTTATTAAAATACAGTTGTAGTCAAACCATGCGTGCATGGCCATGTGCCAATGTTTTCTAGTTTGTTACGATACATTTCATTTAATTCTTAGCAATTAATTAGTATATATATCTAGAATTAGGATGAACGTTAATATTATTAATTATCTCCTGCAATTAATGCTGAAACTAGCTGGATATCGATTTGTAGGTTGCAATCAGAAAGTGTTTCTTTGAATGATACCCTTTAGGCTAACTTTGAATCGATCGGAGGCTTTCTACCCAAAATATGGGTCCGGCCCACACTAAAGTTTTTGTAACGCAACTTTGAAAGTTTACTTAAAACCTGTTTGAGGCCTCTACAATTAAAGTACGAGTAGGTTTTCTTTGTATCAACTGCACCGTGTATTTATAGTGTATTTTAAATTTTGTAATTTATTGTACCGGAACTTATAACTTGTTACACTAAAACGTGCAATTTGTGCTCGTAAAATACAGTTGCACATTTCAACATAACAAGTTGCAAG
Organism: Stenogyne calaminthoides; assembly: GCA_037126765.1. Taxonomy (NCBI): domain Eukaryota; kingdom Viridiplantae; phylum Streptophyta; class Magnoliopsida; order Lamiales; family Lamiaceae; genus Stenogyne; species Stenogyne calaminthoides. Next base: position 25,748,288 of record JBBCBC010000029.1, on the reverse strand, counting down.
TTTCAGTACAATAAGTTGCAAATTTCTAAAATACATTATGAAGTACAATAAGCCTTAAATTAATTTTGCCTCTATGAGAATAAGTCAAGGTCTGCTTAATTGAGAGTAATGAGGATAAATGAGAAGTAATTAGAAATCGCTCCATTAATAGTGTTTGGTAATATTTTAATCCAATTGGTAATAATACAAATCAACAATTTCATAGTGATTAATAATACTCATTATCATTCGCATTCCCAACTCATAAAAAAGTACCCTCTTTGACTTAAATAAAAAAATCACATTTGAAAATTACCTGGACATTGGTTGAGAAGTGATGATGATGCATGGAATTAATATAAATTAATTAATTTCACATATGTCTGTCCGAAATTTCAGATGACATGAATTTTTTTATGATACTTTCGGATCATAAGAAAACTACAACACCCAAGTGACTACACAACGTTTAGTGGTAGCTAGGCTTACAGATATGTACATTTCATGATTGCAACTTATTAATAGGTACACAAAATAATTGCATATATATAAACAAATTTACACTTTCGCATGTAACTTTCACTGTATATGCATTTCCGTCTGTACCTATTAATGTGTAAAATATGGTGCGAAATTTGACCTAGAGTTCAACGAGTTTGAATCCACCTGGAGGCAAAAGAATCAACGAACTTTGACCGCAATCTTCTCGTTGAATGAACACGATCACCTGAAAAACACACCGAAGGGGGTTCCGGCGCGTGCACTCCGACACTCAAGTCAAAGTGGATCTCAAATCACTCTATCAGGTAATAATGCAAGCTCACAAGTGTTGATTGTATTCGAAATAGTACATATGTGTATGTGTATACTTAGTGGGTATACTTATACCCGAGAAAGTCGATAACTACCTTTCTGCTTGGACTCACTGGCTTACCAGGTCTCTACGCAACAACCTCTCTTAAATACCCTGTATCATTTATTAATAATTTGTATAAAAAATTTGTAACTATTAATAATTTTCACGTTAATTTAATAAAATTTTACTCATGTCAGAGTTAATGTATAGCGTTTATAAACACCGAACTTTAACTCATTTATTTGTGTATTCTTTGAATAAATATGTGCATCACTAATTAGACTTAAATCTAATTAGATTCTACATAGATCACTCACTTAATAGTCCTATTGAATCATATATAATCGACCTGTTCTTAGTTGACAAGTCTTAATCTTGAAAAAAAAGTAAATCACTTATTTAAAGTAACAATTGACAAGAGAGGAACTGGACCTCAATCATCACTTGTTTGGCGGGTTGGATTGTGAAAGAACAAACAGCATAAACAATGTGAAGGAAAGGCACACCACATGCACATACCAGAATTAAAAAGCACTTTTCCTTCATCTTAATATCCAATGGTTTCTTTTTTCCCTTTCCTTTGTGGTCCGAATCACACTATCTCATCACGTTTCAAGCCCACTCTTTCCTTTAATAACATTAATAGTATGACTTTGATTGATATAGAACTTGAATGATATATAAAGTATAGTACAGGATGAAAAAAATCATTTCATTTTAAGACAACTTGTTTGGCCTCTAATTATAACTTTTTATTAGAGATCTTGTTAGAATCATAATCCAAAAAATTATGATAAATGAATTTCATAGGTGCGTATATGTAAAAAAGAAAGTATATAACTATGCATGTTAACATTATATTATCATGTTTAATTCTTTTAAATGCTCACATGTTTCCACATGAAAGTTAGAATTCCAAACCTACGACTCAATATTATTCACAAATTAAAGGTATGATTGTGCATGAGACATTTGATGAAGCTCCATTTTATCCATCCCTAAAAGTTTAATTGTGACATCAGAACTTAAATTACATCCCCCACACATACGTGTTAATAAAGCAACATTTTACACTCCTTTTTTCTCGTCCCCCACACTCCCACCCAGCTCATGATCATCTTTCAAAAAAAGAAAAGTAGATATGTCAAAGCTGCATATATATGCATATACTTCTGTTTAATTAGAATATTCATACTAGGCTTGGCAGCGAAACCGCCCCGTTCCCGAGTAAATTCCCCATGGGCCGAGATGGGAAAAGATTACTCTTCGTGGGATGGGGTGGGGACGGGATACTATAAAAAATACAAATAATTCTTATTATTATTGACTAAATCTTAATCTCACTATTTCTCAATTCACGCTTTTCACAATTGCTAAAGTATGGAAGAAGATAACAAATGAGTAATGGATGTTGATTTTTTTATTTTTTTTTAGTAATATATGATTATTGTCATATGCATTATCTTTAAACCAGAGCATATTTTATATATTTCATTATGATGTGTTTTTTATATTTATATTGTGAAAAATAATTTTTTTTTTAAAGGAAGAGAATCTCCAACTCCCCACAGGGATGGGAATTCCCGACGGGGAGAGGGAATGAGGGATGATTACTTCCCGAATGCTTCGCGGGGACGGGACGGGATTTTTGTGCATGCTTTAAATTTGTAATTTGAATTTTAAACATGAGTACATTTTTATATATTTTATTATGATGTGTTTTTGGTATTTATATTGTGAAAATGAGATTTTAGAAAAAAAATGGGAATCCCCGACGGGGAGAGGGAATGAGGAATGATTACTTTCCGAATGCTTTTCGGGGACGGGTAGAGGAAATGAGGGATGATTACTTCCCGAATATTTCTCAAAAGAAATATATAATTATTAGGGAGAGAAACATTTCACTACAAAGTCACCCAAAAACTTACAATCAGATACAAAGTGCAGAAAATTTCTGCACTTTAGTTCAAATTTGAACTAAAGTGTCACGTACTTTAGTTCAAATTTCTACACTTTGCATCTAATTGTAATGGTTTAGTTAATCTTGTATCTAATTGTAATTTTTTCTAATTATTACTATTCACCAAAATCTTCAAATCCACGAGGGTTTGCTTGTTCCATGTTGCAGAAGAATTGGGAAAATCCTGGTTGGGAAATTCTATTGTGAAAAATAAAGTGTGTATTATTGGGAGAAAGAAAAGTATGGAAAAGAATGTAAAAAAGTGTAGATATAATAAGTTAACATCATGGTGGATTTTGAAATATAGCTTGTATAATCCTACAAACAAATACTCCCTCCGTTCCGAGATAAGGTGCACCCTTATCCGAGCATAAAAACTAAGAAAACTTATTTTATTGACATATTTTAAATCAATTATAATGATATTGTAAGGATGTAAGTTTTGCGTGTTTTGTCATTTTAAAAAATGTGTACATTATTTCGGGACGGGCCAAAAAAAAAATTGTGCATATTATCACGGGACGGAGGGAGTATAATTTTGCTTGTAAAATCCTCAAGATGGATTTGTGAAGCTGGAAGCAAACATACCCTATGAATGCATGACTTCACCGCACATCTAAATCTCAAAATAAACGTATGTATGTTCGTTTTGCGACTATCTCGAACGGACTTTGAACTTTATAATCTCAAACCTCTATTTGTTTTTAAATTTAAAGTAAAAATAAAAAATAAAACCTAAAAATCATATTCTACTTTATCACCTATCACTATTCTCCTTTCTATTCTCTCATACACTCACAAATCATACAATATCAATTATCCTTTTTTATCATCCTACTTATAAAATCTCAAAAACAAACATACATTTTAACTATTCATCAGAATTTTAAAATTTTAGAACTTTAAAGTCCGAAATCTTCCTCATCCATTGACCACTAGAATCCCAAAACGAACACACACATCAAAGCAAACACTTCCACCTCCACCATTGGATATGAATGACTGTATGCATAACTATATTGGGTAGTACATCTTTCCATATAAGGGTGTACTTATGGAAGGTCAATATGCACGCTTTTGGATTACGAAAAAATGATATCAAACTTGCTCTTTCTAATAGTGGCTAAGCAAAGAGATGGCGATGGGCTATAAGACTCATGATCCGTTTAAATAGATAAATAAATTAAAGAGTTTTGATTAAAAAAAATTTAGCCCATTTAAATTCGGTCTATTTGACCCAAATCTTTTAGCCCAAATTTTCATAGAATTGAGTCATGATGAATTAAGATCGAACCCGTTTGATATTTTTAAAAAACAATACTAATTATATGATAATTTCACTAAATTTTTTATTTTCTTAGCGTTTAATATTTTGTTTAAAATAAAAACGGGCAAATTACTAATAGGTAGACTTTTTTTTTAAAAAACTAGCAATCAGGTACAAAATAGTTGCATATATGTAGGTACAATTGCACTTGCATATGCAATTTTACCTGCATATGCAATCTCATTTGTACCTGGTTTTTATTTACCTTAAAAAAGTGTACCTAGTTGTTAATTTCCCAATAAAAACTTATGTGAACCCGAGTTCACAATGAACTCGACTTTTTAATATCATTGTTATGTTATGTGTAAAAACTATCACTGTTATGCAAAAAAATTATTAACGATGTACACAAAAACTCACTATTTAAAAAATACTTTATATTTATAAATAGTAATTTTTTTATGCTTATACAATGATAGTTTTTTTACATATAACAGTGATAGAGTTCATGTATATACCTGATTCACATGAGTGTTACTCGTTGTTTAAATAAGCAAAGATGTTATTCACCATCCCAACTCCCAAGTATACATAAAATAAAATACTGATACACATGAGCATCAAAAGGACTGTGAGCCTTGTCCAAGAGTTTAACCAGAGCCCATTGACCAAACTACAGAAACTATTGGGCCTACCCTCGCATCGCAACAGCCAGATTGTACCTACGCCACTCACAACTTGGGCCACAATGCCTATTTCCTTCTTTCTTACTCACAACTTGGGCCACAATGCCTATTTCCTTCTTTCTTATATATTTTGGGACAAGTAAAATACTTTCGCTTCAATTTGAAATTAGGAACTAATCAGTATCCACATCCTAAAATTCTCAATTCACAATATTACAACTTTTCACAAAATACAGACTTTTATTTAGTAAATTTTTGGTAGGATTTACTAAGGATCTTGAGATTGGGAACAAAATATAAGCAAAGAAAGAGAGTGATGAAGGCATGTGAGGTTAGAGAATGAGAGTGAAATGAGCTAAGTTTGTTTGTTTAAGCTCATGTCACATCTTTGCTAAAAACCAAACAAAAATCCCTGCAAGCCTGTATGTTTCTCCAATCATCCAATAAACACTTCACATGCTTCATACAACCCCCCATCTCAAATAATACTTTAACCTTTCTTTTGTCCATTTCCTATCCTATTTCAATCCCTATTTTGCTTTACTATAACTAATACTACATGCTCATAACATAAAATTAAACCAAAAACACAATATGAAATACTAGAAAATATGGCTACAACATTAAATTAAATTAAATTAAAACATAATAGAAATTTTTAATTTTAAAACAGATCGCACCAATAGATCAAACTCTACATGATGGTGCAAATTCACCAAAACAAAAGAAAAAGTCCAAATAATTCCAACCACCCCACAAGAATAATTTAATTTCTATAACCCCACCAGACATTTGCATCACTCTATCAAGTGTTGTTTGCACTTGGATGTTCCTGTATGCGTGTATATTCTCATCGAATTCGATTTCGACCTCCTAATTTCTCGTAACCTTGTTTTTTCAGTACGAACGCCTCCCATACTATCAATTTTCCGCGATTAAGGCCTGGTACCCAACGACATTATAAAAACGTAAGTCACTGCACCGTGCCCCAAACTACAAGCAACTTTGCCCTATTGACAATGTCTTTCCCTCCAAATCTAGGAATCACTACTTCTTTCCTCATTGACCCAACTGGCTCTCTCCTAATTCAAGACCTCCCAAATCTTCTCCCACAGCTAGAGCAGATTTGTTCGCCATTTTCGAAACACAGAATGAATGGATACTCGAGGATCAAGAAACATACCTCGGCAAGATCCAAATCTCTCGACTTTGCAGATCTCTCGCGAAACCTCTGCTGCAACCCCAGCCCCAACATCAGCACCAAATTCAAATCTCAAGAAACGAGGCCGAATTTCTGCAGCTCGATCCTGGAGCAGGACGATGAAGATGAGGCAGGGGAGGTGTTCGGGATCATTCTCAGTCGAAAATGTTCAGTTTCTTCTGGTACTGAAGATCAGAAGGTGGTGCCTATTCAAGAAAGCTCGGCTAAGAAGTTGATTTCTGTCCAAAGATCGGCTTCTGTGTCCGAAGGCTACTCAAGGATCCATCACCAATCTGATATAGCTGCAGAAGATGAAGAAAACAGTTATCTTAATGCAAATGCAGGGAAAAAGAAGAAGAAAGGTAAGTTTTTACGCGTTTTCAAGCGCTTGTTCGGACTGTAATGTAAATCTTCCACCACCTGCATTTACAGCATCATTACTGTATTTCTTAATTCAATCATAGATTCATATGTACTGCTTAAGTTTTAATATGTCTTCCGAATCACATGTTCCCATTCGATTTTCCTATATTCAAGAACTCGTCAAAACTAGGCTTCTGTTTCGTCGCTCCATAATGTACAATTGTATACAAGAGTATCACTAGTATCAACAACCTCAAAACTCCCAACTTGGATAAAAAAGATCATAAAGACATCATTTTACAGCATCTACTACTTCATTAAGCATCCCTGTATGTGCTTCAGCAAGTTATCTGCCAGAAAGTTGACCACAATGTAACGCGATATAACTATGGCCGGGGTAGATCTACTATGAACAAAGTTTATGTGAACTTTCTTCTTCAGAGTATCATCTTTAAGAAACGAAACATCACTTTTGCGCATACTAAATATTTTTATGCATTATTCTTCTCAAAAATCACTAAAAGTCAAATTCACAATAAAATTTACATTAGCGGTATTTGTCTATTACTACGTGTTGAAACAAGATAATACAAATTTCCAAGATATCTCATCTACTAGCAATGATCTATTCATATATACAACCCTCGACTTGCTCGGAAAATACAAGAACCATTTACTCAGGCATTAGAGTGGAGTAAACAAACTATCTAACACCTAATTATACATTCAGTTGCTTTCGGTGAAGTCCGCATCAATCACTTCTCCATCTCCATCCGATGATTTACCAGTAGAACTAGACCCATCAGAGGCGGCACCACCAGCAGCAGCAGGATCAGCGGCAGGGGCGCCCGGTTGGCTATACAAAGATTGGCCCAGTTGCATCACTTCCTGATTAAGTGCCGCCATTGCGTCTTTAATAGCTTGAGTGGAACCACCAGAAAGAGAATCTTTAAGTGCCGTCAATTTACTTTCCACCTTGTCTTTCACATCAGCAGGAACTTTATCTCCGAGCTCCTTCAACTGCTTCTCCGTCTGATAAACAACGGACTCTGCTTGATTCTTAGTGTCGATCGCCTCTCGTTTTTCCTTGTCCTCCTTGGCGTATCTTTCTGCGTCTTGAACCATTCTATTAACCTGTAAATATTCGTTTCATATTAAGTGGGTCAGTAGATTCTCAAATAGGTTGGAAAAATAGCCTCTTTAGTCCTGTAAGTCCCTGTTTGACCTCAGTCCTACTGACTTTCACGTATTTTCGAATATAGTCATGTAACTTCTTATCTCTCAGACGTTTTGGTACGTTAACCAGCTGTACGAGGTGAAACATCCAGTTAGCGATACCCTGCCATGTGGGCAATACACTCTGCCACATCAGCATCAACAGGACATTTCACCTCCTACAGTTACCAGACTATTTCCAATTCGTGAAAGTCAACAGGATTAGAACCGAAATTAAAAGAAATAACTTAAAAGGACTGAAAAAACTACTTTCCCCAACTTTTCAGTACAGAGTTCAGTTGGAACATACCTCATCTTGGGGCAATGTGCTGGCACCAGTAATGGTGATATCCTGTTTCTTCCCGGTTCCTTTGTCAACAGCTGTCACAGAAAGGATACCATTGGCATCTATGTCGAATTTCACTTCTATCTGAGGGACGCCACGAGGGGCGGGCGGGATGCCATCCAGACGGAAGCTTCCTAAAGATTTGTTGTCCTTCACAAACTCTCTTTCACCTTGCAAGACATTGATCTCAACGCTTGTTTGCCCATCCGCCGCCGTGGAAAACACCTCCGATTTAGATGTCGGCAAGGTCGTATTTCTTGGTATGATTTTCGTCATCACACCGCCCAAAGTTTCCAACCCGAGGGACAACGGAGTCACATCCAAAAGCACGATATCGCTCACATCACCAGCTAAAACTCCAGCCTAAAAGAAAAATTCAATATCATCAGGTAAATCTAAAGCATCACGAGACTCGATAGCCAAGAAAAGAACAATGTTAAACAATTTAGGAGGCATACCTGAACTGCAGCTCCAAGCGCAACAACCTCGTCTGGATTAACGGTGACGTTAGGATCTTTCCCCGTCATTTTCTTGACAAGATTTTGGACAGCAGGAATTCGAGTCGACCCACCTACTAAAATTACTTCGTCAATGTCCTTGATGGAAAGCTTTGCATCGCTCAAGGCCGTCTCAACTGGAGTCTTTAGTCTGCAAGGTCATGCCATCATGGTTCAGCATCAGATGACTCACAACCAAGGGACACAAATATCATGCAAGAGTACAACATATCTTCCTACTATCTTACAGATGGCTACCTGTCTAGTAAGTCGGAGCAGAGGTCTTCAAATTTAGCCTTTGTTAATGTCGTCTCTATATGCTTTGGACCATCCTCAGTGGCAGTGATGAAGGGTAAACTGTCATACAAGAAAGCCACTTAATAAACCTTAAACCGCAAAATATTAGTATCATCAATAAGAGAAATCAGGAATGAAGGATGTACCTTATATTAGTTTGAGATAAAGAAGATAACTCTATCTTTGCCTTCTCAGCAGTTTCCGTAAGACGTTGAAGAGCCTGCTTGTCTTTCAGAAGATCAATGCCTTCGTCTTTCCTGAAGTTATCAGCAAGCCAATCAACAATTCTCTGTTGCACCAAAAGTACATGTTATTACCATTACCAATAGTCCAATTGAAACATTAAACATCAATTAATCACATTAACAGAGGTCTATTATAATACCTTGTCAAAATCATCACCACCTAAATGTGTGTCCCCTGAGGTGGAAAGTACCTCAAAAACTCCATCTCCAACCTCAAGAACTGCAGAAATTGATACGCATAACTTCAGTAAAAGTAGAAGGACAGAAGTTGTTCATACATTGCCTAAAATACATGCTCCTTTAAGGCAAAAACTTCAACGCAGCAGTTGCACTGTGCAACTGCTGAAATATTGACTCAATTTTGATCAAAACTCAAGTTGTTCACAAAAAAAAAAATAAAACACTTGAGTATATGATGAGAAGTATTAGTTCATATCAAAATAGGTATTTGTTCACAAAATAGAAAATATTTGAGGCTGAACAAATGAGCAAGTACTTTTCTTTACACGAACTAACACCCTTTTACCATTTTTTCTATAATTTAAATGCAAAAATTATTAAGACTTTGAAAGAAAACAAGGTACAACACATCACAGCAAGTAGTACCTGAAACATCAAATGTACCACCTCCCAGGTCGAAAACTAAAATGGTTTCATTGTTCTTCTTCTCAAACCCATAAGCCAAAGAAGCAGCTGTGGGTTCATTAATAATGCGAAGAACGTCCAAACCGGCTATACGACCAGCATCTTTCGTTGCAGTTCTTTGAGAATCGTTAAAGTATGCTGGGACTGTAATAACTGCTTTAGTGACCTTATCATTCAAGAACTTTGAGGCATCATCCACAAGCTTCCGTAAAACCTGAGAAGAAACAGATGACGTTATTCATCAATTTGTCATCAGAAGGCAGATTTTAATCAAACAGAGAAGAACTTCGACGGCACAGATTTGTTCATAAGGAAATCAAAACTCATGTCATAGGGGTAATCAAATTGCAAATACCAAATAGTAACCAATTCACTCTCTCAATTGCAATCAAGTCCCCTAAACACCATTCTTTAAATACCTAAATAAATTAAAAAACTACGTATAAAGTGAACATTTTTTTAAAAGGAGATTGTCATGTGTAAACCAGTTCTACCGTGCACCAGTTTTGCAACTAAAATTTTATACTAAAACTAATACCTTTTAATAGAACAACTAATACTATCAAACTAAGATCAAGAAAGTAACACACCTGAGCAGAAATCTCCTCAGAAGCAACTAATACTTCATCATAAAACAACTAATACTATCAAACTAACTTCAAGAAAGCAATACACTGAGCAATTAATACTTCATAGTAAAACAACTAATACCTTTTAATGAAACAGCTAATACTACCAAACTAACTCGAAGAAAGCACCATACCTGAGCAGAAATCTCCTCCGGAGCAAACAACTTCCCCGTAGCAGGGCACTCCACCTTGACATTCCCATTTTCATCCTTCACCACTCGATACGAAACCTGTTTGGACTCCTCATCCACCTCGTTCATCTTCCTCCCAATAAACCTTTTCACCGAAAAAAACGTGTTCTCAGGGTTCACCACCGCCTGCCTCTTCGCAATCTGCCCCACGAGCCTATCCCCCGCCTTCGAATACGCCACCACGGACGGCGTCGTGCGCTGCCCCTCGGCGTTGGTCACGATCGTCGGCTGCCCGCCTTCCATCGCCGCCACGGCGGAGTTCGTGGTGCCCAAATCGATTCCGACCACTTTTTCGCTAACAATTCGTAAAGGCCCAAATTGCCTACGCCTCAAATTAGGGTGATTGTTGCTGTTTGTAGGACGAAGGGGGGTGAAGAAGGTTTTGTTGATTGTTTTGAGGCCCAGAAAAGGGATTTTGTTTCCTGTTTGGGGGAACGGGCAGTGCAGCTGCGCTGCGGTCGCCATGGATGTGATGATCGTTGTGTGCTGTGATTTTTGCAGAGTGTGATCGTTTTTTTGAGGAATTTTTGCAGATATTGGAATGGAGGGAAAAGGGTTTTAAAGGGTTTGAATAATTCTGGAGAAGTCTAGTAGTAGTAGGAAGGATTAGGAAGGTCGCTTTCAATGGTAGATTTCGCGGTTTTAGGAAACTCTAGGAGCTTCGAAGCAATCTCTAGACTCTATTTTGATAATTACATTTTGCCCCCAACATATTTTTAAAAAAATCACTAATCACACCTAAATAAATATCTTCTTTTCTTATTTTCCTTAATTCATTTATTTATACTTATAACAAAATTAAGTTAGTTATTGAATACAATAATTAAATATCTTTTAGAGTTCTTTTAAATATTATTTGTGTAAAATTAAGAACTCATAGATCATCTAATATAATAGTATGTTATATTGTTATATATTCTTTTGAGCATAAAACAGTATAATTTCTTATCTAATTTTTTTTCTAATGGGTTAGATTCGGTCAGGTGATATCTTTATTGATAAGGTGTGTCTCTGGTTTGGGTTGAGTGAATTGGTAAAAGAATTCAAAGAAGCTGCCCGATTCTATTTTTTTTACCTCTAAAATTAATGCCCATCATAAACTTATCAGGTTGCTGGTGCAGACAAATGAGTATCTCGTGAAATTTTTCCAGAGAAAATAATATAAAGTTTTTTTAAAAAAAATCTATATTTCTTAAAAAATGCAATATTTTCGCAATTTATCCACCATATTTTACACTATATTTTTATCCTTGATTTGTACATATCGTTTTAAACGATGCATACAAACTACAAAGACATTTCAAATTTTAGACCCAGTCCAATTTTGAGATTTAGAAACATATGATGTTGAGATTTAAGAGAGTTATTACTATTACTACAACACCAACAAATTTGAAGGCTATAGCCTTACTCAATGGACAAGAATTGTTCCCCCTTATTTCTATGCACAATTCTTCTCGATGGATTTCCACTAACTTTGTACATATATATCAGGTGCGTTCAAATTATGATTGTGACCAAATTTGATTTTATTATTTTGATCTTTTGAAAATAAAATAGGTTTAGGTTTCAATTTGATGTTGCTTAATTTGATCGTACATGGGAAACAAGGAGGCAATTGAGAAAGAACCACCTCGCCTGTGAGTTATTTTTATCTCCATTATTTATTACGTTTACAAAATCGAAATATCAAACGTTCTAGATTTAATACTTAAAAAATATAGAGTTTGTAAAAAAAAAATCATCTGATAAACGATTGTGGTTTCAAGTGATAGACACGTGTTAGTCACACTTTATGCCACGTAAGATTGATATATCTCATAAATGGAATGTTGAATGCCACACATCTTACAATCTTATCCCAACCCCACGCCTGATGTTTCTTGGAGATAACAACTTTACCATAATTTGATCATAATTTTCAAATGAATTTCACACTCTATTACAGTTGCCATGATTAGTATAAGTATGAAGTCTTTTCATATACATATGACACACGAAAATTCCATATTTAAAAAAGAAAAAACGAATTTGGAAATAAGTTCTCTCACCCCATATATAAGTTGTGGTTCATAATTCAACGTATGTAACTCCAAAATCCATATATCAAGAATATACATGCAAGAATACAAAAGCTTTCCTGTGAGGGGCTTTGATGTGTGAGAAAAAGAGGGAGGAGGATAGAGAAAAGTGGTTAATGGCTCATTTGCAACACTGCAATCTCTCCATTGCCATTAAAGTTTCAGAAAAAGAACTTTTATGCAGATATGGAAGAACAAAGTTTGACAGCATAAGTTTCACCAAACAAAGAAGAGGATTCAACAACAGTTGCAGCTATTCAACATCAACATCTGCTGATCAGCACAAGAGCTTAGCTGCTGAGGATTTCGACCACAATCGAAGAATTTCGGACGGGAAAGTGCAGTTAGGGTACCTGGTAAATGATGTGGATTGGCTAGTAAGAAGAATGGCTGAGACAGATGAAGAAATGAGGGAAGTAGCAAGTGTTCAAGCTGAGGCATTCCATAAGCCTGTGCTTCTGTTCGATGACGTGTTCTTCGAATTCTTCAGGGTAAACGATACGATTCAATTCACATATACATATAATCTGCAACAGGTAATCATCATTTTCATGCATCATACAGGCTGAAGTGCTATCAGGACTTATTTACAGACTAAAGAGTTCACCTCCTGACAGGTACTATTATGAAATGACTCCATAAAAAGATTGAAATGTTAGGGCATATTGAATGAATGTCGATGCAATACTTTTAAGCTTAAAAAGATTGTGTAAATAAACAGGTATGCATGCTTGGTAGCAGAGCAAACAAGTGATAATGAAGGAGAGAAAGAGCTAGTGGGAGTCGTTGATGTTACAGTTGACAGGGATTACTCTGTTCTTCAGCATCTCCCAGGGGCAAAAGAGTATCTTTACGTGTCGGGCATTGCTGTTCTAAACAAATACAGGTTCAATTCCGACATGAATCATAAACATAAATCACACCAAAACGAGAAAGAAGATTAACAAACAAACTACTTTATGACTTGCAGGAGGAAGAAGGTTGCCACTAAATTGCTAAAAGCCTGTGATAAGCTCTCTGTTATATGGGGTTTCGACTACCTTGTTCTTAGATCCTATGAAGATGATCATGGTGCTCGAAGATTGTACACAAATGCTGGTTATAAAGTCGTTTCAGGAGATCCGTGGATGACTAGCTGGATGGGACGAAGGAGACGCGTTGTTATGGTTAAACAAAGGTTGGCAAACTAATGAATTTATGTCACATTTGGAGGCTTCCAAATTATTCAACGCCTTAAGTATAGAGGAAAAGTTTCTTATCAGATGTTTAATGTTTTATGCTTACTGTGACTAGAAAAACAAGTAACAAAAGACACTTTCAAAGTGATATTCTTGTGCCCTGAAACTGTAAATTATGAAAATAAGCAGGCCTATAATCCCTGTATTTTTTTACATTTCCGATTGATATTGATTTATATTTTCGTCGACGAGTTAATGAGAACTGTAAACAATCAGTGCTCAACCCATCTATACTACAACATAATAGGTTTCAAATACTATTTAGAACAAAACATCATGTTTTTGAATCAAAAAGCTTCTTCCAAAAATCTGAAAGCAAAGTAGAAGGGAATTGCGAGAAGCATTGATACATTTGCATATTTCAAAAAACAAGCCTACAGAAAAAGCACACTTCATCCCATTATGGCATTGACGAGATCTCCATCCACCATTGCAGGCAAACACCTCATTCATGATGCCTTGTTCTCCTCATTCTTGGTCTGATGATAACTGAAAGACAAGAATAGCTATTCACATTAGTCAGTATATATCGACGTCTCAAGAATTTATCACTTCCCTTAAACAAAACATACATTTGGTATTTCGATACTCAGAAATTCAACAGCAGGAGAGCCTTCTAATAAAAAGTGCAGGACACGGGCTGGTATGGATATATGCCTACATTCCTTCTTAGTTTTGGGATTTGGACTCTGAGGTAGGACTTTAGTTTCCTGAAAGAAAAATAAAGGACTTGAATGCTAATGATGACTGGTTTCAAAGGACCTATATAGCACCAGTAGACAAACAGGCAACTCCTTAGAATCCAGAAATTTGTGTATTGAAGGAGGCTAAGCTATCAAAACTTGTCTTAATTTGCTTTTGCTAATCTTTCTATGAAACTAATGTGAGACGAAAAGGGAGTGAACGATAAGAATAATACCTTAGAAGCGTCGAATATCAAAACACCATTCGTGATGCTCTGCAGTAACTCTGTAACAGCCTCGAAACGGATAGTCTTCTCTGTATATTTATTCTCAGCTGTGAACTTCAAACCCTCAAATTCTCGAAAACAATAGGTGCACGTACATGTAAATCGGGAACAGCACATAAAACCTAAGGAAGTACAAATACATATATGAGTTGTGTTGCTATATCTCATCTGCAAATTTGAATAATAACAAACATCCTCTTAATTGACATGTCTAGACACTATGCATTATAATACCAAAATAGAACAAAAGAGATAACAAGAACTCCTTATTTCATGTACTGAGCACTACAATTTATTCACAATCAGCATAATTCGATGATGCAAAAAGCAAAATAATATATTTCCAACAATCATTTTTCATTCAACTTATTGGCATGATAAGGGTATCAAGGTTAAATTTTCAGTACCTCGACGCTCTTCAATGATAGAGAGAGGAACTTAACATTGCATATATGGTGAAGCATACTCAGAAACTCTCCGAAATCGTTTGCTTTCTCTCACTTGCATTCACCATAAAGCATGCTGTGGGATAGCACAAGTCAATACAAGCTCTTTCCAAACAGGGCAAAACATCCTTGAAATTCACTCGAACGAGATGACCTTGGAACTTAAAGAAAGCAAGCTTAGGAGCATTCACAACAATCATGTGCTCGTCGAAACATTTCCAAGGACTCCTCCAATACCTAATCTCCAAATTCTTAAGATTCAAGCAATTCAAATCCAACGCCTTGAGATTATTCACAGGTCTAATACAACACTTGCTCAAAACCAAAGTTTCAAGATTCGGACACCCCTCAAACAACTCCCCACTAAAATTCCTATCACAAAACTCGAAATTCTTGAGACGCAAGATCTTCAAGCTAGGCAAGGCAACTGAATTCGGCAACTCAATACAATTACAAGTAGCATTATGCAGGTGCAATGTAATCAACGACGAAGAAGTAAGCAACATTTCAGGCAATGCAAAAGGCTTTCGTTTAAAATAGCCTCGAATTCTCAGGTGTTGCACCTTATGACGAGCTGCATAATCAATGCAATTCTGTACAAAATCCAAACAAACATCCTTGTGCAACGAAAGGCGAAACGAAACTAGATTACTATTTTCCCTAAACTGTAAAATACGGTTCACATACGCCATAAATGAAACAACAGTAGAAACCTTGCCTAGTGAAAATAGCAGACTCGCATCGTACGAATCGAAACTGCCGCTCTGCGATTCAGGTAGCTTGAAATCGAGGCACGGCGGAAGAGTCCACAGCAATTTGTATCGCTTCGATAGAACTGATGTTCTGATTACTGATTTCGTATCGAGAAATGAGAGGATGTGAGTTATAATGCTATCGGGTAAACAGCTAAGCCTGTCGAGATCCCTCTTCTGTTGATTCCTTTTGAATTTCTTCTTGAACTCCATAGATAATAAGGGTTCGCGATGAAACGATTTCGGAAATTGAAATTGGGGGTCTGAATTGGATTCAAGAAATGGGGAAAGTTGCTTGATGGTTCGATGAATCGAGAATTTTGAAGGGGTTTTGCGAAATGGGGTTTTCGCGATTGAAGGAGAAATTGTTTAGGAAGATTAATTGGTGGAAATGATTGAGAGAGAAATTAAGGGGAAAGGCTTGTGAGATGATGAGAGAGACGAGAATGCAGAGTACAATGGAAGTCGAACGGTTGCATCCATTTCTTACACACTTTGCTTTATGATTTTCTTAATTGTAAAAGCCCCATTTTACACAATAAACTCCGGAAGTTTCTTGACTTTTTTTGTGCACCAAATAGTACATTTTGAAAGTTTAATCAAATTCTAATTAAAACTCAATTACGTTTAAATAAGAGTGAGTCATATGTGCACAATGCACTTATAGTGCATTTTAGAACGATACAATTTATTATATTAAAAGACGCAATTTGTTCACATTGAATTATGCACCTGAATGCATAGAAACTTAGCCTTAAGAAACTAACCAAAATCAACATATACAAAAGTTTGATGTTAAAGGGGGAAAAGGATTCTAGTTTTTTTTCTTGTGTATGTGCTGAAAATAGCATATTCTCAATTTATTACTTGCAATGACTTTTCTCTTTTTTCGTTACCCTTTTTCAAGTTATATGCTTTATGATTATGAGTTGTGTCTTTCAATTAATCCTTTAATGGTATTTTCACTTTAATATTACAGTACATTGTAATCTACACATAGTCGAGAGAATTCATAATTCATAACTATACACATGATTGTATTCTATCGTAATGGCACAATGATATACTGATAACACAAACCACTCGGAGTATGAAAAATAAAGAACTGTCTCTTGAGAAATAAAGAATTGAGTTAAATCAAGTTCGTGTAAACTTCCTTTTCTAAAATTATACAGTATTTTAACATACAAAACATCACATTTTAAAAAATAGTTAATTTTATAAATTATTAAATAACTAAAATGTGATACTTCATACTTTCATATATTTGTCCCAAGAATTCCATAGTCGACATATTTTAGAATTCGACACTTTAAGACGTTTAACAGGCACGCAAGAATGCCTGACAACTACAAATATACAGAACAATCTCCAAATATGATATCTGTAAATACGAACAAAATGCAGCAGATTTTAGATAACTACTATCTTATGATATATCTTTGATCAAAATTAATCCCAGAATACAAAACTTGGAACATAAGAAAAATTTCGAAGATGGTTGTTTGAGATGTTCACCGTCACAAATGCTCATCTCTTGCATTAATCTCCTAACTTGTTGTAATTCTTGGTAATCTATATAGATTAGTGATTGGCAACTTCTGTACAAAGTCGTAAATGTATCGTTTGAATAGCGACATGCATCCAAGTAGTTTACTGTTTTCTACAGTCATTAAGTAGGGTAGCAACGATGAGTGAGCCTGAATTCGTTCAAAGATGATAAACAGAATAGGGATGCTAAGAACTTACTTTGAACACTAAAGAGAAGCTTGTAGACGAGTTACTCTGTTCTTGCTCGTTTGGATTTCATATAATCAATGCATTCTTCTGCAGATCCAGAGGGATGTGCGAGCTGCCACTCAAGCAGTTTTTGTTGCTATCACAAAAAACAAGTAGAAGGGCAAAAGTAAATTAGTGCAAAGGACAATTATTTTGGGTAAAAAAATTCTTCTTAAAATGGCAGTTAAAATGAGTCAAAGGGAGTAGCAGAGGAGTAGATAGGCATTACCCATTCTTTCACGATTGGCCCACCCGATTTTATCTGCAAGATATTCATAATTTCTTTGCCATTCACTAGTGGTTTCAATTCCCAAACTTTCTCCAATCCTGCATACAAAATTCATGAGCTATATTAGCAAAGAGTGATTAAGGGTTACAGAAAGAAATTGCTATTACCCATTTCAAGAATTGCTTTCTCCACCCTGTTATATAGTGCTCCTCGCTCGTTCAATTCCATCTCCTTATTTGTACACGAAGCAATGTCTTCAGGGTATAAGAGCGAAGCAAGCAGCAGGGAAGGACGCCAAAATTCTTTGATTTCTCGAAGGAACAACCCTACGTTTGAGAGTCAATTTTATCACATTCATGAATGAAAATGAATGTATTATTTCGAGCAATAATATTTGAATATGTTATCTAGAAGGTCGAAACCTAGAAAGTTGAAAGGATGAGTCTTAGAGATGAGAAAGCTCATTACCAGAAACTATTCGGCGTTTTGAAGTAAGCTGAACATCGTCGCCAGATTCTGTTTTCCCATCAACTTCAAGAATTTGTGAGTTCTCATCAGAAATGATAGAAGGAATTAAGGATATAAATTTTTTTGTTGCGAGATGCAAGCTCATAACCTGCAACAAGATCATTATTATACATGAATTATTATCGAACAAAAAACAGATTGTGGCAATTTTTAAAAGATCATAACCATAAATACTGAAAGAAATTATGCATCATACTGTTTCTGCATCACTAGACTTCAACTTGAGAGAAGTGCGAAAGATGTGGCTAGCAACTGGAATCTGTCCAAAAGATGCAAAATTTTAAAATAAAATATGCTAACAAATAGATGCAGTATGCCAACTCATTTTACCTTTTTCCCTTTCTTGTCCTTGTAAACAGTACTTCTAAATGGTAAAAGGAAAGCGGCATAAAGACAGAGCCTATGTTGCTCGTCCTGAAGACGTAAAAAATAGAAAATATTACTTAAACATACAATTTTATCTCCAAGAAGACATTAAATGCATCAGAGGAAAAAAAGGATCAATTTCTTAAATATTATTTAAACATAAAATACAATATAAGTAGCAGCTATGACAGATTATTAAATTATGAGCCCATTTGGCTGCTTATAAGCTCCTTAAAACAGCTTGTAAGCTCTCTAAGAGTGTTTGGTACAAAAAAGAGGTTGAAGTTTTAACAGCTTATAAGATCTTAAAATAAACAAAAAATGAGTCCAATACCTCAGCCTATAAGGTGCATGCTGGGTTTTATTCAGGAGGATGAATGAATAATAAAGATGGGGTAGGAAATGAAACAAAAAATAAACTGAAATCATAAAAACATTTATATACAAGACTTGAAGTGTGGAAATGAACGTGCATTGCAGTCACTATTACTTTTGCCATGTTTATAATCCTTTTACAATCAGTTGAAGACAGTAATGCTAATTATCCATATATTATTCAATATGTGCATGGATATAATACTCACAGTGAAGGAAGACGAGCCTATTGACTGCAAAAGCCTCCAGGCAGAATCCATGAAAGTAACACAAAGCCTAGCCACAACATATTTAATTGGTGAGATTCAGGGCTTAGAAAAAACGAGCACAACTGAAGATGCATAAGTGACTAGAATACTTTATGTAAGCCTAAAATTAGAACCAAAAGTTGGATTTGAATGTGGGTGGATCTAATGCGCCATCCAAATTCAAATTTTAAGTATTTTCAAAACTAGATGCAAAATTAATATAAATAGGGGAAATGGGACAAAATTATTCTTCTGTAATAAAAATAATATCAAGACTGGCAAACACACTAAAGTAATGAGTTAGAAGATACCTCTCACTTCCTTCTGGAGTTGATGGTTCTACCACAGGTGGAAGACTAAACACGGCCCAGAAAAGCTGCAACTCGGAAATGTATGTCATTGCTTTCACAGGTTCATTGCCAGATACCATGAGATCAATCTGCATAATAAAATGAACAGAAAAGAGACAACTTATTTTCAAGTTACTAGGAAAAACAACAAATGATTGTAATTTAGTACTCAAAGCACTATCAGATGCATATGAAAGCATACCTCATGACCAACACGCTCTCTACTAATTTTATCAGCAATGGCAGTTTTGACATCCTCGTCTGCAGCAGCTACCTTCAATTCTTCATCCAGCAAGAACCCAAATCGCGCACCTGATAAAAATTAAAATGGGAATAAGTTCTAATGTACGATTTTGAAAAGTGGTTTAATTTAGTGATTGTAGAAAATTTTGCTTTAATAGTGGAAGTGGTTAGTGTTTGTAAAATTTGTAAAAAGTAGAAGTTGAATAAAAGTAGAATCAGCTAGAAGCTTACCCTTCTCATCTTTTAGATTTTAGATTCTAGGTGATTAATTTTAAGTTCATTTATTAAAAACACTCAAATCAGCTTTTTTGCAAAGCCACCTACCAAATCGTATAGCTCGAAGAACTCGAAGAGGATCATCTAGAAACGTCTGCTTTGGAGGTAATGGAGTAACTATTTTTCCAGATTTCAAGTCTGCAATGCCTGTAAATGGTTGATAATCAAAACAGTTGGTCAATAAGAATGGTAATGGGGATGCTAAGAAAAACAAGTGGCAACATATTTGAGCATAAAACCAACAAACTTGTATTACCTCTTTGTGTACAATCTTCAACTAAACTTGTATTAATGTTGTAGAACAAGCTGTTAGATAGCAAGTTAAAATTAGAGGATTAAAAAGTTAAAAGTTATATTGATAAATATAAAAATAGTTTACATATAAGTATACACTGACAACACACGCATCTTTACATTACCTACATTCTAAATGTCTAAATACTGGTGATGTTGGTTTGGATTTTTAGAAACCAGGTTTATATTTACAAATCTAAACCCGGTTGTACATCGGGATTTTGAAATCCGGTTTTTTAAACCACCATTACAGCACATGTAAACCTACTATGACAGTTTCCAATACAATCAATTCTCTCTACTCATACTTTTAATATATTATATAGTTAAATCATAATCCACACATTCAATCATCAAATGTTGTTATAATAATACAAAATCATTCACTCTTACACATTGATTTGATATATAGTTAAATCTCATCCTACTCAAAATCTAATAACAAACACACACCTTACTATTTCTCAGGATTTTAAAATCCCCTAGATTTCAAGAACCGGTTTTAAGAAACCACTTAATACCCAAAACATACTTCACCAGCAAAGTACTAGAATCAAGAGAGAGAGAAGGCCAAGGGACTAATAGAGGGATAAAACATAGATACACCAGCCCACATCTTTTCAAGTGTACAAAAAAGAATCTAGAGGTTAGAAGTGTACAAACGGGTACCTATTGATTGTTAAATCCCTTCGAAGAGCATCCTCTAGAGCAGTGCCAAACCTCTGTGATAAAAAAAAAAAAATAATAAAAAAGCCCATATGCAAAAATATTTATAATTTCAGTTCTGATAGAACATTGGTCAACATACTTTTCTAATTAAAAGATAACAATTACCATTGTCGGGATACGGCTATTCTCACAGTAGTCTTCTGCTCTTAAGTTGACGAAGTCAATCCATACATCAAAAAGGTGCATTGTTGCTGTTTCCAGATGTTTTGACTGATCAGGATTGCTGTGAATCACCATTATGCACAAACATGTGAATACTTCAAGCTCTTGAAAAAGGAAAAATGATACTCATGTTCAATAACAACCAAACTCATGCATTAAAACCAAAAGTCGCAAAAATACCTCATAACCTTCATATAGTCAAAATCAATTAATAAAACTAAGCAAGATGAAGCAAAGAAAGAAAAGTACCTCTGTATCACACCCATTCCATAAGTCTCTTCGCCTGTGGAAGACAAGTATTCATTCACCTTTTCACAAAATTCCCTACCCAACATATTGTCAAGTGCAATATCAATATCATTACATTCTTTCCCCAAAAGCTGCAGTAGAAGAAACAAACATAAAAAAAGCATCAATAAAGTTGATACAACTGAAGTAAAACAACACAACAAGCATTAAACAAACCACCAAAACAAATTCAACAATTTCAATTTTCAACCGAGTACTGTCTTATCATAGATGCACCTTGAAATTTAAACCGCACAGTCAATTCATTCATAACAGTTCCACATATTTTACCAGTAATAATCGTTTCCAACCCATTAAAAATAGCAATTTCCATAGTTATTCCCATACTATAAGTAATTAAACAGAAAGGGAAAAAGAGAGAGGGAATTTAGTGATTGAAAACCTTATCGCGAACCCAGCCACCAGCAACGCGGAGCTCCGTCTCGAGATTGAAGTGGCGGCGGACTTGGAGAAGACGATCAAATATTTGCTTCTCCTTGTCCGTTAGATCAATATGGTCCTTCACGTGAACGGACGGCGGTGAAGTACACATCGCTGCTTTGGCAGAAAACTTTCGGGAGAAGGAGAAACCGTAACAACAATGGCGAAAATGCAAAGTCCCGCGCTTCGGAATATGGCTGCGAAGAGGGAATGGAGCAGAGAGAGGAGAGAAGTTGAATGGGTTTAAGGAGAGAGAGAAAGGGGTTTTGGAAGAGGAAATGAGAAAGCGGGGGGTCATGGCAATGGCATCTCAATAAATAAAGGGACCGGAGCCCTCTTCTAGTCTGTCAAACGTAAATACACGGAGTGAGTCACAACCCAACGCACCTTAAAATGAAAAAAAAAAAAAACACTTGCGTGAGGCTATTTCCCGGTGACACAAAGTATAATTTGGGCATTGACATTTTAGTATTTCGAAGATAGTTGAATATTAATTTATACTAAATTATACTCTATCTCATATGAGATTTTGTCCTAAAAAAAGGTCTTTATTGGGACATAATTGTGCGGGACGGTTTTACAATCAGATAAAACATAATTTGAATATATGATATTTTAATATTTTGAAAGAAATAAGTGTTAATTTGTACTAATTTATACTATGTCTTGTGTATGAGATCCTCTCATGTGAATTTTTGTCAAATTTATTTTTTTTAATTGTGAAACTATGTCTCGAATATAGAGGTGGCAATTTCGGGTGACACGAAAACGATAGAAAAATGGTGAGTTGGTGTTTAGTCTTATTCAAGGATGAAAAAATCATGAGATAATCGCGAAATATCGCAGATATATCGATTTTTTGAGCTATGTGATATGGATATCGGGTGTAAATTTTTTCTTACCGTGAACAGTGCAAAGGTCGCACAATATCACAAGATATCGCAAAATATCGCGAAATGTCGGGAAATATTGGGAAATATTGGGGAAATTATTATAGTTTTCGAATTTTTTTTTTTTATTATTTGAATCCACTATTTTTCTTTCTTGTCATGAAAACTTTGCAGAGATTCTTCAACTTTTTCTTTGCCTTTGCAGAGATTCTTATTCTCTTCCCCATTTTCTCTTCATTATTGTCTTTGAATTATTACTCTTCATTATTGTCTTTGCTCTCCATTACATTTGTACCATATATTTGTAACTTCATTGCATTTGCTCATAATGTAGGGAGCAAAACAAGTGAGCAACGAACTTCATTTTCAAGTTGAAAGGTATAGTCACCTCTCTCTTTTCTTATTTTTTGTAACTATAATAGTTATAAATGTAATTATTTACTTCCTTAATTAAGATTATTTTAATTTTATTACTTATTTTTAACATTTTATTAGTATTATTTTAACATGATATTCGTATTAGTATGTAAATTGGTGTAAATTGGTATATAGACTTATATGCTTATAGTCTATATTTATAATTATGGTTGGTATTAAGGAATTACATGTTAATTCTAATACTAATGTGGGATAGTAAAAGTACAGTACTTAATTAACATGTTATTAGTATT
Source organism: Stenogyne calaminthoides (assembly GCA_037126765.1). NCBI lineage: Eukaryota > Viridiplantae > Streptophyta > Magnoliopsida > Lamiales > Lamiaceae > Stenogyne > Stenogyne calaminthoides. The sequence continues at coordinate 25,724,555 of JBBCBC010000029.1, read as the reverse complement.
AGAATTATTTTTATTAGTACGTAAATTGTTTTAATATGGTATAAACTTATAATCATGGTTGATATAAACTTATTTTAATTAGAAGTACAGTAGTTATAAACTTATAATCATGGTTGATTTATGCTTATATTATATATGGTTGTTCTAATATGATATATATGTTTATCTGCTTATAGTCTATATTTTTATTAGAAGTACAGTAGTTATAAACTTATAATCATGGTTGATATATGCTTATATTATATATTGTTGTTTTAATATGGTATATATGCTTATGTATGGTTTATAAGACAAATATATATAATCATGGTTGAATTAATTATATATGTTGTAATTATTTTTTAAAACTTTTAGAAACAAAATGATTGATTTCACAAGTGTAGCTAATCTACTTGAAAATTTGGTATTATAATTCTAATATGTTTATTTTTAATCTTAATATGTTTATATCATCTAACATTAATCTGTTCTTTTGCAAGGAGGACCTATAAAGTAAATGGCAACCGCAGGTGGAAATGGTGAAGGTAGAGCTGAAAATACAAGACTTGATCCAGCATGGAAATATTGTACGACCAATCCACGGTGAAGCAGTTGGAAGAGATAGAGAAACATATAAATGGCATGTGCATACTTATATCAATGAGTACTTTAATGTGATGAGTTGGTACCAGTATTGTTTGGATAGAGATAGTATTCCATCGACTATCTTTGAACCTCATAGGTTATCATTTTGGTACTAGTTATATTCTATCCTGTAATTTTAGTCATTTTGTATTGTATTGTATTATGTATTGTATTGTCAGATGTTTTTCGATGGACAGTGTTTATGTAGTGTATTGCTAATATTTTTTATTTAAACATTTCATTTTGTTGTAATTTTAAATGAAATGTATGCATAATTGTGTGTTATAATAACCTGTAAAATTTCATGTCAAATTTCCAGTTTTTTAACATAATTTTCGTCATTTTTCTAATTTTTTTGCGATATCGATATGCGATATCGATATTGACACGTGTTTTGCAACACACTAACCTCTCAAGTATAAGAGGGTCGTTTCGTGCTCGGTTAAATATCGATCGACGGGACTAGGACGGTGAATATAGTTCAATTGCTATGTGTTGTCGCATGATTATAGTGTGAAACGATTTAGAAACTTAAAACAAGCAATATTCAATAATCAAACAAAGATAAACAATAAATGAGCAAGCTAAGAGAAAGCAATTAAATAGCAAACGAGTTTGTTCACTAGCGAGAGAATATGTGCTCTGGTGTTTTTCCTTGTGAGACGATTGTCAAAAGATCAATTATGATGTTTACCTCTATTTTCGGTTATTCCATAAGGGCGATCACTAAACATATATCATCCCCGTACTTGGTAAGTCTAGGGTACGAAATCGGTTGAAATCCTAGGATCGAGAGGTGAATCTCCCTTTGCTAACCCGGGTAATTGCACGGATATGGTCCTCTAATTAGCTAACTACTCTGTCACCGTGTGTTCCCACTTGTAGACTAAAGTTGATGTTCCTATGTGTTCTTCACTACCCACCCAAGGTTTTAACTCAAGAAGATAATGTAGATTAGGGGGGTTCTAAAGTATCTACCCAACTCTCGTTGTGATAGGACTTAATCTACTCCAATTCGGATGAATTAAACCAATACCCATATGCCTAAACCCGTCTACCCAACTCTCGTTGAAGTAAACTAGCAAAAACACACAAGCTCATAGCAAAACTACCAAAATAGAACAATAAAATTCCCCTAATCTAAAGGATAACCATCAATAAAGATAAACATCCATAATCAAGCAATTAAACAATCATCACCACAATTCCAAACACCCAAACACTAATAACCTTAGACCATGGTGCACAAGGCAAAACCTATGGCTAAACAACAAGAAATCATAGAACTCATATCAAAATAAGCAACAATAAACCAAAAGAAAGAAAGAAATACCTTACTATTTAAGTTCAAGCACCAATCCATACAATTTCCATCAATACTCCTTGGTTTCTTGTTCAAAACTGAAATAAACAATTTATCTATGCTATGCTATGACTATCTAAGCTATCTATGGAAGAAAATTTGAAAAACATTGAAAAACATGTAAAAGTATTAGTTGCAACTCTCAAAAGTATCACTTGCTCTCTACTCTCTCTCTCACAGCTGCTATCTCCTAAAAAAAACGAACTCAAGGCTTTTTATATGGTTTTGAATCCTCTGGCACGTGTCCCTAGGTCAGAAATGGGGACCTCAGATATTTTGACTTGCTCGACTCGAGCAGAGGTGAAGTCGTGCACCCGTTTTCATTTTTTCAGGCTGCTCGACTCGAGCAGCGTTGCTCGAGCACAATTGGGTCGAGCAACTCAAAATTTCGGAAATCACCTCCCTTGCTCGACCAAAGGGAGGTCGAGCAAGGTTGCTCGACTCGAGCAGCAGGTCGAGCAACTGCAGGTTGTGCAGCTTCGGTCGTCGTTTTCTTCATAACTTGAGCTCCCGAACTCCGATTGACTTGATTCTTTTTGCGTTGCGACCCTCATTTCAAGCTCTTTCACATGGTTCAACTCTCTTCTCCTACATCCTTCTAGATCATAGCAGTTTATTTAATCAATTCTAGCTTGTTTCCACTCGTTTCCTACACAATGAACCAAACATGCCCTTTCTCCACATTTAGACACAATTAAGTGAAATTAGTGCAATAAAATCACTAAATGCTATCAAATTAAGCTCAAAATCACATAAATACAAGCAATGACGACCCCTAATCAACCCCCCCAAACTTAAAGCGTTGCTTGTCCCCAAGCAACAAAAGAAAATAGAACAAGGGGGAGGAATTGTGAAGTATGCAATGTATGGACACCAAGACTCATGCAATGGACTTCAAGGCTCATATCAAATGAACAAGGAATCACAAGTGGAATCTCATACCACAATCAAGCATGCAATGATCAAGATAAGATAAGTTCAAGTGCACTATCCTCACTCTCTTATGGAAGTAATTCACTCAAAGCTCACTTTGTTTCAAGGGACGTGTTTGCACTCTTTCAATCAATTCACTCTATGCAACATCCATAGGCTTGTCCTTCATCTCAATTCTCCATCAACTCTTTTGGTAGGTAATCAAATCAAGGAGGTCTTTTACAAGGTGGCAATGTATGCTATTTGGACAAAGGTGGGGTAAAATTTGGGGAAAAAGTAACTCAATTCCTTGTAGAGCAACAAGTGTTGGTAAATCACTCAAGAATTTCTAGAACACAAACTCAACACTCATTTCTCTTTCTTTTCTCATTTCAAGCTCACAGGTACCAAATTCACCTTTCATTTCCTTTCTTTTTCTCTTGAAGCCATTTTTCTTTTTTTAAGCTCATTTGAAACCTTGTTTTCTTCCCTTTTTTTCATTTTTTAAGGTTCCTTCTTTCATTTTTTTAGAGCTCTTTTTCTAGCCTTGTTTCTCTTTTTCACATTTTTTTTCTCAAGGCTTATTTTCTTTCTTTTCTCATCCTTGCTCAACCTCTTTTTGCATTTTTCTCAACTTTCTCACATTGACAACTCAAAATCCACTCATTTATAGTTTTCCTTCTATTATTTACCAACTATGAAGCTCTACAAGTCAATAGGGATCAAAATGGGGCTCAAGAAAAAAAATGGTAAAAATGGCTAAATCAATGTAGCTTGCCAACAAAAATAGGCTTAAATGCTCAAAGGGGCTTACTACGGATTGACTTCATTCGGTGGGATTTATTTGGCCAAGTGAGTCATCAAACCAAAAATGGCCTCCAATTATCTTTAACATCTTACCAAAACACATGATCTCAAACAAGACAAAGGGGCAAGTTCTAGCATGCATTTTGTGAATGATCCACTCTGGAAATGAAAGATAAATCAAAATATGAATGATTCAAATGGTTCAAATCTCTCAAGTTTAGCAATAGGGAATAGTAACACCATCCCTAGTCTATCAATTTCAAAGCATGTAATCAAGTAGTGCAATCCTCCAACAAGTAACCACCTTATCACATCCAATATTACCCATCAACCAAGCTAAAGTCTCAACATCACACACAAAAGCATCCATCACAATGCACAATACCCAAGGAGCAAATATACCACCAAATCATCCAAGAATATAGCATTGGAGCAAACCACCAACAAGCAATGATATCAACCAAGTAGAAAGATGGGTGCGCCAGGTGCAAATGAAACGTAAAATAACGACTACCCTCCCCCCAAACTTAGATATTGCTAAGCAATTCTAAGTTTGGAAAATGAGTAGTTTACCATGAAATTGCACCAAGCACCATACTCATAAGCACACACTTCAAATATAGACAAGTAAATCAACCTCAACTCCACACTTAACACCAAGGCAAAACTCATGTACAAGTATATATCACCAATTAAGCCCAAAAAGTTGCCAAAAGGTGATCATCACCAAAATTCTCAAAACGGGGGTGCGCCGGTGCAAATGTAAAATGCATAAAAAGATGAAACACCCCCCAAACTTAGACTTTGCTAAGCAAATCTAAGTTTGGGAAAAGGTGCTTGTACCTAAAGTTTCCTTCAAACACGTATCTTTCCTTTAAGCTCAATAATCCACCAAGCCTCGAACACACGACCCCATCACCTACAAAAAAACAACACTAGACAAAACACTATCAAACGAACAATAATAAAAAAATAAAAGCACGTAAAAATGGGTTGCCTCCCATTAAGCGCTAGATTTAACTTCCTATGCCGGACGGAACTTGAGTCGTTCAACTCATCGGTAAGGCCATGGATATCGATCATCCTTGCCTTCGTATTTCAATCTCTTGGCCTCAAAATCAAGAAGGCTCTCATGAAAGATCAATCAACAACCTCCATCTCTCTTGCATAACTTATGGATGATGGAATTCTCCAAATTGTATCCATTTTCTCTCACCATCATCTCTTGCCTTTCTTATTCTCTTATCTTAAGAATGCCCAAACTTTCTTCAATTTCTTTCTTTTGATTGTAAGTATCAAGAGGCAAGACAAAATAAATAGAAGCATCTATATCAAATAAAGTGAAAATTGAAGAGTCTAAGGGATTAAAAATGCTCATTTCACTCTCCAAAATATTTTTGGATGCTTCTTAATTTTCCTTGTTGCTTACATCCATCAATGGATACTCCTCTTCATCTTTTTTGACAATAAGATTATCATCTTTATCCTTCTCATCGCTTGTGACCTCTTTCTCTTCTTCATCATCCTCTATTTCTCCTTTTTCTTCAAATAAGGGATTAGTGTAACAATCAAATGAAGGATTGATATAAGCATGAGGAAAGTAAGGATCAAGAGATTTCTCAATTTTCTCTTGGACACAATGTTCAACAACATCGATGGATTTGCACTCCTTCGCTTCGAATGTATGTCTCATGGCTTTGTAGGAGTAAAAAATGAGCTCCTCATCATCGAGCTTCAAGGCCACCTTGCCCGTGTACATGTCCACCACCGCCCTTGCGGTAGCTAGAAATTGTTGGGGAATGTGTTGCACAGATCTATTCGGGGTGAATATTTAAATACAAATTTAATTCATTAATTATTACTAGCATGAATTAATCCTATATTAATTCAAATAATAATTGCAACAACATATCATGCATATAAAAAGCCACGTAAAACCCACGACGCGGAATCTACGGGTTTACGTGAACGCACCCTCTCGGGATGGCGTTGACTTTTGGTCGGACGGACTAACCAAAAGGACTTCCCAAGTATTCCCTTAGCCCTTGCTCGACAATCCGATTGGAAGGAGGATACATGAACAATTAACAAAAAGGAAAAAAATAAACTTTGTTGCACCACTTTTCGTGGATTTGCTAATATTTCCACCACATGGAATTCAATGTGGGGAAAATCAGACTATTTATTGGTGACCAAGAAATTTGTGTGTTTTTTCAATTGGGAAAATATATCCTATATATTCTTTTTCCCATATATTCTTTTTTCCCATAATTTAAAATATTCCACAAAAAATCCACCTCCTCCTCAAGTTTATGGAATTTTCGAAAATTATAAGGTGCAAGAATCCAAGATTTGGATCTTCTTGAATTTATGAGATATTCTTGTATTTCAAGAAATACATATCTTCCATAATATATTTTCAAGAAAATCAAGAAAATCTTTCTTGCCCACTATATTTTCTACTTTTTTGAAAAATTTCTATATAGATAGGCTAGTGGGAGATTTCTTGAATTTAATGAGATAATCTTGTATTCCAAGAATACATATCTTCATTCCATAACAAAATTCAAAAAGAAAATCTTTCTCCCATCATATCTATAAATTTCAAAAATTTTAGGAAATATAAGCAACAATATTTATTTTATTTTAATCACATTTTAGGTTATTGGACTATATGTTGGGCTACTGGGGGCCTTTAGGAGAATTAAGATTGGACCTTCTAATGGATCTTGAATATCTAATATTGAGCCACAATATAATTCAAGCCCATAAATATTAATTAATCCCACTACATAATTAATATCAAGACTATCCATCTTAACCCATATTACGATTAATATGGCTCCGGTCATTATTTCCGTGTTTAAGATTATCTAGCCCATTAATTAATTCAAGCCTTTGAAATAGCTTTCCGTTAATTAATATCTTTTTGTCCTTGGTCGAGGAACGGTTCAACATTATTATCCATAGGAAACAAATTCCACTAGCAAGATTTGGTATGATAAAGCTTATGAACCTCCCAAGGGGGCAAATCAAGCAAGCGTGCATTTTGCACACGATTCTTCAGATTAAATCTTAGCAATCACACGTGACCAATAATATTGCCCAAGATAAAAAGTATTGAATCTCTCTCTCGATTCGCTACCCATGATATGTCAAAGCAATAGTTACCAATCCCACGTGATCCTATTTAAGGGGACGAAGGTTAAAAAACAACGAACCACCGAGGTCTAATTCTTCCTTGTTCGATTCAAGAATTTATCCTCCCAGAGGTCCTATTCGAAGGCATCGGTCATGCACTAGTGTAATCTCTTGGTCAAGACAAACCAATCGAGCCTTACACCTCAACCTTTCGCGATGGTTGTTCATTTCCATCTAGGTCGTGAATGGCGTATTTATAGTTACAAGGGGATCGTTAATTTAATCTTCGTGATCGGGTATCACTAAATTAACTACAAATGTAACACGCATTTAATTATTGAACAGCTTATGCAAAGAAATATATATAACATTCAATCATATTTAAAGCATCGGTGATAAACAATTTATTTCAAGAATAAGTCCGAGAATTCGGATTTTCGATTATACAAAGTAAAAGCATACTTTTCAGTATAATCCCAACAATCTCCCACTTATACTCAAAGTTTGCTTTTAAGTATACTACAACACGTCTCGAGTAGTCCATGACATCTAATGTCACCTACACGAACCTAATAATTTCTCCCACTTATACTCAAAGCAGATTGGCAACGGTCTTGACACCCATTCCACTCACATGTCTCTCGAATGTATTCAGAGGCAGACGCTTTGTGAATGGATCTGCTAGGTTGTCCTTAGACGCTATCTTTGCCACATCTATATCTCCTCTCTTAACGATTTCTCGTATAAGATGTATTTCCTTTAATGTGTTTGTTTGACTCGTGGACTCTTGGTTCTCTTGAATTTGCAACTGCCCCTAGCAGATATTGCTAGACAAATTCAGAACACCATCCAAGTCCACTAAGAAGATCTAGAGCCCAATCGGTTCTTTCACAACGCTTCTGTGACTACTTACCCGAGTCCCATGGTTGAGTCAGTGATGCATTTTTGCTTCACACTCGTCCATTTGATGGCTACACTTCCCAAATGGAAAACACACTAACTGAGGCAGATAATTTCTAGAATCTAAATATGATTGGAAATCCGAGTCCATGTAGCCGATGGGGATTGGAGTATCTGACTGATAAATCAACATTCTATCCCGAGTTCTTTTTAAACTTGGAATGTTTTTAAGCGTTGTGTCAATTCGCTTTCCTGGGTTACTCGATATCTTGCTACCATGCCTACGACAAAGCATATATCCGGTCTCGTACACAGCATTGCATACATAAGGTTTCCTACAGCCGAAGCACAAGGAATGCCTTTCATGTCATCTATCTCCTTTTGCGTCTTAGGGGACATTTTCTTGGATAGATGGATTCCAAGTCTGAAAGGTACGAATCCTTTCTTGGAATCTTGCATGCTGAATTGTTTCAAAACCAGTGTCAATGTATGAATACTTGCGATAACCCGATCATCCTTTTCTTGCGATCTCGAGTAATCTTGATCCCAAGGATGTGTCCGCTTTTCCTAAGTCTTTCATATCAAACCGCTTTTGAAACGCCATGCCCTACGTCGACCACACCTTCTTCACATCGTTCCCGATGATCACAATGTCATCTACGATAGTACTAAGAATACCAATGCGAGCTCCGACACGCTTTTTATACACACAACTTTCAAACTCGCTTTTGATCAAACCAATAAGACTTTATAATATGATCAAAACATTGGTTCCAAGCTCGGATGCCTGTTTGAGTCAAGTAAATGGACTTCTTGAGCTTACAAACAAGATGTTCTTGGCTTTGTTTCAATGAAACCTTGGGGTTGTTGCATATAGATCTCTCCATCAAGACTTCCGTTAAGGAAAACCGTCTTGACATCCATTTGCCGATTTCAACGTTGAAATGCGCAGAAGAATCGATAAGAGAATACGGATGGACTTAAGCATGGCTACAGGTAAAAAAAGTTTCTCATAATCGATCCCTTTCTTTTTTCGAGTATAACCTTTTCGCCATTAGTCTTGTTTAAAAGGTTTCAACCTTCCCGTCCGATCCTCTTTTTCCTCTTATATACCCACTTGCATCTAATGGGTTTGACCCCATTAAGTGGTTCGACTAGCTCCCACACTCTATTATGAAACATAGAACCCACCCGGCTTTCATTGTTGTTTGCCAAGAATCAGATCCTTATCTTGGAGTGCCTTGTCATATGTCCATGGGTTCGATTTAGGGAATCAAGTCCGAGGACTCTCCTATTCCCATGAATCTCTCGGCCGCCTAACAACCCTCCCACTATAACGAGGCTCGGCCAGAAAACGTATCATTTGGTATATCATCTAAGACAATGCAAGACCGAGGTTTACCCTCTAAGCTCATTTAAGGTAATCTCACGGGTTTCTTTGGTTCTATAGTTTTCTTCCAAAATCTAAAGTGGGTGCGGATGTCCACCTTTTGATCTTTGAACTATAGAACATTCACCCTTTTGTTCCCCGGGGTATCCTACAAAAAAAATTTTTTAATTCTCGATCGAGGATCCAACTTACCGGTTTCCTTGTCCAACACGTAGGCCGGACACCCCAAAGTCCTTATGTGTCTCATACTAGACTTGCGTCCGGTCCACAATTCTTTGGGGTTCTGGGAACTGATTTGGATAGCACAAAGTTCAGAATGTAAGTCGTTGTTTTCCAAGGCATGACCCCAGAACGACTCGGGAAGATCCGTGTAACTCATCATTGATCTAACCATTTCCAAAAGAGTTATGTTGCTTCGCTCTGCAAACCTCGTTTTGTTGAGGGGTTCGAGGTCTGAAATGGGATACAATCCCTTCATCAGATAAGTAGTACAAAAACTCATCGCTGAGGTATTCGCCTCCACGATCAGATCGTAGAGACTTGATACGTTTTTCCATATGATTCTCTGCTTGAGCCTTAAATTCTTTAGAATTTCTCAAAGGTCTCAGATTCATGTTTCATAAGGAAAATGTATCTTGAGTAATCATCAATAAAATTACCCATAACCTCCTCTTGCTTTGGTTGACATTTGACTACATACATCTATGTGAACGATCTCTAACACTTCTTTAGCCCCATTCCCCTTGGCTCCAAATTCCATCTTGGTCATATTACCCTCCAAACTTGATTCACAGGTTGGATCCGATTCAACTTGGAGACGCTCCAGTGAACCATCTTTCAACAACCTTTGGATCCTCTTTGGATTTATATGACCTAATCTTAGATGCCAAAGAAGTGTCTCGTTCACGTCTGATGAACGTTTTCTTTTCTAAAGCTTGATTGATGTGTTATAGGATACATTTCGTGAGTGGTGTACACGATTAATTGTATAGAGATTTTCCATCAATGTCCCGTATCAGATACACTCATCATTTCAAAAATGATGTCATTCTTATTAGAAGAAACTTAGTGTCCTTTAATCAAATTTTAGAAACTGGAAGTGAATTCTTTCTAAAACTGGGAACACAAAGATAATCTCAAAAACTTTATCTTCAAAAGATAGGTGAACTTCTCCCATCGCTTTAATCGCTACTCATGTAGCATTGCAATGTCTACGCTACTTGCGTGTAGTATTGCAATAATCGTTACTACCGTAGCATTGCAATATCCGCCACTTACGTAGCATTGCAATGTCTTCTACTTTTAAACGCGTTGCCCGGTGTGATGAGGATCTCACTCCCCACCACGTTCTGCCGGATCATTTAGAACCCGTGAAGCCAACATGATTAGTGGATCTCGTATCAACCACCCACGAATGAGAAGAATCGCCGCTAAACAAGTTTCAACAACTAGTGTGTGAGAATTACCTTTCTTTCCGTCCCTTTTGGGGTTGGAACAGCAAAACCTCCATTGTCCTTTCTCACCGCAGCCTTAAGCACTTCCTCTTTGGATTCTCCTCGACTCAACAAGCATTCCTCATCTTACCATTGCCCTTGGCTTGTGATTCTTGAGTTTTATTGCTTATGGCCTTTGGTCCTCTTCTTTATCTTGCCTACCCTTGGCCTAGAAGATGAAGACGGACCACTTGCCGTCAAAGCTTGAGTTTGGTGTCTTATCATCATTTCGCCGAGTCCAAAAGTTTGCAACAAATTAGCTAGCGAGGCCAAAATGCTCAAAAACCTTTTCAGGAGAGAATGAAGTACCAAATTCATCCGAGTCTCTAGATCATAATCTGCGACTCGAGAATCTCAAGTTTGTTCGGATGGGCCATCTATTTTGAGGACGAATCCTTACGGTTTTTTCTCCACCATTTTCAAATGACGACATCTCTCAAGGTGATCCGACGAGTCCCGCATGTTTTGACTCGTCGGTTGGCTCATCCGATTTTTTGTGTGTCAAAATCCACTTGTGCTTTTTGTGCGATTAGACAATTATAATTTTCCAATCAATATAGTTTCCATACATATTGTATTGACTTTAAGTATAATAACAAGTGGATTAAAAGGTAACGTCATCTTTGAATCGAAATAAACAACTATATGCATAGCACAAGCATATCACAAGATTCGATCACATGCCATCATATTTAAAATCTCAAAAAAAATATGAACAATGCATCAGCCAACATCTCAAAACAGTTTAAATAAGCCACGTGGGGTGGGTCATTATTTAAACACATTCAAGCAGGTTACAAACAAGGACAGTTACAAACCTTTAATATCCAAATTAATAGTTGGCTCACTTGACCAATATAAAATTGACAGGACTTGGGGAAGTATATATGCATATCAATTTTATACCTAAGTAATAACCATGATTAAAAATGGGATTACTATTTTCGCTTTGATCGAGCCTCGTGGGGAGGGTCATCGCCGCCACTAGTAATAACCCACAATCATCCTTTTCGAATTCATTCATGTGAAACCTATCTTTTGACCGAATCCGGTAGGGGAATTTCTCCAAAAGAATTCACAAATAAATAAATCATGGAGGTCAAAATTAATTCAATTTTATTATCCGGAATAAAATTGTCAATTAATTATTTAAAACATACTTAGTAATTTTGGAGTTGAGATTTTTCAATTTGGCAACCCTCATGCAAAACACATTTAAACAAATTAAATAAAGCATAAGATAAGACAAATAAATCAAGCAAAAGCAGAAAAATAATCATATTGGGCACAAATTATCCAATTGTCATGGTTTGATTTTTCTTGGCTTGATCTTAAAGAAACACGTCTCGAATTTCTCCCACTCGTTCGTCTCGAAAAAAAATACTTCATCTCGAACCGCCACGCATTTCGCTTGGCCGGGATGCACGCATCCGAGATCCGGCCTTGGCCTAGAACGACTTTCTAAGATCGGAACCTTGCCGGTCTTTCCCAGCAAGACGGCCCGCCGGTGCCTCGGCGGTATCGGTAAGCGTCAGCGGATCTCGGCGAAGCAGCGTCAGCAGCGCATCCGCTCTCCAGATCCTCCGCCCCCCCGAGCAAGCCGCCCCGCGTCTCCATAGCGCCCCGACCTTTCCGCCCATCCGTTCGGCACGGGCGTGGACGCCCCATCGCCCGCCGACCCTTCATCTCGCGTGCGCTCGACCGCCCGGACCTCACCACCTGCGCGCCAAAGCGTGCCGGTAGCAGCGCGCCGCCCTCTTACTGGTTACGGATTTCGTCCTTTAATTCTTCATCTCTTCGATTTCGATCCGGTTACAATTTATTTACAAAAAATAAATAAACCTAGATCTAGACTAGTCTATTACATTGATCAAATCAAACAAATCCTAGTCTGCTCATTGGATTTTCTCGCGAGCAAAACAAATCGAGCGAATCGAATTAAAAAAAAACCACCGGTTTATATGCATGCAAAATAAAATATTAAAATCCGCGACAATTTGATACGCAAAAACAGATCTAATAGATTCTACTATCCAATTTCAAATTTAATGTCCATGAATTAAATTACAATTTAAAAATTGAGAGTCCAAAGTGGCTTTGATACCGATTGTTGGGGAATGAGAAAGTTGCGAGATCTATTAGGGGTGAATATTTAAATACAAATTTAATTCATTAATTATTACTAGCATGAATTAATCCTATATTAATTCAAATAATAATTGCAACAACATATCATGCATATAAAAAGCCACGTAAAACCTACGCATGCGGAATCTACGGGTTTACGTGAACGTACCTCTCGGGATGGTAGTGACTTTGGTCGGACGGACTAACCAAAAGGACTTCCCAAGTATTCCCTTAGCCCTTGCTCGACAATCCGGTGGAAGGATACTAGCGAACAATTAACAAAAGGAAAAAAATAAACTTTGTTGCACCACTTTCGTGGATTTGCTAATATTTCCAGCACATGGAATTGTTCTTGGGAATGAACTAATCATCCCCTATTTATAGGAGAGAGGGTGAACGAAATTTGTGTGTTTTTTAAATGTGGGAAAAGACTTTTCTTGGTCACCAAGAAATCTTGAATATATCCCATATATTCTTTTTCCCATAATTTAAAATATTCCACAAAAAATCCACCTCCTCAAGTTTATGGAATTTTCGAAAATTATAAGGTGCAAGAATCCAAGATTTGGATCTTCTTGAATTTATGAGATATTCTTGTATTTCAAGAAATACATATCTTCCATAATATCTTTTCAAGAAAATCAAGAAAATCTTTCTTGCCCACTATATTTTCTACTTTTTGAAAATTTCTATATAGATAGGCTAGTGGGAGATTTCTTGAATTTAATGAGATAATCTTGTATTCCAAGAATACATATCTTCATTCCATAACAAAATTCAAAGAAAATCTTTTCTCCCATCATATCTATAAATTTCGAAAATTTTTAGGAAATATAAGCAACAATATTTATTTTATTTTAATCACCTTTTTTCGGTTATTGGACTATATGTTGGGCTACTCAGGGGGCCTTTAGGAGAATTAAGATTGGACCTTCTAATGGATCTTGAATATCTAATATTGAGCCACAATATAATTCAAGCCCATAAATATTAATTAATCCCACTACATAATTAATATCAGACTATCCATCTTAACCCATATTACAATCAATATGGCTCCGGTCATTATTTCCGTGTTTAAGATTATCTAGCCCATTAATTAATTCAAGCCTTTGAAATAGCTTTCCGTTAATTAATATCTTTTGTCCTTGGTCGAGGAACGGTTCAACATTATTATCCATACCGGAAACAAATTCCACTTGCAAGATTTGGTATGATAAAGCTTATGAACCTCCCAAGGGGGCAAATCAAGCAAGCGTACTTGCACACGATTCTTCGTATTAAATCTTAGCAATCACATGTGACCAATAATATTGCCCAAGATAAAAAGTATTGAATCTCTCTCTAATTCGCTACCCATGATAAGTCAAAGCAATAGTTACCAATCCCACGTGATCCTATTTAAGGGACGAAGGTTAAGAAACAACGAACCACTGAGGTCTAATTCTTCCTTGTTCAGTTCTGAAGAATTTATCCTCCTGTGGAGGTCCTATTCAAACAAGATCGGTCATGCACTAGTGTAATCTCTTGGTCAAGACAAATCAATCTCGAGCCTTACACCTCAACCTTTCGCGATGGTTGTTCATTTCCATCTAGGTCGTGAATGGCGACTTATAGTTACAAGCGGATGGATCATTAATTTAATCTTCTTTGATCGGGTATCACTAAATTAACTACAGTGTAACACGTACGAATTATTGAACAAGTTATGCGGTAAATATATATAACATTCAATCATATTTAAAGCATCAGTGATAAACAATTTATTTCAGTAAATAAGTCTGAGAATTCAGTTTCGATTATACAAAGTAAAAGCATACTTTTCAGTATAATCCCAACAGAAATGGTCTTCCCAAAATCAATGGTATATCAACATCCTCCTCCATTTCTAGTACCACAAAGTCCGCCGGAAATACAAACTTGTCAATCTTCACAAGCACGTCCTCCACAATTCCCTTTGGATAAGTAATAGAACGACCCGCCAATTGTAACGTCATGGACGTTGGTTTGAGCTCCCCCATTTTCAAAGCGGTTGTAAATCGATAAGGGCATGAGATTGATGCTCGCACCAACGCCACATAGAGCGTTTCTCTTCTCCTTGTTACTCAACTCACACAACAAGGTTATGCTCCCCGGATCTTTGACTTTTTTAGGGAGGTTTCTTTGGAGTAAGGCACTACACTCACTTGTTAAGCTTATCATTTCACACTCATCCGCCTTCCTTCTCTTAGTGACCAACTCTTTGAGAAATTTCGCATAAGACGGCATCTCCTCGATTGCCTCCAAGAAAAGCACGTTCAAGGTCACTTTCTTGAAGATTTCTAAGAATTTTGCGAACTTATCATCTAGCTTCTTCTTCATGAAATGTTGAGGAAAAGGTGGTGGAACAGGGGTTTTAGGAATTCTCCATCCATCACACTCAACCTTTTCGTTCTTCTCCTTTAACTCCTTAGCCTTCTTCCATTTAGGAACTCTCTTCTCCTCAACACCTTCCACCTCAACACAAGCATCCTCAACAACAATCTCATCCTTCTTATCTTTCTTTTCTCCCTCCTTTTCCACCTCATCATCTTCCAATGGCATGCTCGGCCCATCATACCTTGTACCACTCCTCAATTCAACGGCCTTACAATATTCTCTAGGATTCACCTCCGTCGTGGAGGAAAACTTCCCTTTATCTTTCCCTTGGCTTGAGGATGCCACTTGCCCCATTTGGAATTCCAAGTTCTTCAATTGGTTTGAGAGAAAATTTATGGCATGAGGGATATTACTAAAATTCTTCGAATCATCCTCTATCTTATCAAACCTTTGATTGGACTTGAGTGTTTGTTGATTCGATAGAGAGATAAATGTGGTCAAACTATCCTCTAAAGTTTGCCTCCCTTCATTGTTGGGTGCACGGGCTCCGGGATCAAATCCCGGTGGTAGAGTGAGGGCGGCCTTCGGGTTCGAGTATGAGAAGTTTTCATGTTTTCGGAGGTTTGGACTGTAGGAATTGTTGTAAGGGAAGGCTTGATTATTTTGGTATTGGTTGTTGCTTTGGTTTTGGAAGTTTTGTTGATGATTGTTTTGGCTAGAAGGTTGGTTTTGGCTTGGGAATTGTGAATGTGGATTGTTTTGGTTGGAAAGTTTTGGGAAGGGTTGTTTTGGTAACGATTTTGGTAGTTTTGGTTAGGGGCTTGACTTTGGAAATTTTGGTTAGGGGCTTGGTAATGGTTTCCTTGGAAATTTTGGTTTCCTTGGTAACTTCCTTGTTGATAATGACCCCTACCCATGTAATTGGCCTCCTCCACATGATCAAAACTTTGTGGCATTTCCATGTTTCCTCCCATCATTCCCCTCTTTTGACTCTCCACTAATGAATCCACTTTGTTAATGAGGAGCTTCATTGCCTCCGTCATTGCATTGTTTGGATCACTATCCACTTGAGCAACTCGATGAGCCATAAATCTTTCGGCGGGCCAATTGAAAGTGTTGTTAGCAATTCTCTCGATCAAATCAATCCCTTCCGTCCCGGTTTTATCAAACACCGAGCCACCCGCCGAAGAGTCTATAAAATTTCGTGGCTCATCATTTAACCCATAGTAGAAATAGCTCACAATTTGATCCTTGACGAAGTTGTGTTGAGGACATCTTCGAAGCATAGCATTGTACCTCTCCCAAGCCTCATACAAGTTTTCCCCATCCCTTTGACGAAATTGGGCAATCTCCTTCTTGCAATGGAGGGTCATTGATGGTGGGAAGAACTTCATCAAGAATTTTTTACCTAAGACATCCCATGATCCAAGGCTATCGGGAGGTAGGGACAAGATCCAATCCTTCGCCTTATCCCTCAAGGTAAATGTGAAAGGTCGGGCCCTCCATGCATCGTCCGTCACACCCCCAATCTTGACCGTATCCGCATACTCTAGAAATTGGGCGATGTGCCTATTAGGGTCTTCATTCTTGCCTCCCCCGAATTGTTGTTTTTGGAGCATTTGAATGATCCCCGGCTTGATTAGAAATTGTTAGCCGCTATAGGTGGACGAGCAATGTCATCATAGTGCCTTTGCACTTGTGGGTTGAAATATTCCCACATAGGACGTTCCCTATTTTCACCCCATTCCAAATTCATTCGGTGGTTTTGATTTTCTCCAATTGCTCTTTTTTGGGCTAATCTCCAATTTCGGTCCCGGTTTCTTCTCCTAGCCGTTGCTTCGATCTCAAGGTCAATTGGAATTGGTTTAATTCCACTTGTCCTTGTGTTCATGCACACCTAGCAAATCAACAAAGACCACAATCTCCAATCCAACTATTAGCAAGGTTAGTAACAAAAATAAAAGACACTATTAATCACGTTCAACGAACAACTAGTTATACTCAACACAACCTAGTCCCCAGCAACGGCGCCAAAAACTTGACACGTGTTTTGCAACACACTAACCTCTCAAGTATAAGAGGGTCGTTTCGTGCCCGGTTAAATATCGATCCACGGGACTAGGATGGTGAATATAGCCCAATTGCTATATGTTGTCGCATGATTATAGTGTGAAACGATTTGGAAACTTAAAACAAGCAATATCTAACAATCAAACAAAGATAAACAATAAATGAGCAAGCTAAGAGAAAATAATTAAATAGCAAACGAGTTTGTTCACTAGCGAGAGAAGATGTGCTCGGGTGTTTTTCCTTGTGAGACGATTGTCAAAAGATCAATTATGGTGTTTACCTCTATTTCCGGTTATTCCATAAGGGCGATCACTAAACATATACCATCCCCGTACTTGGTAAGCCTAGGGTACGATATCGGTTGAAATCCTAGGATCGAGAGGTGAATCTCCCTTTGCTAACCCGAGTAATTGCACGGATATGGTCCTCTAATTAGCTAACTACTCCGTCACCGTGTGTTCCCACTTGTAGACTAAGATTGATGCTCCTATGTGTTCTTCACTACCCACCCAAGGTTTTAACTCAAGAAGATAATGTAGATTAGGGGGGTTCTAAAGTATCTACCCAACTCTCGTTGTGATAGGACTTAATCGACTCCAAATCGGATGAATTAAACCAATACCCATATGCCTAAACCCGTCTACCCAACTCTCGTTGAAGTAAACTAGCAAAAACACACAAGCTCATAGCAAAACCACCAAAATAGAACAATAAAATTCCTCTAATCTAAAGGATAACCATCAATAGAGATAAACATTCATAATCAAGCAATTAAACAATCATCACCACAATTCCAAACACCCAAACACTAATAACCTTAGCCCATGGTGCACAAGGCAAAACCCATGGCTAAACAACAAGAAATCATAGAACCCATATCAAAATAAGCAACAATAAACCAAAAGAAAAAAAGAAACACCTTACTATTTAAGTTCAAGCACCAATCCAAACAATTTCCATCAATACTCCTTGGTTTCTTGTTCAAAACTGAAATAAACAATTTATCTATGCTATGCTATGACTATCTAAGCTATCTATGGAAGAAAAATTGAAAAACATTGAAAAACATGTAAAAGTATTAGTTGCAGCTCTCAAAAGTATCACTTGCTCTCTACTCTATCTCTCTCTCAGCTGCTATCTCCTAAAAAAAACAAACTCAAGGCTTTTTATATGGTTTTGAATCCTCTGGCACGTGTCCCTAGGTAAGAAATGGGGACCTCGGATATTTTGACTTGCTCGACTCGAGAAGGTCTGCTCGACTCGAGCAGAGGTGAAGTCGTGCACCCGTTTTCATTTTTTCAGGCTGCTCGACTCGAGCATCGTTGGTCGAGCACAATTGGGTCGAGCAACTCAAAATTTTGGAAATCACCTCTCTTGCTCGACCAAAGGGAGGTCGAGCAAGGTTGCACGACTCGAGCAGCAGGTCGAGCAAATGCAGGTTTGCAGCTTCGGTCGTCGTTTTCTTCATAACTTGAGCTCCCGAACTCCGATTGACTTGATTCTTTTTGCGTTGCGACCCTCATTTCAAGCTCTTTAACATGGTTCAACTCTCTTCTCCTACATCCTTCTAGATCAGATCAGTTTATTTAATCAATTCTATCTTGTTTCCACTCGTTTCCTACACAATGAACCAAACATGCCCTTTCTCCACATTTAGGCACAATTAAGTGAAATTAGTGCAATAAAATCACGAAATGCTATCAAATTAAGCTCAAAATCACATAAATACAAGCAATGACGACCCCTAATCAGATATATCCATCGATATATCCGTAAAATTAATGTTGCGATATTACTTGAGATATCGATATTTTCATCCTTGGTCTTATTATGTTCAATGTTCATGTCATTATTGTATCCATACAATAGGGAGATAAAACTTTCGTGCCGTGTTCATATCAACGTGTCAACCTGATAAATTTTAAAATTGTATGCGTGATCTGATAATTTAACAAAAAAAATATAATACTATAAATTTGGAGAATGAATTTATTAAAGTAACAAATTAAATGATAGTATGGACTAGGAACCTTGCATATGTGACGCGCCACACACATAAACAATGGACATATAAATTTGTATTGTGTGTATACTTTTTTTTTGGACAAAGAATAACTCGAACCCATATGAATCCATGTTTGTGTATATATTGTTTTTTTGATTGGTCAAATAATAACTCGAGCTCATGACCTCACAGTATAAGCAGTGGTGCTCTAACCACTTGAGCGGTAGCATTTCGTCCGTGTTTAATGTATATATTAACTATCACTTTGAATAATATTATATTCACTTTACAAGACTCGTGTTTGAGAGTTGTAAAAACTAATCTATAAAATATTCTCCTATATATTAATATGTTTTTTTTTTTTTGGTGTGTCGTTTGTAAATTCATTTAAATAAAGTGTAGTTTTCTTAGTTATGTCTATCCAAATAGATAAAAACTCGCATGAGACGGGGTACAACTTAACACAAATTACACTCACCTCTCTCAAAATGTTAAAGCGTCAATGCCCAATTTATGCCCCGTCTCACCGTGAGCCGTCTCATGCAAGTGTGCCTCATCCAAATATTATTATATCATGTATTAGCTGGTTTAATTTTGTGTATGTGTTCTTAATTAGTAGAATCATTATTTAATTTTTTATATCCTTTGTTAATTAGCGATAAAAATATAATGAGTAGTGGAAGGTTGGACAAAATATTGAATTCATGAAAAGGAAGTTTGAAGTAGATCATGGTTGTTCGTGCGTGTAAATTAATTTTGGCGCATAATAATTGCTTTGGTCAGAAGAGATGCCAATTATATAGCTCACGAGTTTGCTAGGAACTCTGACATTATGTGAGTTCTTTTTGTTGGCTGGATCCTCTAAACTAGTCTTTTTTATTTTCAAAAAATAAAATAAAAACTATACTACATACTAAAGATACTTTTAAATTATGGAAACTAGTCTTTCTGATTTTCAAAAAATAAAATAAAAATTATACTACATACTAAAGATACTTTAAATTTTTTTAATAGATTTATCAAATGATTATGCAAAACTTTTCCTTACATTGATTAGAATTTAATGCATATGTTTTATTTAATGCTATAATAAAAGTAAGTCTTTTTTTTCCAAAATGTATATCAATTAATTGTATGGTACAATTATATATAATTAATATATTTAATAAAAATAATTAATATTATTCAATTAAAAAAATAATGATGATCAACTAATACATTTTAAAATAAAGTACCATTATCATTTAAAAATACACTTTAATTGCATGATACAAATGTATATAAGACTTTGACTAAAATAATTTGTGTTCACAATTATTCCGGCGGACTTTGAACTTTACAATCTTAAACTCTTATGTATTTTGAGACTTAAACTTAAAGATTTTGAAATCCTATTAATCATGTTCTACCTCATCACCTACTATTATTCTACATTTTGTTCTTTCGGTACACTCACATCATCAATTTTTTTATTATCGCAATATACTCTTAATAATATAATAATACAACATCAATTATTTTTTCCACCATCATACCCTATAAAATCTAATAATAAATATACATCTTAATTATTTATTAAGATTTTAAAACTCTAGACCAACATAAGCCCAATACCGACATAACTTAATGACATGCATATACTATACATATTATTTTCCTAAAATATTGGAGCATTGTAGTTGTTCTTTTCCAATTATTTATTTTATTTTTTTTACTATTCCCTCCATCCTATTTTTTATTATTAAATTACTGTAGACACGGAGATTAAGAAAAAATTGGAGATAATAGTATTAAATGATGTAAAGTGAGTTTAGTGGAGAGAAATAATAGTATTAAAAGTTCATTTATTTTCTTTTTAAGAAATGATCAAACAAAATTAAGACGACTATTGACGAAAAATGGACAATCAAAGTTAGGACAGGAGTACTATTTTACTAACTATTTTAGGAAAAAGCCATAACTATTTTTTTTTATAGAAGCCATAACTAAATTCGTGTTGGCCACTTTTTAATATGTCGTACATCTATTACTTGTATAAAGAGGGAGTTCAGTAAAATTGGCCAGTTTCCTTCAAGTTATCGGTAACATCCTCGCAAGTTGCCCAAGAAGTGTAAAGTGGTTTTGCGCTACGTGTCGGTAAGTGGTTGCAACGTGTGAGAAAGATTGGTTAATTAAGGCGGTTGTATTTTCCTTTTGCTCTCCTCAGTTTTTTTATTTGAGATTTTTATCTCTTGTTCTCTTCCCCGTTTAATTTCTCTACGTTCAAGTGTCTTTGCCTTGTGGCGTTGCACAACTTTATCATATTTCCAACATAAATTTCTAGCGTTTTCATCTCAAAATCTCGTATTCATTTCTTCCAAGCCGCCGTCCTCCAGTTTTGTTCCAAGCGTGAGTTCAACGGGTATGCATTTGGTGAATCGTGTTCTCCCATGTAATTAATATAATGAATCGGAATGTGATTTGGGTTTGAATTAAGAGGTAGGTTGATTACTACGCAGCAAGAAAGTGTTGGCCCATGTGAATAGGTGGCGTTGGTCGGTATTCTCACTTCTTAATTTTGTACTGGTTTTGCAATTTCAGACATATGGTGTATGACGATAATGTTTCCACTAATCGATTGACTACTATTACCAGATAAAGAGGCAAACAGGGGACAAGATTCATGAGTTTATTCACAAGACGAATTATAAATACTGGTTCATGGTTCAAAAGAGAGGGGTTTACCGGTTCTGTTTTAAGAATAAATCCCCCTTTCATGAGACTATAGATTTTGATGTTCATGTTGGTCATTTTAGGTACTTTGATCAACATGCCATCTATAGTACTTGGCCTTAATTTATTGCTTTTCTTGTAGTTTGTGATTGTAGAAATTGGGTAATGAAATGGGGTTTGTTTGGTTTGCAGAGCATTTTAATCCAGATTTCGAAGCTGTAAGAAGCTCTCTTCAATATCCAGTTTGAACAACACCTGCCCGAGGCTCGAACGGATCGCCAGGTAATTGGAATATATATAGCCTTTAATGATATGTCATTGTGTGTTCTTCCTACCCTCCTTTGTTTTCCTCCCTCGTTTTCGAATCAGCACTGGCAATTCTTTTTGGGATATTCAAGGAACCTGTTTTTAAATCACGGGATGTTAACTACATTGATGTTGTTATGAACGATGTTCGGTGTTTAGTGAAGTAGTTAATGCAGGGGTGTGTCTAGGCTTTTTCGAGTTGACTTACAAGGTCATGTGCTCCATCAAACATTCCAATACTAAAATATTGGCACTTGATTATTTGTTGTGCCTCCCTTTTCCCTCAAAATCTCTGGCACTGATAGATTCAGCCAATATTTACCCTCTTTGTGAGTTTGATTTATTTTTATTTTTTGGGTTTTTTCCTGTATGAAGTATGAACCCTCTCTCCTTCACTCTGTAAAAAATTCTTTGACCTATATATTTGTGAAACGAAATGTGAAGTTGTGACATGTTACCATCTATGGACTTCACACCATGCAATTCTATCCCTCTAAGATCATAATCCTTTTTTTAATCAACTCAATTGGCACAGGACTGAAGAAGAATTCGAGAATGGTCACTTGGAAAATGCCTTGAATATAACATACATGTTCAGTATGTCAATATATCAGGGTTGCAAAAGTAGCATAACGTCTGTATATGCAACAACTGATCTTCTTAATGCAGTAAGTTTTATTTTATGTATTTTGCTTTTCAAACTTTGATTTTTTTAGTACATGATGCTCAGTTATTATTATTTTTCACTCTGTAACAAATTTTGTGAAAATCTTACAGGTTTTATTAGTTCTGGAGTTTTCATGGCCCCTTTTCAAACTTTCATTTTTTTTTATTTATCTTTTGTTTTTCCAAATTTTGTGAAAATCTTACAGGTTTTATTAGTTCTGGAGTTCTCAGGCCTCTTCGCCTAAATTTATCTTTTGATGCTTTCAGAATTTACTAGTAATTATTTTTAATGAAATAAATGGATTCCTCATCCTTGTAATCAAGCTGACTGCTAATTTTGGGGCTTTAATGTGTGGTCTTAATTAGTTGAAAAATTAAAACGAGGTGTTCACTGTTAATTTACCCCTTTTCTAAATGAGCTAAGTTGATTACTTAAAGAGTGTTGATTTTGGTTTTTTCCCCTACTTGTGAATTGTGTTCTTCTTTCCCTGCTTAATGTACTAAGATGAAGATTTTTGAAAAAAATCAAAATATAAGATCTGGGTTAACACCTCATGCCATGAGGGTGCACACTAACTAGTATATCAAAATGAGCATATAATTTTATTTTATTTTTAAATGAACACATAATATATTTATAATAATATTCTAACTCTAAGCAGGTACTGTTCAATATTGTATCCACCCTGATGCTTGATGATCCTTCTACTCCGTTTACAAAAGCGTTTCTTTCCCGCCGATTGCTACTCCAGGTTGTATAAACCGCATTTCTTTCAAGCAATTCACACTCAATCGAACAATGTCGTCGTTGATTTCTTCGATCGACTTCTCCGGCATTGCATCAGCAGCATTGAATCAAGCTTTGATCTTGAACGACCCGTTAAGCAGATACACACGCAGATTGTACTTACGTCGTCCTTCTCAGCTTTCTTGTCAGCTAGACTCATTTCTGCATACGTGAAAATTTCCCTTTTAAACGATGCACGCAAGGTGTTTGATAATTGTCCCAGAGACTGCTTTTTCACCTCTCTGTTCTGGAACTCGATGTTACGTGCTTACGTTTCGGATTTTAGGTACGAAGATGCTCTGGTATTGTATTCCCGAATGCGTCGAATTAATGTTCAGCCTGATGGGTTTGGGTTTCCGCTTATTATAAAGGCCTGCGCCATGAGGGGCGATGTTAGATTGTGCAAAATTGTTCATTGTCATGCTATACAGATGGGGTTGTCGAATAATCTACACGTTTGTAATGAGTTGGTGGGAATGTATGGAGAATTTGGCCGGACGGAAGGTGCTTTGAAGGTGTTCGATCATATGCCTCTGAGAAGTCGTGTTTCGTGGAATGTTATGATATCGGGTTTTGCCAAAGACTATGACTGTGATGGTGCGTATGGGATGCTTTGTCGAATGGAGAACGAGGGCTGGGAGCCGGATTCCGTGACTTGGACGTCGTTGATATCTAGTTTTACTCGGTGTGGCCGTTTCGACAAGACATGGGAGTTATATGCTCTGATGAGGGCGAAAGGTGTTGATGCTACTGCTGAATCAATTGCCGTTGTTATATCGGCATGTGCTGGAACACCGATCAATGGTGAGATTGTGCATGGCCATGTAATTAGAGGTGGCTTTGAGAAGTATATATTTGTTAGCAATGCACTTATAAGCATGTATGGGAGAAATGGTGCTGTAGAAAAGGCAGAGTATACGTTCTCTGTATTAAAATCGAAGAGTTTAATAAGCTGGAATGCGTTAATATCAGCCTATGCTCAATCTGGTTTATGCGATGAGGCCTTCTCCGTTTTCCAGAGGTTGAAGAATTCGACGGTAAAGCCTAATGTGGTGAGTTGGACTGCTCTTATTAATGCATTTGCTGCTAGTGGGCAGCATAAGGATACGACTTTGGAACTCTTCCGCTGTATGCAGTTCGATCAAATTATACCTAATGTTGTTACAGTTGCCAGTGTGTTATCAGTTTGTGCTGATTTATCAGCACTCTGTTTTGGTAAAGAGATTCATGCCCATACAATTAGATTGTTGATGGATAAAGAAATGTTGGTAACAAATGGTTTGGTAAACATGTACATGAAATGTGGTAGTTTTAGGACAGGATATTCACTATTTGAAGGAATGGAATTTAGGGACATAATCTCGTGGAACGTAATGATTACCGGGTATGGGATGCATGGGCTTGGCAACGAAGCTCTGAAGATTTTTGATCGAATGGTGGATGATAGAGTTAAGCCCGATGAGGTTACTTTCGTCGCTGTTCTTTCTGCGTGTAGCCACTCGGGCCTTGTGGTAGAAGGCCGTGAACTTTTCGATCAAATGATTAGGGAATTTGGAATTGAGGCCCGAGTGGAGCACTACGCTTGCATGGTGGATCTTTTTGGGCGGGCTGGGCTTGTTGATGAAGCGGGCCGGGTCTTGAAAAGCATGCCTATTGAACCCAATGCACCGGCGTGGGGAGCTCTGCTGAATTCTTGCAAAATGTATAAGGATATGGGGTCTGCAGAAGAGAGTGCTGCTCGTATTTTTGATCTTGATGGTGAGGCGATGGGGAGTTATATGTTGCTGTCGAATTTGTACGCAGCAAGCGGGAGGTGGGACGAGTCTGCGAAGGTTAGAGGGTCAGCTAGGAGTAGGGGTTTGAGGAAAATCGTGGGACAAAGCTGGATCGAGGTGAAGAAGAAGGTGCATTCGTTTTCAGCTGGAAAAGGTTTTGGCTTGGATATGGAGGAACTGCGTGTGGTTCTTGAAGATTTGAAGATGCAGATGGTGATGGATGATAGCTCTGTGTCTCAAGAATTATTCGAGATAAGCTGAAGAAGGTGAAGATGTTTAAGAAAATATTTAGATGTGTAATGCAAGAATTTTGAAGGCAGATCAGATACAGAACTGAATAGAGCAGCATAAAGGAAATTTATTTCTTTCATCTTGTAGTTTTTAAGAGGTACTCCCTTCGTCCCAGAAGACTTAACACACTTTCTTTTTTGGTCTATCTCATAAGACTTTGCACACCCAAAAATGGACACAATATTCTTCACTTATAATCTTACAACACACACTTATTACCCCCTAACACACTTATTACCCCCTATAAAACAATTTTTCTTAATCTCTGCGCCGAAAAATTGGCGCAGAGTCTTTCGGGATGGAGGGAGTATAATTCTGTATCTTTTTGGTAAACAATGGTCAGATATCATTTATACAAAAATTTGTCGTTAAAGAACTAGTGGTCATATTTTTCCTTATTAATTTAGTAATGGTGTAATGGTGTGAACTTATTATAAAAAATACATTTTTTGTGTTTTCATATTTTGGGAACTATTTTTTTTCTCCAATAGCAGAAACTGAAAGTGAGTAAAAAACTAGTAATATAATAATGTGGAAAACAGAAAATGTACATATTGGTCATATTAGACTAAATAAACATTATAATGTTCACCAAAACCAAATACTATTTCACCAGTTACTCAATTTTTTGCATGAGTAAGTACTAGTATAATAGTATTAGCTAATTGATCAAAATTAATCTTCTCATTATTTAATAATTTTATTTTGAACTAGTTTATTAGTTTTACTGTCACTCATTCAATATTTTTCCTCTTGAAAATAAAAATTGCAATTTTATTTTCTTTAATATTAAAATATTAATTAAGCACAATATATTTGGTTTTAGAATCATCCTTTCTTCCCGCCCAAATGCAGCAATGGCATCAGCGCTTTCATGGATCAAAGCGGACGAAACAGCAAGGAAAGCGCTCCTCAGAATTCTCACAGAGCGGCCCTCTCTCCTACTCCCGCCGCCGCTCCACCGCCTGCCATTCCGCGTCGGCAACACCGTCGAAATCGTGGGGCCCTCTCCTTCTGCCAAAACCCTAATCCTCACCCAGGTGAACACAACAATTGCATTCCTCCTACTTATTGCCACATCAAGAATTCCTCGATTGAAAAAGTGCAATATGATAGTATTGATTTATATATTTATTTGATTAGGCTGCGATAAATTGTATTTTGCCTAAAGAATGGAAGGGCGTGCAATATGGAGGGCTTGAGCGTGCTGTGATGTTTATTGATTTGGACTGCCGTTTTGATGTTTCCAGTTTTGCAAAGGCTCTTGAGCGGCGAATTATTAGGGCTAATGGTGATTTTTTTACCATTATAAACATGATGATTACTTTTTCTAGTGTTGGGGGCTAATGTTGAATTATTGTAATGCTAATTAGGATGCAGAAGCACCGTGAAGGGGAATGAGAATCGATATGATAAAGATTTGTTTGTAGCGTGCATGAAAAGGTTCTTGTACACCCGATGCTACAATAGTTTCGAATTTCTTGCTACACTTAAGGTTAAAGATCCTTTTTAATTTGGCTGAATATATTCATTATCTTGTGAGTGTAGTTTTCAATTTTCAAGCTCTTGCTAATAACAAATGTGCTAGTAATTCATTATCCTTATGGCATTCATTTCTACACTGAAAACTGATATTTATTAATGATCATTAACTAATCCTTTCCGAATTAGAGTTGGCTTGCACGTGATATTTACTTTATTAACTTTTTGTGTGGGCTCACTAGAACTTAGAAGGAGCATAACTTTGTGGTGATTGAGATTGCATTTTTTTTATGTATTACTTCTCTGTGCATTCACCCATCTTGCAGACATTGCCTTCTCGGCTTCAGAATGAAAAAGAGAAGCAAGGCAGCTTTGTTTATATGCTTATGATTGACAGGTTGGTATATTGTTTAGCAGCACATTCAAATTTCCAGCTATGTTTCTTCAGCATTTTCTTTTAAAAATTAATGTTATGTATTATCAGTTACGAACACCTCATTAGGAATCCTTTAACTCCAGCATCGGAGCTTTTTACTGGATGGATCGTGCTTTGCCATCTTCATCAACAGCGAACAACAGGTTATAGCTCACAATGAATTCTTGCTTGATTTCTGTTTGGTTATTTTAACTTTCATTTCAGGTTCTGTCTTACTCATGGTGTAGGCAAGAAACTTCTTTGATATATATTTTTCACTTTCTAGTTCTAGTTAGTTCATTTTTTAGGTTTTTTGGAGTACTTTTTTCACCTGTCTACATATTATCAATCTGTATAGTTTCTTTCTTGTGTCCTTTTCATACTTGACAAAATGCACCCCACCTTTTACTTTTCCAAGTCCCTATTCTTTTCCTTAGTGACTTTCAAGAATAAATGTTCGAAGTTGAGCTTATTTAACTATGTACAGGAAGAGTCTTTCCCTACAGACAGTAGTCGGAGCTGTAGTTCAGGAAATGCAGAGGGTTCTACTGGTCTATCCCATGCTTGTTTTAGCTACAAAATCAGCAGCATTTGGTGATAAGCAATCTACAACTGAAGTGATAAGGTTAATAAGAAATATGACTAATTTTATTTAAGATGCAATATTCTAGACCTATGAACAAATTCAGTTGCCTTCCGTCATCATCAAACCAACACATAGTTTACTTGAATCTGTGCTTCAAGTTCTACTTCCTTAGATACTTCTTGTACCAGATTTGGCAATAAGCTTTTTACATTCAAATACTCAAAAAAGAATTGTAGCCCATGATTTCAAGTACTTATCTTTCCTCGTCTCTTGGATGTGCAAGAATTCCTACTATGGCCATTTTTAATATTCTTACTAACCTCTGGAAACAGTGTCTTCTATTATTCCATGTCTTGACGTATTGAATGTCTGAAAGATTAGAAGCTCTTGCTTTCAGGAAAAAGTCCGATGGTAAGGTGTTCGATTCAAGAGGTCCTCAGAATATACCATATCGTGACTTCATGCCTGCAGTTTGGCAGGTACATTCTTCTGTATAATTATGATTATAATCTACGAGTTTACTATGGGGCATTGTAAGGGCTTGAGTACCCCTTTACTACTCATTGTGGGGAGTATAACATTTTTTCCTATCAAAAAAAAAAAAAGAAAAGAAAAAGGGTCAACCTTAAAACCACATATCCAAATCCCTCCATCTAAAACCTTAAAATCTTTTACATTACACAGTTTTTACTATTTAAATTGACGAAATAACACCTTAATAATCTTTCATGTCACTGCAGTCCTTTGTTTCACACAGAATACTTCTACGAGCATCAGGTTCCAATCCATTAACTCTACATGCATATTGATTCTTGTTCGTTAACTTCGTACATAATACTCTTACACTTGCTCTGTATCCTCTATAGCAGATGGTGAAAGATCACTTCAGAATCGGCCGACTTTTTCCACAGAATGGCTGTTGCCACCACTGAAATTCTCCGACCATTTTACAGTAGACAATGTAGTGAATTTTTGGTTCATACTACTTCATATTTATACGAGCTTGATCGTATCGTTGTTTACTGCAGGATGGTCTCTTAGTTACACTATGAAGTGGATGTGCACTCCGGACAACTTGTGAAGCAGATCGTAATCGCTCATCACAGGATGGTTTATTTTGGCTCTCTGGAAATATCATTTATAATTATGAGATTTTGTAGCATATGGAACTATGGAAGTAGTGAAACAGTTGATCATCTTGTACCTGTTTCAATGGATTCATGAGATGTTCATAAACTTTAGGTCATATTAAGGGGTGTGTGCAATTGATTGTTTTTCCAAGGAAGTGATTTAAATTGATGTTTATAAGAAAATCACAAGTTGGTAAAATGAAGTGTTTTATAAAAACTTTAAAAGTTGGAATTATTTCCTGAATAATCAATTTTAGCACATATATATAAATATCTTTTAAAAATTGATTAGTACAAAAAGAATAAGGTTACAAATAGTCAAATGAGTTTCCACGATTTGGACTAAAATGGGTGTGCAGTAAAACTGGGTGACTATTAAAGCAAAACTGCAAAAGCCCTACAAAAGAAACAATCGTTTCATAATTACCAATTAACTATGGCGTCTTCTCCTATGAAGATCTACAAATTTCCTAGCCAACTACTGTTTCTGTTATCACTAATTTCGCCTTTCTCCGGCGATCACTGCATCGGAAAACCAGTTCAAGTTGGACGGCAAAGTGTTGGAGCTCACCGACTCAAATTTTGATGCTGCGATTTCGAATTTTGATTATGTTTTCGTCGATTTTTACGCTCCTTGGTGTGGTCATTGCAAGCGCCTCGCGCCTGAGGTTTGAATTTCTTTCTTTATTTGGGTTTTTATTGTTTTTCGTTTTATTGATTTGAATCTCGCTCGTATGAAGATGATTGCCTTTTCAAGTTGCATTTGGACCAAAGTGGCGTGCATTATTTTGATTGGTTATTGTAATTTTTGTTTAATCGAGTTCTTAGAAGGAATATGAATCTTGGAGAAGATTTCTTTCAGCTGCAGAGTGAAAAAGCTTAGTGTGTAGCTGTAGTTTATACTATCAAGTTCTTATCTTGACTTGGAGGATTCAGGAAAATGGAAATCCTCTCGAATTGGAGAGAGTATTGGCTGTGATTTTACATGATTTTATTTTGTTATAAGTTATAGTATGATAGGACAATGCTGCTAAGTTATAAAAAGTGACATTATTATATTAAATTTTTGTCTGTTAGTTAATATTTAGAATAGGCTATGGCTGTTGTATTCTGGTCTCATGGTGTGTATCTAGGAATGAAATTTGCTATCTTTTATCCCTTTTAATCCTTAACCATCAGCACAACCGGATATTTGATATCAGTTTTGTTCCTTGGTTGATGGGTGTTTTTTGAGGCATCTAGAAACTCAAAAACAACAGATATTGGGGAAAATTCTGAAACTGATATTAAGATGTATGGGGAGGAAGCCACATAAGACATGGCTTGAAACAGATTTAACTTGGTAATACCAATTTTTATGAATGTGAATCTTGCATTGCAGTTAGATAAAGCAGCCCCCATTTTAGCTGGATTAAAGCCGCCCATAGTTGTGGCGAAGATAGATGCTGACAAGTACAGAAAGCTTGGTTCTAAGCATGATATTGAGTATGTGGCCTCATTCTCCTTGCTTTTCTTAACATGAAATGTATTATTTATCTTTTGAATGCATAGAATTAGAAAAGGTACTAAATTTATTTTCAAAATGCAGTGGGTACCCAACTCTAAAGATTTTCATGCATGGAGTTCCTACAGAATATTTTGGACCCCGGAAAGCTGATTTACTTGTTCAAACATTGAAAAAATTTGTTGCCCGTGATGTTGCCCTTCTCGATTCCGACTCTGCTATCAAAGAATTTATCGAAACAGCTGGCACTAATTTCCCTGTGTTCATAGGCTTTGGCTTGAATGAGCCTGTGTTATCGGATTTAGCCATCAAGTATAAGAAGAAAGCATGGTTCTCTGTGGCAAAGGATTTCTCAGAAGACATCATGTCGTTATATGATTTTGATAAAGTGCCTGCTTTGGTTGCTATTCAACCAGCCTATAATGAACAAAGCATTTTTTATGGGCCATTTGAAGGTTAGCTTGTTTCTGATTATCAAAGTAGCATGCTCTTCATTTAATGTTATTTTTACCCCAATTTTGGGTGTTTAAAATAGTAAGAAGATGGGGTGTTTCACATTTCAGGACATTTGGCTAACACTTTTACATTTCTTATGGAGATTTTTAAAATGGTTGGCATTCTTTTTTAAATTTAATGATGTATTTATTTTCCATCTTTATTTTCCTGAATACGCAGAAAAATTTGTTGAAGATTACATAAAACAGAGTTTGCTCCCTCTGGTATTACCCTTAAGTGAAGATTCATTGAGATTAGTTAAAGATGACAAAAGGAAAGTTGTTGTAACAATCATGAAGGATGAAGTAGATGAGAAGTCCTATGAACTAATTAAAGTTCTGAAAGCTGCTGCCTCTGCAAATCGTGACTTAGTATTCGGTTATGTTGGGTTGAAGCAGTGGGAGGATTTCGTTGAATCATTTGAAGTCTACAAGAAAACCCCGCTTCCGAAGATGGTTGTTTGGGATGGTGATGACGAATATCATACAGTAAGTGATGGTTTTTCCTTTTACAAAACCTTTCCTTTTACCTCTTTGACTTTTCTGGCTTTTTCGAATGGATTATGTTTTAATGATTCTTTTCTAAGGATTATGCTCTTCCTGATTTGCTCTGTCTAGAATACACGTTTTTTCCCATATCAGTACTTACGTATATCATTTACAGTTTGTTTACAACAAAAAGAATCATTCACCAACTCTTCAAGGTATCGTAATCCTTGTTTATCTTATTTTAAATGCTTGTGATCTATAAAGGGATAGAATTGAATGAAATGGTTGCCTTTTTTTTTCCAAAAATAGTTTGATGAGTAAGTTTCCTGTGCACCAGATGTACGAGACCAGCTATACCTTTTAGTAAAAAAGACAAGCCATTTCAAAATGCACTTAAATTGCACGGTGCCCCTGGTGCATACAAGACTTTGTCTAGTTTGATAAGCTATCACTACAACTGCATATAATGGTGCATCTCTTTGTTGAGCAGGTTGTTGGTTCAGAAAGCATCGATGAAACCAATGTGGGCAACCATGTGTCACGATTTCTCGATGGATATAGAGAGGGAAGTGTAGTAACAAAACATCTCTCCGGTCCAACTTTAGCGGGATTCATAAAGTCACAAACCGGAGTCAGAATCGGTCTCATGCTAATCTTCTTTGTGTTAGTGCTGATATTGATCTTTACTTTGGGTAAAGAAGAACCTCTAACTGTTGGTACTCGAGACCAAGCTGCTGATGGAAGGAGCTCGACTTCTTATCAAGAAACCAGAGAACAGCATGGGGATACTTTGAAGGAGGATTGATTTCGTGTTTTTTCTGAAATACAAACAGATTATTACACGTTTGATGAATTAGATTTTCTGCTAATATTATTGTAGTATTCGATAATGATGATCATTTACATGTACTTTCAACATTTATTTCCTCGTTGTTTGACTATTTGTTGTCATGTAGAAGGTGGATTATTCCCATTTTTGTATATGTACCTGGTACTTTGTATTATACGAGGGATCTTTTCTAGGTTCGCATGAAAATTTTATAATGTTTTAAGGTTTTGATGAAATCAATTCGCATAGCCACCTTAAGAGGGTTCTTTTTATGTCAAAAATAAATTGAGTGGCATTTTTACAATAAAAGAGAACAAATGCAATTTTTAACTCAATTTTGATTCAAAATTTCAATCAAGTTGCTTTTAACTTTTTTTTTTATGAATCATAGTAAAAAAATGGTAAAAAAATTTAGTTCATATGATGAAAACATAACATCTTTTGTACGTTTTTTTTTTAAATGAACTAATGCTTCTTATTGTATATTTTAGTTTTTTTTGCAAATAAGTTGAATTGGTTGAAATTACATGCTTTTAACTTTTTTTTTTATGAATCATAGTAAAAAAATGGTAAAAAAATTTAGTTCATATTATGATGAAAACATAACATCTTTTGTACGATTTTTTTTTAATGAACTAATGCTTCTTATTATATATTTTAAGTTTTTTTTGCAAATAAGTTGAATTGGTTGAAATTACACTAATTTCATTGTACAACCTGTAGTAGTTGGCTGGTATTTTATAGCATCAAAAAGTGACATTACTCCAAATTTCCCCTCTATTTTCAATCATGTTTCATTTTACTACTTGTTATACATGTAAGTCATGTGACAGAAATAAGATAAAATACAAGAGAAAAAATCTCACGAAGACAAATGAAGAAGTGAAACAAATTAGCAATGCCCCTCTCTGTATATACAGATCTAAGTAAAAACCAAAAAACCAAAAAAAGAAAAAGGACTAAATAAACAAGAATCAATCTCTGCAAGTAAAAACCTTTCAACTCATATAGGAAAAGCTTCATGCCATACCAATATTTTTCAAACAATTTGCTGCAAGTTTGCCCTTGACACCATCTCCAATGATCAATCAACATTAAATTCCCACATGTTTATCATCTTCATTATCTTACTGTTAGTAGAAGATCTAAACAACCACCATTTCTTCAAAATCTCCATTAGCTTCTCCGAATCGACTAATCACAGTATGCTATGTCTATAGCTTCACTAGCAATCTGGAAGGGACTGAGCTGAAGCGAACGGCGAAAAGCTCGTGGCCGACTCGCTGTAATGCAGTGTGTTAGCCGGCCGACTCGAAGATCCGATGTAACTCGATGAAGCGTTGGCTGGACTCGGAATATACGGAGACAAGTATCGGGAATTGAGAGACGATAACGAAGGGTAGCCTAACGAGTGTGGGGAAACTAAATAGGCCCCGCGAGATCTTTGGGACGACATGTTCCTTAGGTCGGCTGAGCTCCGACTTGCACTTAGATGAGGAGATTGGTGGGATAGAAGAGAATTGGGATTATATGGAGTGGAGGAGACGGATTGGGGGCGGGAAACGGATGGGGATCGAGATGATGATGGGTGTATTTGTATGGCTGATGATGAAGCTAATGATGATCTAAAGGACGATAAAGCTGCTGATGAGGAGGCAAAGGAACCTGCGGCGGATGAAAGCAGCGGCGTAGATTCTGATGCTGGTGGTTCGCCGGTGCTAGTTCTTGCATCACGCTTGCAGACGGGACAGAATGTTCTCCACGATGTTAGCCAAGCGTCGACACAAATAGCATGGAATTCTGGAAAAATGAGAGATGATAATTATTAAGTCATGGCAAAAGGTGATATTTTGATTCAATTTTGACCAAAATTAGACTCGTTTACCAAAAAAAAAAAAAACTGAAATATATAGCGAGAATTATTAGTCCATATAAAAGAACGTTTTAGTTCGTAGGCTGAACAGTATTTGTACCTTTCCAACATACAACTAATACTTCTCAATATATGAACTGATACTTTTCATCACATGAACTAATACTTTCCAAAAATATTCTTATTGTCCAGCCTACAAACTAATACCTTCTTTTTATGAACTGTTCCTTTCCATCCCACGAACTAATACTTTACAACCATTTTTTATTATTCGTGAAAAGTTACTAAAAAACATTTTGGTTGAAATTTTTTAATCAAAATTGCACTAGTTGCACGGTGCAACTGGTGCTCCAAAGTGTTACTCTTATTATCATTGCCATCATTGATCATTCCAAAAGCATAGTGTGTGCGTGTGTGTGTGTGAGAGAGAGAGAGAGCACACACTATGGCGACATGGCAGGACTCGTAGCTTCTCGCCCATGGTGTAGTCTTCTAGACAGATGGCGCAAGTTGATGAGGTACAGCTCTCATCAAGAACGGCTGTAAAAACTAAAGTGGGCATGGCTTTGACCAAGAGGCTGCTCATACCATGAAAATCGCGTACATGTGGAGCTTGAGGGCGTTCCCTTCTAATGCGATGCCTTCGCACAAAGAAACATGTGGCTAACAAGGCAGACATGGCCAGCAACGAAATGAAAGAGATAGCCATGATAGACCATGCTGAATCTTCAAAGCTCGGCGATATACACAGCCGCATATCACTATCCCCAACGTATTTTACCAGTGTTTCAGCACAAGCTTTCGAAACGAATACAGCGTTTATCTTTATACCAGCAGAAGTTCCAGCCACTGAGTTTCAAAAACTGGTGCTTTTAGATAATGACATTTAGAGAATTTGAGATTCACACACTCAAATGTTCAAATAATACGTCTCTATGCACAAATTCTTAAAATAATCATTGCTCCCGTTGATTAACTTTTACAAATATACGGCTACTGCTTGGTTATTGATGTTTTCTGGAGAGAATATGATACCTTACATTGGAGAGTTGACCCTGGTACTCAATCAATCACCCCGAATAAGGTAATAGGCATTTTTGCTATAGCATGTCTAAAAGTTTATATATAATCAACAATTTTTTGGTCCTTAATCCTAATGGTTGCATATGACTATATCCGTTCGGTTATAAATGATAAAGAGTTGAAGATGCAGGGGCCTACCAGAAAAAGAAGAAAAGAGTGTTCTATGAAAGCATTATTTAAATATTTACAAAGAAGAATTCAGCTTAACATAGTTGATTAAGATTTTATGGCAGCAAAGGGACAGCAAAGACTACCTACCCCAACAATTTAAATAAGTTCAAAATCAGGTCAGCCAAGAAATTTTGCTAGAATACACCTACAATTTAACATGTAGATGCGAAAGCAACGAAAGACGACAATGTGGCACCCAGTGACTTATGTTATGGGATAGCAGTCGACTGCAGAGATGATCGCCTATTTTAGGATTATTAAATCCGATAGACTTAGTAGAGTGAACATACGATCACGGGTTCAAACATTTCCCTAAAAAAGAAATGGGAAAATAGTATTTTTGGTCCTGACGACTTTCACGAATTGAAATTTTAGTCCGGTAATCAGCCGTCTAAAATATTAAAAAAAAATGAAAGTTACAGTTCTATTTTCAATTTGGTGAGAGACGACAGGACTGTAACCAGACTAAAGTAACTATTTTCTCAAAAGAAAAAAGGCATAGAAACATATTCACGAAACATTATATCCAAGAAATTGCACATATCAGTCGGAGGTAGGAAACAACATACTTGCAACTAAATCACCGTTTTCATTGTCATAAACAATGGCTGCTTTGAATCCTGCAGCTTGCGCTTTTCTGACTTTGTCATCAAAGCTACATCCTCCCCGTACAATCAGTACAAATGTGTGATTCTTTATTGGATCAACTTTATTAGTCAGTGGTGAGCATGCATCCAAAGGTTCTGCCACGTTTAATGATCCGCATATCCCGGATGCTGAAACAGATGGAGCTGTACTAACGAGAGATTTACGTCATTAAGTGAAAGAAGCAAATTACACTTGCTAGAAAACTACCAGGAGAGATGCCAAATTCCTTCCAAATTGAACACAATTAGAGCACCAAAATCCACATTGAGTCTTTATATTCCCAAACCAGAGTTTGACAATGACCTTATAGTGTTTAACCGATTTGATTCAATTAACACTAATACCAAGTCAAAATTTCCCATAGAAACTGCATTTCATTTTCTTAGATTACAATATTGGAGTATGACTCAACCAGAAACACTTGAACTTGATCCAAATATTTGCCGAATCTGAATTATTTAAGCAATTCAACTAAGTTAAGTGAAAGTAACCGAAAAACGAGGCAAATTCACCTGAGGAAAACCATATATATTAACCCCAATCCCACCACCCAAAATAAAACCCAATCGGTTGAATTGATTCAAAAACACAAAAACCAAATCAGGTTTGAATCAAATCGTAGTACAAGTTCAATAAACCAAGCAACTACATCACTTTAATAATTCAAGAAAACACTGGCAGAAAAACAAGAACAAAGAAACAAAACTCACCGAAATTAGCTTCAATATCTGGGAAAGACAGAGTAACGTTATGGCCTTTCAAAGTCACACTGCCATAAGCGGTGAAAGCACCCATTGAACAAAAAAAGCAGCAGACAGCAACCCAGAAATTTAACATCTCCATAAACCGTAAAAATCCAAACTTTTTTCAAGATTAAAGAAATCCTCTTCTTTTAGTAGATGTTACTCAAAGGGGTTTCTACTAGAGTGAAGATCAAAACATCCGATTCCATAGTGGAGTGGAGTTCGTTTGATGTTGTGTGCTGTTCTAGGGCTTATGGATTATCAAGTAATAATTGAGGTAAATTTTAAAGACACGATTTTTTTGTAATTTTGTACCAATCATAAGCAATCTGCTATTTAGGGGAGCCTTGTCTTTTGTGGGGGATTGCTGTGCTGTAACGATTATCTTCGCATCAATATCTGTATACAAATAAAATAATTATAAAATAAATCGGTGAAAACATTATTCTTTGCAACTTGCACCTCAGGAAAATAATTAATTGTATGTGTTTTGACTCTAATTGACAATGAAAATTACTAAATTACCGTATGTGTGAAAATTATTTGAAACGTTTCATAAGTCTCAACAAATTGTTAGAATTCTCTATTTTGATCTTGTATTTAATTTTATTGTTTAACATATATACTATTAATTAATAAATATAATTTAATACGCATTAGGTGTAATAAAGATGATAGGATTACATCAAATCGAAATTGGAGATTTGTTGGTGCCCAAATAGAGGGAGAAGGAACATATCGCGTATCAAGAATGCAAAGCCCTGCATGCATTAATTGTTTACATTGAACAGTATTACTCGTACATCAAATACAATTTAATAAAAATAATTAATTATATTTAATTTAATAAAAATAATTAATATCATTTAAAAATACTTTTTATTGGCACGAAGATGAATGAATTCTTTGCTAGGCTTGATCATATATATTTTCCTATCTTGAATTATGAATAAGATTTGATCTCTCATGAACCAGATCTATAAACTTGGGTTATTTGATCAATTTCACTCATTTTTAATAAATTTTTCTAAATCATTAAATTTGATCTGTATTATACATTGAATATGATTAAATGTCATGAATTAAAAACAAAGTTCATAGCATTATTCTATACAAATTTTTGTATACGAATAAATACTTATACAAGAAAGATGGCTAGGCGTGATGACACTGCCACTTGTGTTTTTTATTTCATAAGTAAAATATTTTAATTGTATATTTGATTTCAACATCCAAAAGTGAACATGAAATTTGGATTAAACATCAGAAGATCATTAACTTAATCTTTATAATATCCCAAAAAAGATCTTGTAATAGAATACATTATCCACCTCCTCCATGCTTATCTAGATTAATCTAGTTGGTTGCACCTTCAATTTGAAGTTAATTATTGCCAACTTTTTAGTATTAGTGAATTAGGCCATCAAGTTGGGATAAAAGTGGGGTGGGTGGCACATGATATTGTTAAAATGGGCACAAAGACAAGGCACGTGGTATTTGTGACTCAAATACCAATTGGTCCCGAATTGTGGGCTGGTTTTAAAAACGGGTCAACCCAGTAAGGAACTTAATATTGTGGGCCCATTCTGTGTTCAATTTCAACTTTGTTTTTATCTAAAAAATACATGTTTGTCCACGGAGGATCTAGTGTCTTTTCTTAGAAATTATTATAATTTCGAAATTAAATTGTTGTAAAGTTGGGTTATCCACGGAGAAATTGTAGTTTCAAATCATTACAAGAAAAAAAGTTGGACCTATTGGAGTATTTTCTTTCTTTTTTCTTGGGGAAATTGTTAAACAGGAAATAGAATATGGATAATACTTGAAGAATATTCGTCTCGCCAAAATCAATCAAGTTTAGCAAATAAAACTGGACAAAACTTCATACGAGACGATTTCATGTATGAGACGGTGTATAACTTAACATAAATCACACTCACCCCTCCTAAAGTGTTAAAACGTCAATTCTCAATGATCTCGTGCAAGTGTGGCTTACAAAACTGTGATCATATTGAAAGGATGTTTTTAAGACTTTTGATGTTGTATCATATACTCCTAAGGATGTTTTTAAGACTTTTGATATTGTATCATATACTCCCTTCGTCCCATAGTTGATTTCCTATTTACTGTGTGCTTGAGTTTTAAGAAAAAGTATTGAGGTAAAAAGAGTTGTTTATTAGTATTTTATGTGATAAAGTGATGAGTAGTCGAGATTAAAAAAAATTATTTATTAATATTTTATGTGATAAAGTGATAAAACAGAAATTTTCATTTAAGGAAATAGAAAATGAGTTTTTTGCACTTTTGGTCCCATGGGACACACCATGTTTTCAAACGAGTCCCAAGTCTGGCAAAACTAGTCTCATACTTTCAGACTTGGTCCCACCGTGATGAAAACCATTAACTTTACTTGCGGATTTGGTCCCAAACGTTATGCAACACATTTAATACACATTTAACACTTAACCACCTTTCAACCACTTGCAGATTTGGTCTCATACGTTATCCAACATAATTAATACACATTTAACACTTAACCAACTTTCAACCACTTGCACACTTGGTCCCATATGTTCAAAAAATTGAGATTACTAACCTTTAACTAAGCATCATTTATATATTTATTATTATTATTTACAAAACATATTTGATACATGTTGTGCTACTAAATTAAGTTCATTACCACATGAAATCACAAAAAAAATACCCAAAGGTCTCCCAATTAAAAGGCACACACTGGCAGGGGTAAATGCCTCCATCGAGTTTTTTGTTTTTTGTCTAAATAGGATCACATCTCATCATGAGAACGAATAAATACAATAATGTATCATTATAAGAAAGTTCGTCACATACAAATTTTTGTCTAAAACATAAAATACTGGCAAATTTGATCAAACAGCAACCAATAATAATAATAGTAATACACTAAAATGCATTTTCCATATAGCTTCCAGGAATTGTTTCTCAGTTTGTCTACCAATTTTTTCTTAGAACCAAATTCAACAACAATTACTGTTTATGATTCATTTTCTCAGATTGAAAGTGAACATCTACGGCGCATTTTCCATAAAAGTGAACAACTACCCACGAGGTTTTAGTTGAGGTTTTAATAGGTCATCCTGGTTCATCTACCCAGCTGTTCTGTTTATGACACTACCAACAACATTAGTCTTCTGTAATAACAAGTATTTATCTTGGCAGGTATATTGGTTGTAATATCTGAAAACATGGCTATTCAAATAAATCACCAAGAAGACACATTTACTATGCATAAGTTTGAAAATTGCCTATGGTGATAATATCAGAAGTACATTTTGCCCTAAGAGGTTTCAAAATAGCCTAAAGCAGGACAAGGATTTCCTTAGCAAATTGCATACCACATGCCTCTTAGTTCTACGTTCTGTATCATTGATTCAACTAAAGCAATGTCAAATAACACACTGGGAGCAGATTCTGCTCCACATTCTGTAATTGTGACCACTTTATCTTCCACACCATGGTTTAATTCATCTAAACTTGAACCACAACTATAAATTTCAAGCATAACAGATTAATCTAGCCTTGAATTAAAGTTTTAATGAAGCTGAATCGATTAATATCAATGGAAGATTGAAACTAGAACAAGCACAAACGGGAAATGCAGAGACATAGTGAAGAACATTTGAGATAAGTATTCCACATTCGCCCATTGATATTCAAACCCTTCACCTATATCCTAATCCCCAAAACAGAACACACAAAATCTGAGAGCAGAATTGAAACAGAACAACAAACAATCAAGAGCAAATCAAACCCCAGTGAAATTACGGTAAAAACGAAATAATAAAAAAGGCATACTATCAAGCTCTTCGAGCCATCGTT
The DNA here is from genome assembly GCA_037126765.1 of Stenogyne calaminthoides. Lineage (NCBI taxonomy): Eukaryota > Viridiplantae > Streptophyta > Magnoliopsida > Lamiales > Lamiaceae > Stenogyne > Stenogyne calaminthoides. The sequence goes on along the minus strand of JBBCBC010000029.1, from coordinate 25,683,520 downwards.
TGATGCTCTCAAAAGTGGTGTTCCTGATAATATCATAGACAATGAGGGCTCCCACGGCGCCGCGATAATATGCAGATATGACTGCCCGGAATCGCTCCTGGCCGGCGGTGTCCCAGACCTGAGCCTTAATCTCCTTGCCGTCGATATCGACGACCTGCGTCTGAAACTCAACGCCGATGGTGGCCTTGGAATTGTGGTCAAACTCGTCTCGAGTGAAGCGGGAAAGTAAATTGGATTTGCCGACGGAATCCTGGCGCCGCGGCGGCCGGATCTACAGAGGGGAATCGATGGAGGGGACGGTGAGGCGCCGCAGCGTACTTTGAACGCGGAACTTTGGGCAGGAGAAGCCCACCGACAAAGACGAGGGAATTGTTGCTCGATGACTTTTAATTGTCTTTTTAAGGGTAGGTTTAATTAGTAAAGACAGTTTAAGAATTAAAATAAATTAATTATATGTTAAACAGTATTTATTAGGCGGCTAACGGGCTCCCGTCCCGTCATGCGCCATGAGATTTTGGGACCGAAATTACAATATTTTTAAATTTTGGGACTAAGTTTACAAGTCCCAAATTATTTGGAACTGGATTCATCATAAATTAGTCTTCGTTAAAAAACATGGTGGTGTGTCTGTATGGCAAAAAAAGTCAAAAAAAAAAAACTCAATAGAAAATCAATTATGGAATGCCCAAAATGTAAAACAGGAAATCAAATTTGGGAGAGTATTTTTTTTAAATAAACAGTGGTCATGTTGTACGGACCATTTAGTTCGAAATTTAATTTCACAGATCCACTTTTTAAATTTTACATATATTCAACTGAATTTTCAATATACCTGTACTACATACAGGTCGTTCATTTTTTTTAGTTAAACACTTATCGTTCTACGTAGTAAAATACAAAAAACTAGGCAGAAACTAACATTGTTCTTTGCAACTTGCACCCCTCCCAAAATAGAATGAGAATATATTAAACCCAGAAAATTTACAAAAACAATCCAACTCTTATGATCTGCTTCCAATTGAGGTAGTGTAAAAATGTTGTACATCAAGCTTTTTACATTACAACTAGTTCGAAAAGGGATTCTATTGTGTACCTGGGGATAGAACGGTTAATCTAGTCGAACAATCAGGTTACCTTCATGTCCGAACCCACAAGGGCTCCAACGAGACGGGCTTCTCGTTTCTAGTTTGGGTCATTGCTGCTGCTGCTGTCCGTGAAGGGGGGGCATGCACGGTAATTGGAAGAATCCACTCACATTTGTCCCGACTTTCTATCATAAGAGGATGCTCAAACCTGTCCATAAATGAAATGAAACTGCGTGTTGAGACCAAACGGCAACGGAAATGAACATCAACACGCAGTAGGGAGGTTTTCGTTTCCAAAGTTCAACATACAATATAAGCTATACACTATCTTAAAATTGTGAAATTAGAAAGGGTAAATTGCATAAAAGATCATGACTTTTTCACGTTTTTTCAATTACAACATATGTTTCTAAAATTCGGAATTCGATACACAAACCTTTTAAGTTTTGTAATTATATCATATGACTATATTTCGGCAAATAAATTCACGATCTTTTATTATGTTTCAGTTTAGTCACAACTTATTTTTTTTTGGCAATTTCATACACTGTCACGTCAGCAGGACATACAAGAAAAATAGTCATGTGATAGAATTGCAACAATTTGGAAGGGCGTGTATAAATTGCAAATTTTAAAAACATACTATATTGTAACTGAAAACACGTGAAAAAGTCGTGATATGTTTTGCAATTAACCCAAATAGAAATAGCATACAAGAAGTTTCATCTGAGATAGATACTTTATTGATCCGGTTCATCTCCATTAAAACAAGACATACCGGGTCAAATCCACGTTTCTTGGAGTTGTAAGAAATTCAAATCGAAGAGCCCATTGCACAGAGACATAGTGGGTAGAGAAAGTCATGGGCCCATCCGTTGGAATGGAAAAGAGAAAGCTTGTTTGAACTAAATCTGCAACAACTTCATGGTGATCGCTATAAACCTGCACAATACGATATGGAAAGAGCAGATGTTAATTGTTCCCTAATGAACATGAAGTCACTATAAATTAGTTAAAAAACATTTAATATTTTTTAACATCTCCAGCCTGCAGACAATAAAATGGAACCTCAGTTGTTTTAGTATGCAGAATCACGCCAACTATTTGACAATATACTATACGAAAATTTGAGACTTGGGGCACAAAATAAATCCTTAAAACAGAAAAATGTTATGCACAATAGAATTCCATAAGCCAGTTTCTTCAGCCATACACGCAGAAACCGTCATCTAGATCTCAACAAACTTTTTTTCAACTTATGGGAGAGGAGATGCAGTACAAAACAATATATAAAATATGTAAAACAACTTAAGTTTAAACTTTAATGTGAATTCCACATATGGATAATGTATAAAAACTGAACAGTTATAAAATAAAACCATGCACCTTGGTAATAGTAGGAGTGTGCCTTCGAGAATGATGTGCAAAATTCCGATTAATGGTCTCCGTCATCTCCAAGGTTATTGACAGCTAAAGAGCGGCACAAATAATCCCAGTCAACTCCATAATCATAATCATTAACTAATGGCTGTTCACAACTATAGATTCTTGAGAATGCACCAGTACCTCAAGGCATCTCCTAGCCCCTTCCTCATGAAAGAAAGTAAGGGTCCCACCAATCTGCACATTACGCAGGGGCTCATAACTAAGTAAAAAAAGAAAATACTTGCACCAAATTCTGAAGCCTTAATTACCATATCACAGAAGTAGTAAGTTGACTCGGAGTTCTTAGGTGAAAATCTTAGCTTTATTTGATCATCCAGTCTGATATTATATGATCTACCTCTAACAAAACCTTCTGCTGCAAAAGAAGTTAGCAGAAAATTAGCCTTTAAAGATCAATGGTAATTCAAATGCCAAGATATTACATGGTCCAGATTCAACGGGTGAAGAAGCAGTTGATACTGCTGAGTCATCATCTGCAGAAAAAGCTTTCAGATGTCTTGGCTGCTGACTAGGCGATAAAAGAGCTGGAGACCTGTCTGAGGACAGCATCGAAATAGATGGCAATCAGCAAAACTACTTTAAAATTTGATGTGTGCAATTAAACAATCAAATGTAGTATCGTTAATGCATGTTTTCTAAGAATCGCCAATTAAAAGAAACTACTTACCGGCAGCAGAATCATGTATTACTTCAGCTACAGACAACGCGGGAAGTGCCACATTTGAGACCATGCTAGTGCGTCCCTCGCCATAAAAAGAACCCCGATTTGAAGATCTTGCTGTAAATGAATTCAGTGATAATGAACTTAAAGTTCTGTTTAAATCTCCCTTTGTGGGATTGTAGGAAGAAACAGATAACATTTCATCCCTTGAACTTTCGTAATCTTCTTCAACACCATCAGAAGACTCATTCAATTTGGCCTACAAAGATAAGACAAACAATCCATAATCTCTACTTTGGGACCAAAGTTAGCACATCCCCTTTATTAGAGGAGAACAAAAAAGACATGTCAAACGATTAAGTCACAAAGAGGTGAAACAGAAGCACAAAAGGAGCAAATTTTACCCACTCAGAATCAGCACCCAGTTCTTTCCAGTAAGCATCCAAGAAGACGGTTGTTACATGAACTATTCCTGGTAAAGTCATGGAAAGTAGATAGCTATATTATGCACAAAGTAAGTCGGAAAACATTTTTCATAGAAGGGAAGGGAAATTGCAACTGATACTAGTTTTGCTGCTTTTTCAAAGTATTTAATCCAGATTGAGCCCACCTTTGGCAAGGTACACCAGTTGTAATGCAATGCAGAATAGTTAATTAAGCTCCTATTCAATCTCTTGAGACTTGAATAAACTTAAGAAGTGGAGCAACAAGACCAAAAAAATGACTAAATCAAATAAAAAGCAGGCAGTTTCAGAAATGAAAACCATAGGAAATTTACCATCAGCTTGACTTCCTTCACTGAGCAGACCATTGGCTTTCTGAGTAACCCAGATCTGTAGAGGAACACGTGCTTCCTGGAATTTGAAGGTCATCAGATATTACCAAAAAAGTAGACTTGTCACAAACTAGAAAACCTTACACCATTAATAATATGGAGAAGCGAATTACTAAAAGACCAAAAGAGAACATTATAAAAGGACAGCATAGTATAGAACGAGTAAAGCCATAAGAGTGAAACAAGTTACTACACTTGCTAATCTCCATGCAGGATAATATATTGAAGTATTTGTGGAGCAAATGCAAGGCATAAAACATTAAAATGTAAAAAAGAGGTCAACTAAATGTCTCGTGCTATTCTACTCAAGAATGGCCAATCTATCAGGCAAAAGAAGCAACTACTAGCAAGTGCACAAGCCAAGGTAAATGAGAAAATAACCAGTTCCGAAAATTCTTGTCTCGACTCTCCCTGAGAGGTTCCATTTTCCAAGATCAGATATTGTCCAGACAATGAACTCCTAACATAGTACAGATAGCGTATTGTTGCACCTCTGTATGATGGAGGTATAAGGGTTGGCAGAAGGAAGTGCACCACATCTACAAGTGAAATAAAATAATAAAATTTAGTGACTAGTAATTAATATTGAAAAAAGGATGTAGGAGGAGATTAATCCTTAAAACCATTTTTGATATATATCCTCCCAAACAACAGTGGAACATCTAAAATTTGTCTATCCATAAAAGAGAAACAAAGGACACCATAACAAACCAAGTACAGCAAGTTTCAAGATTTGATTGCTAGAAAGAAATTGTAGAAACAATCTGTCTCTTGATAGGAAGAGTTGATACTTGAGTACAATATAAAAGTTATCAACAATACATAGTTAGCACACGCATACTACTGAAAATAGTGAAACAGGAAATTGACAAAACAGAACCTATCATGTAAATCAGCGATACATGTATCAAGCATGCAGCATTAAATGCGATGAGAAGTACAGACTCGAATATTTTCATAATTACCAATTCCAATAATGCCACGTATTAAGTTTGACATTCCATCTACACAAATAACTAAAGCTACACGAGTTATCAATTATTCTTGGCCTTACAAGTTCTGGTCGCCCCGCTCGAAATAATTTGATTTGAAATTACAGTTGCAGTCGAGCAATCCATGAACACATACTCACCTGAGGAGAGAAATATATCAAAGAATTACACATGGCATTATGTCCTTTTATTTATGAACTTTTCTTTAGTGCCATCTCATCTGCAACTGAGAAAAAGTATAAAATATAACATTTAATAATAGATACCAAATTGAATAAACATTTGACAGTCGATTGGAGCTCCCAAACTGAAATATTTCTCATCAAATTATTTTGGCACGAATTCAAATTCCTAGTCCCCAATATAGTCCACAAAAGATAGAGTCATTCCTACTTGATATTCCCTCCGTCCCATACTCAATTGGACATTTTCCATTTTGGTTCGTCCCATACTTGTTTTCCCCTTCAATAAATGACAATAAAGCAACACTGTTTTTTACAACTATATCCTCCCAATATTTCAAAAATTGCATCTCATTCCATTACTTTATACATACTAAAAATCATTTTATCCTCTCATCTACTTTAATAATAAAGTTGAAAGGATTACAATACCCTCATCTCTACTAATAAACAACTCTTACATTAAATACCATGTAAACAGTAAATGATCAATTGAGTATGGGACGGAGTATTAATTACCTAGAAGCATCATAAACCTTGAGCATCACAGTTCCAATTAGATGCTGCAAAATGTATGTTTCTCTACGACCAAATTACTCAATAGAGCCAATTATACTATTTTCCACATTTCTTAGAATTTGAGATGATCTCCATTTTTATTCTATAGCTCCCTATCATTTCTACACATTGTTGCATTCACATGATTAAGCAAAAAATTGACGCTAGGGCACAATTAAAAAGACAATTCACATAAAGAGACTATAATAGAAAAAGGCACCTCGACGCTGCTTAGAATCAGGACTAGGTTTAGGAGTGCTGAACCAATGAACATCCAATTTCTCGATCCCTTTAACTTCAAACGCAAGCTTTTCGATCAAAAGCGACGAAGAACTGGCAGTGTTTTTTACTTCAATAGTGACGGTTATCAAATCGCCGGGTCCGTATACCTCCCTGTCCGCTTCCAACTTCAGCTGCGGCGGTTTGGCATTAGAGCTTCGGCCAGCGGCGGCGGAGGGCGTCGAGTTGAAACCGAAGAACGAGAATCTCCGGGAGAATTTATTCGGTGGCGGCATTATTGGAAGAAACTCGATTTTTAGTTAATCAGCTCATTGCCATTGTTGGATGAACGAGAACGGAAGATCTATGCAATCTTGGATTCTTGGTACAAATCTTTATTATTTAAAAAAAAAAATCCTATTATTAATAATAATAATTATTACTCCCTCCGTCCCAATCTTCGTGGGATTATGACTGTTCATAAGAATTTAGTGGAATGGTGATAAAGTGGTGGGGTGGGAAGAGTTGTTTTTAGTATTTTTGATAAAATGATAAAGTGATGGGTAATTGGGGATAAAAAATATTATTTATTAATATTTTATTTGATAAAATATGTAAGTAACTTTACCATAGAGTTTGAGACAGAAAAAGTGACGTAAAGTTTGAGACGTAGGGAGTATTATTTTAACGAAAGGGAACCTTGAATTCAATATTTTTGCATGTTATAGTGTGATTCAGATTAAATTTAAATTATCAAATTCTTAAAAATCATAAAACGTGAAAAGTATCACCAATCATGCAATACTTTTGACTTATAATTTTCTTTATAAATTTTCATCTTCACATTAGAAATTTCAACAACAATTTTTTTTTTGAAACCCCACTGTTTCATTTATAGCGAAGAAAAGTAGTACATCGAAGTTTGATGGAACCTCATCCTCATCCCAAACACGTGGTGAGTATAGGGAAAAGAAAAGAAACGAAAGTGTCCGCCAATACAGTATTCAACCTAGGCAGATGTGAAATGCCAGCGAACACGTGAGACATTAACAACTTCCAAACACCCTGGAAGCTGATATCCCGGTGAACTAGCAAGTGTTTCTGCCCCGTCACTGCTTGGAAGGCCAACAAAAAACCCGAAAACACATGAACCTTGATATATCCATCATTCCGTAAAAAAAAAGATATATCCATCATTCCGTAAAAAAAAAGATATATCCATCATCCACAGAAAACAACATGCCACGATAAGGCACAAGTAGCTCACCCATCGAGTAACCTCACGTCTAACCCAAAATGCAACAAGAGACCTATACACCAAAAAAACTAACAAAGGACAAAAGAAGACATATAAAGTGACAAAACACTAACAAACCGATCAAACAATATATACAGACTAATTTAAGATGCCGCTAAGCCCTAAATACAATCAAAATTCACCCACCGAAGCAGTGGAATCGGAGCAGAAAAATCGACCCGTAGACAATCGAACGGAACCCCAAGCGAAGCCCGACGGAATCAGAGGTCGGCGATGGCGTAAGCTGTACGCGATCCCGAACAAAATGGTGGGCCGGTGGAAGTGGCGACGCTTGCATTAGGTAGGCACACCGGAAATGGCAACGCTTGCATCAGAGAAAGTTAGAGAGAAGGCAGAGCCTCTCTCTCCTTCCCAATTTCAACAATAATTTGATCCAAACATATATGCATGTTATTACACAAAAAATTAATGAATACAGTATCAATGGAAACATTAAAAAAAAAAGAAACATAGATTGAACATTTATAAAAAATATAAACCAACTTAATCAACTTGAATTATCTCCTTCAATCATCTCAATACTATATCATATGTCATTACTTTTTTCATACTAAAAGCAATTATCTCTTTTTATTTACACCACATGTCATACTTTACCATTTAATTAAAAAAAAAAACTATTTATACTAATGGGTTGTTTGCAAAAAACTTTTACCAACGTTTAATCACTTATTTTACTTTTTATAGTCAATTTTTAGTGTTTTATTTCTTTTTTACCAACTTAAATAAGTTTTCAAAATCAGTAAATTAAAATCTGATCCTAAGTCCAACTTATTGACTTTTTCTTCCTTACATCAAAAACTCTTTTACAATTATTTCCTCATCTATATAATTAAACAGTGGTACAATATTCATTTAATTATTTGTATAGCTTATATTTAATTATGTACCCAACAATCCAAATTCTACTTCTATTAGCTTTTGAAATATATTTGCTAACACTAATTTTTACTGTTAAGTAATTTTTCTATAATCACTAATTTTAATTATTTATTCACAATTATATTTTTTTGCAAACAACCGAGCATCCACAATGATTCATCCATCCATTCACTATCTCTCCTCCACTTATTTTCAAGTATTCAATTATTTACACACATTTTCACAATGATTCATCCATCCATATACTTTTTATGGGTTCCACTATCACTTATCTTCTTACTCACTTTTCTGCCAAAAGTATCTTCTCTCTCCTATCCATATATTTGGATGAATGACACAACGATTTTAAACATCAACATTCAATTATTAAATGTTTAAACACCTTTATGAATGACTGTTGTGGATTTTTAAATTTTAAACAAATTTTATATTAAACTTCGTTCAAATAGTAAGTGTTTAATTAATTTTGGGACGGATAAAGTATATTTTTAAATAACATTAGTATTGTTTTAATAGAATGGTGTAAGTTGGCTTAAATATCCATTATATATTTGTTGTGGGTTTAAGAAAAGGCCCAAAATGAAAAAGTAAGGTTCCACTAGCAGTTTTAATGGGCCAAAACACAAAGATAAATACTTTCTTTTTGGTGGTCTGAAGTTCCATGTATAAATTCTAAAAAAAAAAAAAGTTCCATGTATAAGAGATATTATGAATTTTACACTTGAACATTAATTTTGATAAAAATAATTAGTTACCTGTCAAAAAAAAAAAGATAAAAATAATTAGTTAACCTTTAAAAAAAAAAAAAAAAAAAGGAGACATTACAAAACAAATAGTTTAATTCTCCTCTATTTACAAAGGAACAACACTAAACTCTTTTAGCGGGTGGAATACGATATTATTTGATATCTATTTATCTTTTTTAAATGAATTGTTTAATTTTTAATCAAACGTCACTTCATGTCCATAATCTTGTAATATTTATCTCCAAAGTATTTTGTGGATACAACCCGGCCAACATAATAATAAAAGAAAACATTTGCTTTCGTAATCATAAAATGATTAGTGTTTATAAGTCAACAAGGATCTTAATATTAGGTGAGACATTATATTTTTTTAATGACCTTCTAAGACTATTTACATATATAAATTGTTGTCAAATTCAAATAATTTTTCTTGCCAGGAGGAAATTTAATGATTAGATTCGGGGTTTTTTTTATTATTAAAGGAACGAAATGACGCAAGTCAAAGTCGAGGCTCGGGATTTTTTCTTCCTCAAGTGCCCTTTGAATCCATGCAAATAGCTTATCGAATGAATTAAGGTTTGGGCTTCCGTAAAATATATACACACATATATAAATAAGAAAAATATTATTTTGAATTATTTTGAATTGGAATTTATATTTTGCATTATTATTCGAAAATCAAAAACACAATTACAAAAAATGTAACATAATTTTCTTGTCCCATAATGATTAGATTTCATTTTTTATTAAAATGGAAATGATTAAGTCTTTTCTTTCTTTTGATTTGGTATCAATAGCTACGAAATATTATATATAAATAAGAAAAAATTATTTTGAAAATTTTATATTTTGAATTTTCAAAATACGAAAAAATTTGATTCGGTATCGAAATTTATTTTAAATAGAATGTAAAAGTATATAGTAATTTTCAGAATACGAAAAATGTACTCCATAAAATATGACATATCAAAGTGAAATAATATATATGACTCAATTTTTACAATACGGGAATATTAACGTCACCGCATGTATTGGCCAATGCAAATGCGTTACATCTCACCGACAGAAAAATATTTTTAGATATTTACCTAACAAATTTATTGCATGAGAATTATTAGAGACAACATATATTAATTATGGAAAAGATTTTCCACACGCTGAGCTGAAATTATGGATCCGTATGACCAGATGGTTCCTCATCACATCATCTATAGCATAATTTTTTGACAAAAAAATCATATAAGACGGGATACAAACTATTATAAATCAACACACATCCCTTCAATGTGTTAAAGCGTTGATACCCGAATTATGCTCCGTTTTACTATGAGACCATCTTACGCAAGTGTCCCTCTAATTATAAATATTTTTGAAGACAAAACTTTAGGCGAACAAGTTTCTTGCTATATATGAAATTAGTTTTTAATTTAGGGGCATGTGAACCTATACAGGGTATGATACGGGTCAAATTTAGTGAATTAGAAAAATGTGTTGGAATGAATAAAATGGGTCAAATAATCCAGTTTCGACTATGAAACTTGTTCATGGGAAACCAACTCATTTTTTTATTGTATTAATGGAAACTTGAATTCGAGATATTTGCTTACAATCATATAATCATATTATGAGATGCAGCAACCACAAAATCTGATTAATAGTCCATCATCAACTAGCTGCATGTTCGAACTTGATTCAATTAAAAGATTAGAGCTCGAAATTCTATTTGAATTTGATCTGCTCATTTTTCTTTTTGGTATTTGAGTTCTACTCCATATATATAAACACAATTCAACTCCGATTTTTTTATAAAAGCATAATGAATTTAGTACTTCATTTAATTAGTTATAGCACATTAAGAGATGAAAATAATAGAATATTATTAAAGCTTGATTAAACTCGAGTTCATCAAGTTGATCGAGTATTAATTATTGAACTCGAACTTGAGTTAAATAGCTAAGTAAGAGTCGATTACTCGATCTGAACATGAATTAGCTAGCAAGCCGGCTCGACTCACATATGTTACTGCTATATATCAACATAAAACTAGAAATCAATAATAATGGTGATGATCTAAATAGTGACAGAATTATATATATAGATTAGAAAAATCATATTTAGTGAGAATATTTTATTAAATGTCCCAATATGTAAGTGCAGTTGAATAAATTAAGTTTAACTCCCTGAAAATAGTCGTTGATAGACATTTATTGAAAAATGCCAAAACAATTACGTACTGTCGCGAAATCTACTATCAATCTGATTGATGTTGTTTGGAGATTAATTTATTCTTTTAAAAAAACGAAGTCCTTCACTCCAACTTCAAATTAAGTATTCTTTTTATTAGACCTTAATAATGTTGAAACCTATGATTCAAATACATTTTGTTCTATGTTTTGATTTATTCGGATAAAAACAGACACACAAGTACATCTTATGTCTTTCGATGTTCAGCCGCTTGCAATAAAATCTTTGATAAAAAATCTTGTCAAAATTAGTATATAGATCATGACTATTAATTAACACACGTTAAATTTACTATACAACCATATGTGTATACAATTTTAATAACTCATATATACCTTCAAACATAATTATAAAGTTAATTGACTTCAACCTACGAATTATTTTAAAGGAAAACGAGTTTTATAAGTTTTTTTTTTTTTGGAAAGCACGAGTTTTAAGTTATAGGGCACTTCATTTATACTAAAAATCAGTCTTCCTATTTTATGATATTGAACATATAATAAATAAATTATGTTGTATAAGGAACGATAGGTGGCCTACTGGTCTTACAACAATAGTTGGATTTTATCATTCGTTCTGAGATAAATCATAACGCATGTCAAAATATTTTATAGTGGAACAAAGTATATTCCACTATTTTTTTATTATATTTTTAGATTTCTTCGTTTTCTCCAACTTTTTATGGGAAGAAATGATTGTATACTGAGGGATTTTCCTTTCTATTGCTCATAATATTTTATGAAAATTAATTTACCTTTTGCCTTTTGGACAATTATTATATTCAAGTTTAACTCCTAATAATGGGGAAAAGAGTCAAAAAGGAAAGGGGCCACCAACTTGACATGCTAGCTAGGTCAAACCATATACTAAGCAATTATTATATGCTAAACCAATTATATTATTACTTCAAAGAAATGGCTAATAATTCACTATAATATCATTGTAACAATTTGTTGAATAATACATATCTAGTGATACATAATACAACAAACACATAATAAAATCAGTTAGGAGATCAAACTGTTGCTATGCCCAAATCATTTTGCCCATATATCCATACGATTATAACTATTTTTATATTTATTCCGTCAATGCATGTTGGGAAGGTCAAATACTATTCTTTCGACTCACGAATCACGATGCCATTAAATATTAGTACGAGATTTTGTGAAAAATTAGTACATCTTATTGAATTGCACCCAATGGTTCACAGATCGAAAATCGGTAATAGGATATATTCAGACCGTTTAGTATTTGCGTCATCTATTAATTATTATTATTAATTTTTTTTGTATATATATATTAGTTTTATCTACTTTTATTAATATCTTATAATAAATACTTCTTCCGTCTCATAATAGCATACACACTTTTCTTTTCGACCCGTCCCATAATAATATACACACCACTAAAATAACAAAAACACTCAATATTAACACCCTCACAACATCATCAATATTGAAAAAATGCCACTCAATTTTTCTTACATTATCCACTAAACCTAAACTAACCTCCCTTATTTAATAGCCCAACTCATTTAATTAATTAAGAGGCACACTAGCATGAGACGGTCTCACGGTGAGACGGTGCATACGTTTAACATTGACGTTTGAGCACTTTGGGAGCGCTGTGTGTGGTTTGTGATAAATTGTACATCGTCTCATGTATGAGATCGTCTTATATGAGTTTTTATATTTAATTAAAACCCTAACCCAATAAACAAACCCCCACCCCCACCGAACATCATTCAGTCTCTCTTATTTTCTATAATCGTATTTTCTCACACTCCTCCCCACAAACCGTAGCCTCCATTGTCCTCTCACCTCTCACCTAACGATTTGGTCATTCTTTGTATTCTATTCTTACTAACCCACGAACCTTAACCCTCATTATCTCAAGATCCCTCACAATCATAAATCGTTGTGGCCGATTTGGTGGTGGCAGATTCCAACTCGAAACTAGTGAAGGGAATCAAGGTCTAGCCCAATTCGTCCACAATCCCCATTACTCTATGTTAGTGGTGGCCAATTATATTCTCAATTCGCGTTACTCTAACTCGGTGGTGGTCGGTTCTGTCCCCAATCCATGCTATTTTAATTTGGTGACCACTACTGTTCTCGATCTGTGTTATTGCAATATGGTGGTGGTCAATTCCAACTCTGAGTTTGATTACTCTAATATGATTGTGGTCGATTCATTATTCCACCCACCAAATCAAGATAACAATTCAAACTCATTTTCTTAAATTCATTATCTTTTATAGAGTACAAGAAAATTAATTTGATAGAAAAAAAATTAAATATCCGTATTTTGGAATTTTAGTCCAGTGGAAAATATTAATCTTTTTTTTTTATCAGAAAAGAGTATCGTATTAACACCGAACCAGACCGAAATATAAGAAATATACCGATCCAGTCAAAAGAATTACATCAGTTTGTTACACAAGTAAAGAAACTCCAAGCACAAATGAAAAGAACTTAACACAAACTATCTATGAACCACTACTCACACCAATCCCCCTCGGATTCATGAGCCAACAAACAAACGAGGGTATTCGAAACTTGCCTTTACTAACTTAAAGTCACGACCAGGTTCTTGCCATGATTTCATCCCAGACTTTTGTCGAATCCGTTTCAAGATTATCAAAGAGTATCTCATTTCCAGTGTTCCAAATTGACCATATGATACTGTTGGGGTTATACTGAAAAATATGCTTTTACTTTGTATAACCAAACTGAAGTTTCTTATTTATTTACTGAAATAAATTATTTAATCACTGTTGCATTAAATATGAATGAATGTTATATATGTTTATTGCAAACCCGTTCAATAAGACAGTACGTATTACGTTGTAGTTAATTTGGTGATACCCGATCACTGAAGATCAAATTAACAACCCTCGTAATTAAGTACAAATTCACAACCCAGATAGAACGGTTGAAGTGTGAGACCCAGATTGGCCTGCCTTGACCAAGGGATCACACTAGCGCATTTAGGTGCGCTGAATGAGGACCTACAGGAGGACAAATTCTTCGGTACTGAATATACAAGAATTAGACCTCAGTGGTGCGTTATTTCTTAATCTCCGTCCCTTAAATAGGATCGTGTGAAGTTAATAAATATTGCTTTGACTTATGATGGGAAGAGAGTCAATGCGATTCGATACCTTATATCTTGGGCAATATTATTAATTACATGATGATTGCTGACATTTAACACGGAGAATCGCGTGCAAGTACGTCTTGCTTGATTTGTCCCCTTGGTGGGCTCATATCCTTTATCATGCCAAATCTTGCAAGTGGAAATTTATTTCCGGCATGGATAATAATGTTGAGTTGTCTTTACTCCAAGGACAAAGATATTAATTAATATATAGCTTGTTCAGTGGCTTAATTAATTAATGGACTAAGATAATCTTAAACGAGGGAAATAATGACCGGGAGCCATGTTACAGGTGAAATCGTAATATGGGTTAAGATGGATAGTTCAATATTAATTTTATAGTGGAGTAAATTAATATTAATGGACTTGAATAATATTTGGCCCAAAATATTATAGCTTCATAGTCCATTGGAGGTCCAATCTTAACTCTCCTAAAGGCCCCCCAAATAGCCCAAAATAAAGTCCAATTAATGAGAGAGAGAAGAAAATATTCTTGCTATATTTGCAGTTGAAATTTTCGAAAACTTTGTCTATTAAAGGAAGAAAATATTGTCTTGATTTTCTTGTAGATATTTTATGGAAAGAGATAATTATTGTAGGAATACATAATTATCCCATAAATTCAAGAAGTCAAATCTTGACTCCTTTATTAGTGTAATTTTCGAAAATATAGGTAGAAGAGGGGAAATAGATTTTTATGGAAAATTTAATTAAGGAGAAAAGAATATAGGGGATATATTCAAGATTTCTTGGAGATCAAGAAAAGATTTTCTCCCTATTTTTCAACCCTAATTTTCGTCCTCCCCTCCTCCCTATTTATAGGGGAAGAGCTCTTCATTCCCAAGGGCAATTCCATGTGTTGGAAATATTAGAAATCCACAAAGGTTGTAACAAAATATTTAAACTCTCTCCCATTAAAATCGTTCATTGAAATCTTCCCGCCGGATAGCGTTCGTGGACTTTGGGGATATATTTGGGAAGGCTCTTGGGTTGATTCATCCGTTTGATTCTTCAAGAGGTTAGTAATTCTGAACTCCTAGTTCTGCATGTTTA
This sequence comes from Stenogyne calaminthoides, assembly GCA_037126765.1. NCBI lineage: Eukaryota > Viridiplantae > Streptophyta > Magnoliopsida > Lamiales > Lamiaceae > Stenogyne > Stenogyne calaminthoides. The sequence goes on along the minus strand of JBBCBC010000029.1, from coordinate 25,668,137 downwards.
GGATTAACGTGAATTATGTGTACGCATGTTGTTTATTATTATGTTGAATTAATTTATGATTAATTCATGTTAGTAATTAACTGTTTAATTTAAATATGTATTTAAATAATCACCTCGAATAGATCCGGGCACCCCGATTTTCCCAACAACTGGTATCAGATCTCTGGTTTCGAGCTCTGATTTTTTAAATTGTTATTTAAATTGTTGAACATTAAATTGAAATTGGATAGTAGAATTGCTATATCTGTTTTGCAGGTATCCATCTGTCATGGTATTTAATGTGTTTTATTTTCATGCGTATGAATGAATGTTTTTTAATTCGACTCGTTCGGATTTATTTTTCCCGTGAGAAAATCCACGAGTAGATTAGGCTATTTGATTTGTTCAATGTAATAGACTAGTCTAGATTTAAGGTATTTATTTTTCGTTAAATAAATTGTAACTTGATCGGAGACAAAGAAGGAGACGAGTTAAAGACGGATCCGGAAGCGTATGTGAGCAACGTGCGCCGCGCGAAATGTGCCAAGGGAGGCACACGCGTGGCGTGGATGACGCCGCCCGCACGGGCCGAGGCGCTAGGTGCCAAGGTTGGATCGGTCAAGGCGGACGTCTTCTTGAGACCTTGAATTGACGCGGGGACGACGGCAAGGGTGTTGGGGTTATACTGGAAAGTATGCTTTTACTTTGTATAACCAAAACTGAATTTCTATCTTATTTACTGAAATAAATTATTTATCACTGATGCTTTAAATATCATTGAATGTTACATATATTTACTGCATAACTGTTCAATAAATAGTACGTGTTACATTGTAGTTAATTTAGTGATACCAGATCACAGAAGATTAAATTAACAGTTCCTTGTAACTAAAAGTACGCTATTCACGACCTAGATGGAAATGAACAATCCATCGTGAAAGGTTGAAGTGTAAGGCTCAGATTGGCTTGTCTTGACCAAGAGATTACACTAGTGCATGACTGATGTACTGAATAGGACCTACAGGAGGATGAATTCTTCAGCACTGAACTAGGAAGAATTGGACCTCAGTGGTTCGTTATTTCTTAATCTTTGTCCCTTAAATAGGATCGTGTGTGGTTAGTAATTATTGCTTTGACTTATGACGGGTAGATAATCAATGAGATTCAATACTTTATATCTTGGGCAATATTATTGGTCACATGCGATTGCTAAGATTTAATACGAAGAATCGTGTGCAAGTACGCTCGTTCGATTTGCCCCCTAGGGAGGTTCATAAGATTTATCATACCAAATCTTGCAAGTGGAACTAGTTTCCGATATGGATAATAATGTTGAACCGTTCCTTGACCAAGGACAAAAAGATATTAATTAATGGAAAACTATTACAGTTGCTTGAATTAATTAATGGGCTAGATAATCTTAAACACGGGAAATGATAACCGGGAGCCATATTAACATTAATATGGGTTAAGATGGATAGTGCAATATTAATTATGTAGTGGGATTAATTAATATTTATGGGCTTGAATAATATTGTGGCTCAATATTGATAATTCAAGATCCATTGGAAGATCCAATCTTAATTCTCCTAAAGGCCCCTCGAGTAGCCCAAACATAAAGTCCAATAACTGAAAAAAGTGTTTAAAAATAAAATAAATTTTGTTGCCTATTTTTCCTATTTATTCAAAAATAATAAATAAGAGGGGGAGAAAGATTTTCTTTGAATTTTGTTATGGAATGAAGATAAGTATTCTTGGAATACAAGATTATCTCATTAAATTCAAGAAATCTCCCACTTGGTTATTTATTGTGAGATTTTTGAAAATTTTGAATAAATAAGGGAAAGAAAGATTTTCTTGATTTTCTTGAAAAGATATTATGGAAGATATGTATTCTTGCAATACAAGTATATCTCATAAATTCAAGAAGATCCAAATCTTGGTTTCTTTTCCCTTAAAATTTCGAAATATCCCATAACAAGAGGAGTTGAAATTTTTGTGGAATATTTTAATTATGGAGAAAAGAATATATGAGATATATTCAAGATTTCTTGGAGATCAAGATTTATTAAAATAATGTGGAAGGAATGGGTGTCAAGGAGATCAATATATTTACTGCATAACTGCCTCAGAGTACATTCGAGAGACATGTGGAAGGAATAAGTGTCAAGGACGTTGTCAATCTGCTTTGAGTATAAGTGGGAGAAATATTATTAGGTTCGTGTAGGGTGACATTAGATGTCACATAGAACACGAGACATGTTGTAGTATACTTAAAAGCGGACTTTGAGTATAAGTGGGAGATTGTTGGGGTTATACTGAAAAATATGCTTTTACTTTGTATAACCAAACTGAAGTTTCTTATTTATTTACTGAAATAAATTATGTAATCACTGTTGCATTAAATATGAATGAATGCTATATATGTTTATTGCAATCCCGTTCAATAAGACAGTACGTACGTTGTAGTTAATTTGGTGATACCCGATCACTGAAGATCAAATTAACAGCCCTCATAATTAATTACAAATTCACAACCCAGATGGAAATGAACGAACCATCATGAACGGTTGAAGTGTGAGACACAGATTGGCCTATCTTGACCAAGGGATCACACTAGCGCATTTATGTGCGCTGAATGAGGACCTACAGGAGGACAAATTCTTCGGTACTGAATATACAAGAATTAGACCTCAGTGGTGCGTTGTTTCTTAATCTTCGTCCTTTAAATAGGATCGTGTGAAATTAATAAATATTGCTTTGACTTATGATGGGAAGAGAGTCAATACGATTCGATACCTTATATCTTGGGCAATATTATTAATTACATGATGATTGCTGACATTTAACACGGAGAATCGCGTCCAAGTACGTCTTGCTTGATTTGTCCCCTTGGTGGGCTCATATCCTTTATCATGCCAAATCTTGCAAGTGGAAATTTATTTCCGGCATGGATAATAATGTTGAGCTGTCTTTACTCCAAGGACAAAGATATTAATTAATATATAACTTGTTCAGTGGCTTAATTAATTAATGGACTAAGATAATCTTAAACACGGGAAATAATGACCGGGAGCCATGTTACATGTGAAATCGTAATATGGGTTAAGATGGATAGTTCAATATTAATTTTATAGTGGAGTAAATTAATATTAATGGACTTGAATAATATTTGACCCAAAATATTATAGCTTCATAGTCCATTGGAGGTCCAATCTTAACTCTCCTAAAGGCCCCCCAAATAGCCCAAAATAAAGTCCAATTAATGAGAGAGAGAAGGAAATATTCTTGCTATATTTGTAGTTGAAATTTTCGAAAACTTTGTCTATTAAAGGAAGAAAAAATTGTCTTGATTTTCTTGTAGATATATTATGGAAAGAGATAATTATTGTAGGAATACATAATTATCCCATAAATTCAAGAAGTCAAATCTTGACTCATTTATTAGTGTAATTTTCGAAAATATAGGTAGAAGAGAGGAAATAGATTTTTATGGAAAATTTAATTAAGGAGAAAAGAATATAGGGGATATATTCAAGATTTCTTGGAGATCAAGAAAAGATTTTCTCCCTATTTTTCAACCCTAATTTTCGTCCCCCCCTCCTCCCTATTTATAGGGGATGAGCTCTTCATTCCCAAGGGCAATTCCATGTGTTGAAAATATTAGAAATCCACAAAGGTGGTAGCAAAATATTTAAATTCTCTCCCATTAAAATCGTTCGTTGAAATCTTCCCACCGGATAGCGTTCGTGGACTTTGGGGATATATTTGGGAAGGCTCTTGGGTTGATTCATCCGTTTGATTCTTCAAGAGGTTAGTAATTCCGTAACTCCTAGTTCCGCAAGTTTAGGATTTACGTGAATTATGTGTACTCATGTTGTTTATTATTTTGTTGAATTGATTTAGGATTAATTCATGTTAATAATTAACTGTTTAATTTAAATATGTATTTAAATAATCACCTCGAATAGATCCGGGCACCACGATTTTTCCTAAAGATCCCTATCCAAATTGTATCCGAAATTCTTGAAAATTTTGGAGAACCGAACACCATACTGTTACCGATAAAGATTTGCCAAGGTACCTGATGGGAAACCGTTGTTGTCATAGTCCATCTGTGATAACTTGCCCAAATGTCGCGTCCGAAGTTACAGTTGAAAAAGATGTGTTCTGTGGTCTCCTCCGCCGCTCCACATAAGATACACAAAGGATTGCCGATATTTTGTGACATCCCCCGAAGGATCAGATTATCCTTCGTTGGAAGCCGACACTTGAGAGCTTTCCAAACAATCGCCTGTGTACGTCTTGGAGCAAAACCGGACCACAATTTTTTGTATGCTCTTCTCTCGCCGCTGCTGTCCTCCGAAGTTGACTCGTGATATGCCATCAAATTGTAAGCCTTCTTGACTTGGTAGATCCCATTGTTTGCATGTTTCCATTCCCAGCTGTCCTGTATGTCTCTGTGAAGTTGTGACCTGTCTAAGTACACCAAGAGCTGATTTAGTGAAGAAAGATCTCTAGGTAAAAGATTCCTACTCCACTTGAACTCCCACCTCCACCCCTCCTCTCCCCAATGACCCATATCCCTCACCAAGCACTCTTTTTGGACACTAATTCTAAACAACCTATTAAACTTGACACTCAAAGGTACCTTCCCAACCCACACATCCCTCCAAAATGAAGTTGTAACCCTCATCCCCATAATATTTATAATTTCAGCCCCCAACCCCTCACCCCTCACCCCCCGAAAAATCTCACAAATGTCATTCCACCATCTTGATGGACTCCCTCGTCTGCTTCTCTCCCTCTCCCTAAATGACAATTGTCTCTCTTCCTCCCCACACTCCCTCAACCCTCCATATTTTGATTTAATCACCCTCACCCACAACCTACTCTGTTCATTAAGGAACCTCAACACCCATTTCCCCAAAAGAACCTTATTAAAAAAATCCAGATTTTTTATCCCAAGCCCCCCCTCAGATTTCTCTCTACACACCTCTTCCCACTTAACCCAGGGTATTTTCCGGGTATTTTCACTCCCCCCCCACAGGAAATTACGTTGCAAACTCACAATTTTTTAGGACATTTTTTGGCACTCTATAGAAGGATAGACAGTAGATCGGTATTGACGAAAGGACTGCCTGAACTAAAGTAATTCTACCTCCAAACGATAAATGACGGTCCTCCCATTTAGCAGGCCTCCTGCTGATTTTTTTTACCAAGTCATCCCAAACGGCTGCATTCTTATGATTGACCCCCACATTAAGGCACAAATAAGATAAGGATCCCCTTCCAATCTTGCAATGCAATAGGTCCGCCCCTCTTGAGAGTAAATTCTGCTCCACATTCTTACCCCAAAGGCTGCTTTTATTGAAATTAACACCCAACCCCGAGAGCAACTCAAAATTACGAAGAATGTATTTGATCGATTTGATATTCTCCATCTTGAACGGACATATGAATAGGGTATCATCCGCATATTGAAGAAGTGAAATCTCCACCTTGTCCTTCCCCACTTTGATGGTCTCAAGTAGGCCACATCAAACTGCATTGTTAACCAAAATATTCAACCCCTCGGCAACAATTAAGAAGAGAAACGGTGAAAGAGGATCACTCTGCCGAAGGCCTCTTTGGAGTTTGAATTCCTCAGAGGGGCTACCATTAACTAGGACCGATGTCGATGCAGCAGAGACACATTCCATAATCCACCTTCTCCACTTTAAATTGAAATTAAGGCCCTTCAACATTTCGTCTAAGAATTCCCAACATACCGAGTCATAGGCTTTTGCAAAGTCAACTTTGAATATTGCCCACTTCCTCCTATTCTTCTTGGCTTCATCGAGGATTTTGTTTAGAATAGCAATGTCGTCTGCGATTTTCAGAAATCACCTAATCATGTACCCTGCTAAGACGAATGGCCAAGACCTTGGATATGATCTTGTAAAGGCATACGATAAGAGAGATAGGCCTGAAATCATTAAGGGAAGTAGCCCCATCCTTCTTCGGAATGAGGGCGATGAAGGAGGGGTTCATTCCTTTAACGATTTTCCCATGACGATGGAATTCCTGCATCATTTTAACAATTTCACCTCTAAGTAGCTCCCAATTCCCTTTGATAAATCCAAACGAGAATCCATCAGGACCCGGGCTTTTAGATGACTCACACGACCATATAGCTTCTTTAATTTCCTCTTCCGTGAATGGGGCCACCAGAAACGTATTTTCACAATCGTCAATTTTCTTAATAAAGCACTCTGGAGGAATTGAAATGCACGGTCGACTCTTGCAGCTAAAGTGATCTTTGAAATAATTATGGACCCCCGATTTGACCCCATCCACTGTATCTACCCAGCTGTCCCCAAAGAATAAGCCATCAATGCCACCTGTTTTGAAACGTCGGTTTACCCAACTGTGAAAATATGTTGAGTTCATATCCCCTTCTAGTATCCACCGTGATTTGGCTTTCTGATACAGTAGTTTATCCTTCCAAATAATTGCTCGTAACAGCTCTGTCGTGTACTGTTTCCTTTTGACTACCTCATCTTCTTCAAGTCCAAAGACATCATCAATTCTATGCAGCGCTTCAACTTGTGACTTCTTCTATGAGATTCTTGTTGGGGAATAAGTTGCACAGATCTATTCGGGGGGAATATTTAAATACAAATTTAATTCTTATAATTATTACTAGCATGAATTAATCCTATATTAATTCAAATAATAATCCAACAACATATCATGCATATAATTAATTCACGTAAATCCTACGCATGCAGAATTCTACGAGTTTACGTGAACGTACCTCTTGGGATGGCAGTGATCTGGCTTATTAGACTAACCAAAAGAACTTCCCAAGTATTCCCTTAATCCTTGTTCGACTATCCGGTGGTAGGACACTTGTGAACAATTAACAAAAGGAAAATAAATTATGTTGCACCACCTTTGTGGATTTACTAATTTTTCCAGCACATGGAATTGTACTTGGGAATGAAAGAGTCATTCCCTATTTATAGAGCACAAGTGGTCGAAAATATTGGGAAAAAATAATGTGGGAAAATCTTTTCTTGATCTCCAAGAAATCTTGAATATATCTCTTATATTCTTTTTCTCATAATTATAATATTCCACAAAATCCCACTTACTCTTGTTATGGAGTAATTTTCGAAAATAATAGGTAAGATTCCAAGATTTGGATCTTCTTGAATTTATGAGATATTCTTGTATTTCAAGAAATACATATCTTCCATAATATCTTATCAAGAAAATCAAGAAAATCTTTCTTGCCCTTTATCTTTCAAAATTTCAAAATTATCTTTATAAATAACCAAGTGGGAGATTTCTTGAATTTAATGAGATAATCTTGTATTCCAAGAATACATATCTTCATTCCATAACAAAATTCAAAGAAAATCTTTCTCCCATTTTATCCATAAATTTCGAATTTAATGAGGAAAAATAAGCAACAATATTTATTTTATTTTAAACACATTTTCCAGTTATTGGACTATATGTTGGGCTACTCAGGGGGCCTTTAGGAGAATTAAGATTGGACCTTCCAATGGATCTTGAATTATCAATATTGATCCACAATATTATTCAAGCCCATAAATATTAATTAATCCCACTACATAATTAATATTGCACTATCCATCTTTACCCATATTACAGTCAATATGGCTCCCGGTTATTATTTCCGTGTTTAAGATTATCTAGCCCATTAATTAATTCAAGCCATTTGAAATAACTTTCCGTTAATTAATATCTTTTGTCCTTGGTCAAGGAAGCGGTTCAACATTATTATCCATAAGGAAACTAATTCCACTTGCAAGATTTGGTATGATAAAGCTTATGAACCTCCCAAGGGGGCAAATCGAACAAGCGTACTTGCACACGATTCTCCGTATTAAATCTTAGCAATCACATGTGACCAATAATATTGCCCAAAATAAAAAGTATTGAATCTCGTTGATTCTCTACCCATGATAAGTCAAAGCAATAGTTACCAATCACACGTGATCCAATTTAAGGAACGAAGATTAAGAGATAACGAGCCACTGAGGTCTAATTCTTCCTTGTTCAGTTCTGAAGAATTTGTCCTCCTGTAGGTCCTATTCAGTGCATCAGTCATGCACTAGTGTAATCTCTTGGTCAAGACAAGCCAATCTGAGCCTTACACTTTAACCTTTCACGATGGATTGTTCATTTCCATCTAGGTCGTGAATGGCGTACTTTTAGTTACAAGAGACTATTAATCTTAAGTGATCTGGTATCACTAAATTAACTACAATGTAACACGTACGATTAATTGAACAGTTATGCAGTAAATATATGTAACATTCGATAATATTTAAAGCATCAGTGATAAACAATTTATTTCAGTAAATAAGTCCGAAATTCAGTTTTGATTATACAAAGTAAAAGCATACTTTCCAGTATAATCCCAACAATCTCCCACTTATACTCAAAAGTCCGCTTTTAAGTATACTACAAACATGTCTTGTGTAGTCTGTGACATCTAATGTCACCTACACGAACCTAATAATTTCTCCCACTTATACTCAAAGCAGATTGGCAACGGTCTTGACACTCATTCCTTCCACATGTCTCTCGAATGTATTCAGAGGCAGACCCTTTGTGAATGGATCTGCTAGGTTGTCTTCAGACGCTATCTTTGCCACATCTATATCTCCTCTCTTAACGATATCTCGTATAAGATGGTATTTTCTTTCAATGTGTTTGCTGGCTTTGTCGGCTCGTGGTTCCCTTGAATTTGCAACTGCTCCGGCATTGTCACAATAAATAGTGATTCTGCTGTGCAAATTCGGAACCACATCCAAGTCCACTAGGAAGTTCTTGAGCCAAACCGCTTCTTTTCACATTTTGCCTCTAGTTAGCCTACATATTCGCTTCCATGGTAGAATCTGCGATGCATTTCGCTGACGCTTCTCCATGTCACGGCTCCTCCCCCATGCAAAACACACTACCGGAGGTAGATTTTTCTGAGTCTATGTCCGATTTGAAATCCGAGTCCCGGTGTAGCGATGGGGATTGGACTATCTAACTGATAAATTAACATTCTATCCCGAGTTCTTTTCGGATACTTTTTAATGTTTTTAAGCGTAGATCAATGCTCTTTCCCTGGGTTACTTTGATATCTCGCCACCATGCCAACGGCAAAGCAGATATCCGGTTTCGTACACAGCATTGCATACATAAGGCTCCCGACAGTCGAAGCATAAGGAATGCCTCTCATGTCATCTATCTCCTTTTGCGTCTTAGGGCACATTTTCTTGGATAGATGGATTCCTTGTCTGAAAGGTACGAAGCCTTTCTTAGAATCAGACGCATTTGAATCGTTTCAAGACAAATGTTCATGTATGAAGCTTGCGATAAGCCTATCATCCTTTTCTTGTGATCTCGAGTGATCTTGATCCCAAGGATGTGCGCGGCTTTTCCCTAAGTCCTTCATATCAAAACTGCTTTTGAAAGTCATGCCCTTATGTTCGATAACACCTTCACATCGTTCCCGATGATCGGTATGTAAATCACGATAGTACTAAGAATACCAATGCACGATTCCGACACGCTTTTTTTGTACACACAACTTTTGAACTCATTTTGATCGAACCCATAAGACTTTATAACATGATCAAAACATTGGTTCCAAGCTCGATGCCTATTTGAGTCCCTGTAAATGGACTTCATGAGCTTACAAACTAGGTGTTCTTGGCCTTTTTCAATGAAGCCTTGGGGTTGTTGCATATAGATCTCTTCATCAAGACTTAGTTAAGGAAAAGCTGTCTTGACATCCATCGCAGATTTCAAAGTTGAGATCTTTGACTATCGATAAGAGAATACGGATGGACTTAAGCATGGCTACGGGCGAAAAAGTTTCCTCATAATTGATCCCTTCTTTCTGAGTATAACCTTTCACCACGAGTCTTGCTTTGAAGGTTTCCACCTTCCCGTCTAGTCCTTTCTTCTCTTATACACCCACTTGCAACCAATGGGTTTGACCCCATTAAGTGGTTCGACTAGCTCCCACACTCTGTTATGAAACATAGAACCCATTTCGGCTTTCATTGTTGTTTGCCAAGAATCTGCATCCTTGTCTTGGATTGCCTCGTCATATGTCCATGGGTCTGATTCATCTTGTCCGGGAATCAAGTCCGAGGACTCTCCTATTCCCATGAATCTCTCGGGCCGTTTCACAACCCTCTCACTACGACGAGGTTTCGGTTGTGTAAGTGTGTCATTTGGTATATCATCTAGTACAGTTGGCATTGAGGTTAGCCACCTTAGCTCATTTAAGGTAATCTCACTTCTGGGTCTTCTTTCGTTCATATAGTATTCTTCCAAAAATCTAAAGTGGGTGCTTATTACCACCTTTTGATCTTCAGGACCATAGAACATACACCCTTTTGTTCCCTCGGGGTATCCCACAAACAACCTTAATTCTGATCGAGAATCCAATTTTCCGGCTTCCTTGTCCAACACGTAGGCCGGACACCCCCAAATTCTCATGTGTCTCATACTAGGCTTGCGCCCGGTCCACAATTCTTTGGGAGTTTTGGGAACCGATTTGGATGGCACCAAGTTCAGAATGTAATGTCTTTGTTGTTGGGGATTATCTTTGAAAAAGTATGCTTTTTACTTTGTATAATCGAAAACCGAATTTCGGACTTATTTCTTGAAATAAATTGTTTATCACCGATGCTTTAAATATGATTGAATGTTATATATATTTTCTTTGCATAACTGTTTCAATAATTAAATGACGTGTTACATCAGTAGTTAATTTAGTGATACCCGATCACGAGAAGATTAAATTAACGATCCCTTGTAACTATAAGTACGCCATTCACGACCTAGATGGAAATGAACAACCATCGCGAAAAGGTTGAGGTGTAAGGCTCGAGATTGGTTTGTCTTGACCAAGAGATTACACTAGTGCATGACCGATCTTATTTGAATAGGACCTCTGAGGAGGATAAGTTCTTCTTAATCGAATAAGGAAGAATTAGACCTCGGTGGTTCGTTGTTTCTTAACCTTTGTCCCTTAATAGGATCACGTGGGATTGGTAAATATTGCTTTGACTTATCATGGGTAGCGAATCGAGAGAGAGATTCAATACTTTTTATCTTGGGCAATATTATTGGTCACATGTGATTGCTAAGATTTATCTGAAGAATCGTGTGCAAGCACGCTTTGCTTTGATTTGCCCCCTTGGGAGGTTCATAAGTTTTATCATACCAAATCTTGCAAGTGGAATTAGTTTTCGGTATGGATAATAATGTTGAACCGTTCTCGATTAAGGACAAAAGATATTAATTAACGGAAAGCTATTTCAGGTGGCTTGAATTAATTAATGGGCTAGATAATCTTAAACACGGAAATAATGACCGGAGCCATATTGATTCGTAATATGGGTTAAGATGGATAGTCAATATTAATTATGTAGTGGGATTAATTAATATTTATGGGCTTGGATTATATTGTGGCTCAATATTAGATATTCAAGATCCATTAGAAGGTTCAATCTTAATTCTCCTAAAAGGCCCCCGAGTAGCCCAACATATAGTCCAATAACGAAAAAGGTGATTAAAATAAAATAAATATTGTTGCTTATATTTCCTCTAATTTTTTCAAAAATTATGGATAAAAAAAGAGGAGAAAGATTTTCTTTGAATTTTGTTATGGAATGAAGATATGTATTCTTGGAATACAAGATTATCTCATTAAATTCAAGAAATCTCCCACTTGGTTATTCATGAGGTAAATTTTAAATTTTGGAAATATAGTGGGCAAGAAAGATTTTCTTGATTTTCTTGAAAAGATATTATGGAAGATATGTATTTTTGAAATACAAGAATATCTCATAAATTCAAGAAGATCCAAATCTTGGATTCTTGTGATCACTTGATTTTCGAAAAATAATGTCCATAATAGAGAGGTGGGATTTTTGTGGAATATTTTAATTATGGGAAAAAAGAATATAAGGGATATATTCAAGATTTCTTGGTGACCAAGAAAAGTCTTTTCCCACATTGAAAAATCACACAAATTTCGTTCACCCTCCCTCCTATAAATAGGGGATGATTAGTTCATTCCCAAGTACAATTCCATGTGCTGGAAATATTAGTAAATCCACATACGTGGTGCAACAAAGTTTATTTTTTTTCTTTTGTTAATTGTTCGCAAGTATCCTTCCACCGGATTGTCGAGCAAGGGCTAAGGGAATACTTGGGAAGTCCTTTCGGTTAGTCCATCAGACCAAAGCCACTGCCATCCCGAGAGGTACGTTCACGTAAACCCGTAGATTCCGCATGCGTAGGTTTTACGTGGCTTTTTATATGCATGATATGTTGTTGCAATTATTATTTGAATTAATATAGGATTGATTCATGCTAGTAATAATTAATGAATTAAATTTGTATTTAAATATTCACCCCGAATAGATCTGTGTAACTCATTCCCCAACAGCTGTTTCCAAGGCATGACCCCAGAACGACTTGGGAAGATCCGCATAACTCATCATAGATCTAACCATTTCCAAAAGAGTTCTGTTTCTTCGCTCTGCAACCCCGTTTTGTTGAGGGGTTCCGGGTGCGGTGAGCTGGGATGCAATCCCTTCATCAGATAAGTAGTTCAAAAACTCATCGCTGAGGTATTCGCCTCCACGATCGGATCGTAGACACTTGATACATTTTTCCCTATGATTCTCTGCTTGAGCCTTAAATTCTTTGAATTTCTCAAAGGTCTCAGAATTATGCTTCATAAGGAAAATATAACCGTACCTTGAGTAATCATCAATAAAAGTGACAAAATACTCATAACCTCGCTTTGGTTGACATTGGACCACATACATCTGTGTGAATGATCTCCAACACTTCTTTGGCTCTATTCCCCTTGGCTCCAAATGCCCTCTTGGTAATTTTACCCTCCAAACATGATTCGCGGGTTGGAATTGGTTCAACTTGGAGAAACTCCAGTGAATCGTCTTTCACCAACCTTTGGATCCTCTTTGGATTTATATGACCTAATCTTAGATGCCATAGAAGTGTCTCGTTCACGTCTGATGAATGTTTTCTTTTCTCGGAAATAGTTGATGTGTTATAGGATGCATTTCGTGAGTGGTGTGCACAGTTAATTGTATAGAGATTTTCCATCAATGTTCCGTAAAAGATACACTTATCATTTCAAGAAATGATGTCATTCTTATTAGAAGAAACTTAGTGTTCTTTAATCAAATTTTAGAAACTGAAAGTGAATTCTTTCCAAAACTGGAAACATAAAGATAATCTCAAACAAACTTCATCTTTAAAAGACAGGTGCACTTCTCCCACTGCTTTAACCACTACTCATGTAGCATTGCAATATCAGCTACTTGCGTAGTATTGCAATAACTGTTACTATCGTAGCATTGCCCAGTGTGATGAGGATCTCACTCCCACTAAGTTGCTGGATCAGTTTGAACCCGTGAAGCAAACATGATTAGTGGATCTCGTATCAACCACCCACAAATGAGAAGTATACGCGCTAAACAAGTTTCAACAACTAGTGCGTGAGAATTACCTTTCTTTCCGTCCCTTTTTGGGGTTGGAACAGGCAAACCTCCATTGTCCTCTCTCACCGCAGCTTAAACACTTCCTCTTTGGATTTTCCTTGACACCACAAGCATTCCTCATCTTACCATTGCTCTTGGCAACGGTTGAGTTTTATTGCTTCTGGCTTTTGGTCCTATTCTTTTTCTTGCCTTCCCTTGGCCTAGAAAATGAAGACTTACCATTTGCCGTTAAAGATTGAGTTTGGTGCCCCATCAATATCTCTGCCGAGACCAAAGCTTGCAACAAATCAGCTAGCGAGGCCAAAATGTTCAGAAACTTTTGGGCAGAGAGTGAAATACCAAATTCATCTGAGTCTCCAGATTATAATCTCCACTCAGAATCTCAAGTTTGTTCAGATGAGCCATCTATTTTGAGGACGTAATCCCTTACGGGTTTGCCCTCCACCATTTTCAGCGACGACATCTCTAGCAAGGTGATCTGACGAGTCCCGCATTTTTTACTCGTCAGTTGGCTCATCTGATTTTTGTGTGTCAAGAATCCACTTGTGCTCTTGTGCAGTTAGGACAATTCTAATTTTTCGTTTCCAATCAATATAGTTTCCATACATATTGTATTGACTTTAAGTATATTAACAGTGGATTAAAGGTTACGACATGCTGAACTGAAATAAATAACTATATGTATAAGCACAAGTATATCACAAGGTTCGACCACATGCATCATAGTAAAATCTCAAAAAAAATATGAACATGCATCAGCCAACATCTCAAAACAGTTTAAATAAGCCACGTGGGGTGGGTCATTATTTAAACACATTCAAGTAGGTTACAAACAAGAACAGTTACAAACCTTTAATATCCAGATTAATAGTTGGCTCCCACTTGACCAATATAAAATTGACAGGGACTTCGTGGAAGTATATGCATATCAATTTTATACCTAAGTAATAACCATGATTAAATACAAGATTATTATTTCGTATTGAACGAGCCTCGTGGGGAGGGTCATCATCGCCACTAATAATAACCCACAATCATCCATTTGGAATTCATTCATGTGAAAGCTATCTTTTGACCGTCCCGTGGGGGGAATTTCTCCAAAAGAATTCAGAAATAAATAAATCACGGAGGTCAAAATTAATTCAATTTTATTATCCGGAATAAAATTGTCAATTAATTATTTAAACATACTTAGTAATTTTTTTTTTTTAAAAAGTGAGATTTTTCATTGGGCAACTCTCATGCAAACACATTTAAACAAATTAAATAAAGCATAAGATAGCACAATAATAAATCAAGCAAAGCAGAAAAATAAACATATTGGGCACAAATTATCCAATTGTCATGGTTTGATTTTTCTTGGCTTGATCTTGAAGAAACACCGTCTTGAATTTCTCCCACTCGATCGTCTCTAAAAAATACTCCGTCTCGAAATGCCACATGTTAACTCAAATGGGATGCATGCTCAAGATCCTACCGCCGCTTGTTGTCGGCCCCGCTCAGCAACCTCGGCCTTTGTGGCGTGTCATTACCGCCCGTGCCTCTAAGACGCCCTAAGCATGGTCCTACAGATCCTCGGCGACGGCAGCGTAGACCAAGATCCTGTAGCCTTCGCAAATACTGCCCATGAAAAAACACGGGTATCTCATTTCGCTTCCGAGAATACGCCTCCAGAATTGGCCCGTTCACGTCTGCGATTGCGCGTCTCTTCGGGCCCACCGTCTTGTACCAGCCTATCCTCGCCTATCTCACTCGTGCCGCCCTGGCGCCCACGCGTCTTTCGCCTGCCCCGCGTCACACCCTCGGCTCTTGCGTTCGCCTTGTTTTCTACGCCGCTTTACGCCCGGTTCTGGATTTTATCCTTTAATTCTTCGTCTCCGTCTTCGTTTCCGATTCGGTTATAATTTATTTACAAAAAATAAATAAATCTAGATCTAGACTAGTCTATTACATTGATCAAATCAAACAAATCATAATCTACTCGTGGATTTTCTCACGAGGCAAAACGAATTCGAACGAATCGAATTAAAAAACCACAATTTATATGCATGCATAAATTAACCCATTAAATTCCATAACAATTGGATACCTGTGTTGTGAGTCATTTTTTGTGGAGAGTACTATGTGGCTAATATGGTAACAACTCACAAACAAAATGATTAATCGAACAAGAACACTGCGGGAAGAACCGTAGTTCTTCCCTGAAATGTGGGTGTAGGTATATAAGTGGAATGAGAGAAACATTCCAGTGTGTGTGTTTACAATGAACTGTGAGGTCCTTTATATAAAGAGGACCAGCACGATAAATCGTTTAAGCACGACAAATCGTTAAGCACGACAAATCGATAAGCACGACAAATCGATAAGGACGACAAGTCATGTGCATAAAGCATGACAAAACATATGCGTAAGCACGACAAATCACGTTGTCTCGGTGGGACCTGCTGGTTTCGGTGGGACCTGCTGAAATGCGATAATTCGTCCTGCTGACGTGTGATAAATCTGGTGATGCTGACGTGTGATATATCTGAGCACAACAACCTGCAAAACGGATCTAGCAATTCTACTATCCAATTTCAAATTTAATGTCAGCGAATTAAATTACAATTTAAAAAATTCAGAGCCCGAAACCTTGGCTCTGATACCAGTTGTTGGGGAATAAGTTGAACAGATCTATTCGGGGTGAATATTTAAATACAAATTTAATTCTTATAATTATTACTAGCATGAATTAATCCTATATTAATTCAAATAATAATCCAACAACATATCATGCATATAATTAATTCACGTAAATCCTACGCGTGCGGAATTCTACGAGTTTACGTGAACGTACCTCTTGGGATGGCAGTGATCTGGCTGATTAGACTAACCAAAAGAACTTCCCAAGTATTCCCTTAATCCTTGTTCGACTATCCGGTGGTAGGACACTTGTGGACAATTAACAAAAGTAAAATAAATTATGTTGCACTACCTTTGTGGATGTACTAATTTTTTCAGCACATGGAATTGTACTTGGGAATGAAAGAGTCATTCCCTATTTATAGAGCACAAGTGGTCGAAAATATTGGGCAAAAATAATGTGGGAAAATCTTTTCTTGATCTCCATGAAGTCTTGAATATATCTCTTATATTCTTTTTACCATAATTATAATATTCCACAAAATTCCACTTACTCTTTGTTATGGAGTAATTTTCGAAAATAATAAGTAAGATTCCAAGATTTGGATCTTCTTGAATTTATGAGATATTCTTGTATTTCAAGAAATAAATATCTTCCATAATATCTTTTCAAGAAAATCAAGAAAATCTTTCTTGCCCTTTATCTTTCAAAATTTCGAAATTATCTTTATAAATTACCAAGTGGGAGATTTCTTGAATTTAATGAGATAACCTTGTATTCCAAGAATACATATCTTCATTCCATAACAAAATTCAAAGAAAATCTTTCTCCCCTTTTATCCATAAATTTCGAATTTAATGAGGAAAAATAAGCAACAATATTTATTTTATTTTAAACACATTTTCCAGTTATTGGACTATATGTTGGGCTACTCAGGGGGCCTTTAGGAGAATTAATATTGGACCTTCCAATGGATCTTGAATTATCAATATTGAGCCACAATATTATTCAAGCCCATAAATATTAATTAATCCCACTACATAATTAATATTGCACTATCCATCTTAACCCATATTACAATCAATATGGCTCCCGGTTATTATTTCCCGTGTTTAAGATTATCTAGCCCATTAATTAATTCAAGCCACTGAAATAACTTTCCGTTAGTTAATATCTTTTGTCCTTGGTCAAGGAACGGTTCAACATTATTATCCATACCGGAAACTAATTCCACTTGCAAGATTTGGTATGATAAAGCTTATGAACCTCCCAAGGGGGCAAATCGAACAAGCGTACTTGCACACGATTCTCCGTATTAAATCTTAGCAATCACATGTGATCAATAATATTGCCCAAGATAAAAAGTATTGAATCTCGTTGATTCTCTACCCATGATAAGTCAAAGCAATAGTTACCAATCACACGTGATCCTATTTAAGGAACGAAGATTAAGAAATAACGACCCACTGAGGTCTAATTCTTCCTTGTTCAGTTCTGAAGAATTTGTCCTCCTGTAGGTCCTATGAGAATATATCAGTCATGCACTAGTGTAATCTCTTGGTCAAGACAAGCCAATCTGAGCCTTACACTTCAACCTTTCACGATGGATTGTTCATTTCCATCTAGGTCGTGAATGGCGTACTTTTAGTTACAAGGGACTGTTAATTTAATCTTCTGTGATCTGGTATCACTAAATTAACTACAATGTAACACGTACGATTTATTGAACAGTTATGCAGTAAATATATGTAACATTCGATAATATTTAAAGCATCAGTGATAAACAATTTATTTAAGTAAATAAGTCCGAAATTCAGTTTTGATTATACAAAGTAAAAGCATACTTTCCAGTATAATCCCAACAATTCTCTTATCAACGTGTCCAAACCTTTCCACATTCCAGATTTTCAAATCAGCTTTAAGTAATTTCAGTTTTTCTTTCATAACAAAACCGCTCCATCCTTCTACCTCATAACTTTCCCATTTTTCTTTTAGATAGCTGCTGAAATCTGGGTGAGATAACCATCCGTTGAAGAACTTGAATGGCTTTGGGCCCCAATCCTTAATCGGGAAGTCTAGATAAATAGGGCAATGATCCGACGTTGTCCTGCTAAAACCCTTTAAAGTCACGTTGTTCCATCTGTTCAGCCATAAGTCATTCACAAACACTCGATCAATCCGACTCTTACATGTACCATCTGTCCTATAATATGTGTATTTCCGGCCCACAAGAGGAAGCTCAATCAGATGACTTCCTTCAATGAATTCATTAAATTTATCAATCTCCCTATTATCATCATACTCCCCACGACCAGCACTTTCATCTAGGTTACTAATAGCTTTAAAATCACCTATAATACAAACACAATTATTTCTTTGCTGTTCAATCACCAAACTTAGAGTATCCCACAACTCAAATTTCCCCTCAGAGGTACATGGAGAATAAATATTGATTATACAACATTGAGAATCGTCTTCCTTCCAAACACCCTCCACAATTAAACAACCCCTAA
This sequence comes from Stenogyne calaminthoides, assembly GCA_037126765.1. NCBI lineage: Eukaryota > Viridiplantae > Streptophyta > Magnoliopsida > Lamiales > Lamiaceae > Stenogyne > Stenogyne calaminthoides. The sequence goes on along the minus strand of JBBCBC010000029.1, from coordinate 25,649,457 downwards.
CATGACAAGAATTGATTTTTCTAAAAACACCATTATTCCATATAGATAACATACCTCCCGATCTCCCTTCCGATTCCTTAAAGGCCCAATCTAAATGAGGAGAATTCCAAATAGCACTGCACGTAGTCTTGTGAATCCTTTCTAGCTTCGTTTCTTGAATAAGGCAAAAGTCGAATTTGTGTTTCTGAATCATTTCCTTGATTTCCCTTATCTTCTCATTCCTTCTGATTCCTCTAACATTGGTGCTGAGAATCTTCATTGGATAATGTTGTCACTTCCCTTCTTTGCTTTCTTACATTTTCCTTTTTTATTGAGTCGATCCCTCTTTTCCATCTTTTCCATCTAGGTATTTGTTTGTACCACCGAACTATTATGGGTCAGTCTAATTTTTTCACCAAAAGATGTAGCCTGTTGTGCCTCCACCGTGATTTCCTCTTCCTCCATAACGCGCGCCAATCGGGCCTCCTCAAAACTCTGTTCCACCTCCGGAATTTTCTTCTTCTTCTTCTTCCTAGCTTTCACCGTTAACCTCTCTTTAGGCCTGGAAATACCCGTCGATTTATGAGAATCAATTTCCTTTTGTGAATCAAACCCCTCTACACCGCTACCCGAGCAATTAGGGCACCGATCGCTTTTGGATGATACGCACATCTCCATTGATTTCAAGTCACAGTTGACCGCAGAGTTGGATGCCGAAATAAGAGAAGATGGGCTCTCGATATTAATGAAATTTTAGGCCGTATTGGATCCGCCCACCAAGTTTTTTTCGGTCACCAATAACTCAGAGTTGGCCCGTGAATCCTGGCCCATCTCGGGCCTCATATTATTATTACGGACCATTACAAGTGCAACCGGCGGAGCCCGAACTGGTACCAGGCCCATATCTAGTACCGACTTTTGGGCCTCCAGAAGTTGATCCGTATCGGGCTGAACTAGAGATTGGCCCAGTGACTCTTCCTCTGCCAGATACTTAGACTTAGCCGCCTTAGGACTTGGTAGACTCGCCTGCCCCCCACGTTTCTCGGTAACCTCCCCCGAGGTATTTAGACTCGTACCACTGGCCCCACCACAATCATTATGTAGCGGCGGAGTTACTCCATTTGCACACATCCCCATATTGATGCCGTCCTCCGCCAAACCCGCCTCCTCCATGACGTCATCGAATTCATCCGAATCGCTTTCCTCTGACCCACCGTACTTATCTCCCGACTCCGAAGCTTCATAATCTGAGTCGATAACGCCATCGGAATCCCAGCCGTCGTCGTCATCAATAAATCTTCCGGCTCTTCCCTGACTCTAATGTAGAATATTTTCCCGTTAATACATATCTCCAAGGGGTTTCTGGGAATATCCTGTGACGAGGTTCTGATCAGGATCCTAGCATATTGAAGCTTACGTTTGATAACAATATCTTCATTAATCTTGGCAATCCTACCAAACTTACATACGATTAAACTGAAAAACCTATGGCTCCAAGCGTGCAGCGGTATACCATACCATCTGGTCCATATCATTCGCCTATTATTGACGCTGGATTCATACCATGGCTCTACGTATTCGAACCACTTGGCCAAGATTTCGTACACTGGCTCCATATTCCCATTCTCCTCCGCAGGTTGGAACAGGACCATATCCCCACCCAAATATTTCACGAGCCACGCATCATCAGCCTCCTCTTGAATTGTGTTGCCCACCTCCGGCCTTGGGAAGACATCCTTTAGCTGTCCCACAAAACAATCCTTTAGCCATCTCTTATCCTTCTCAGAAGATGAATATTGCATTCCATTGTAGGGTTTATGCTATTCAGAAGGTCGTTGTTTAATGGTTTTGGGAACGACCATCGGCCCAACAGAAGATTGTTCCCCACCAGTAGCGTTCTTGTATGAGAAATCCTCCTTCCGGAATGCACTCCTATTCACCGGTATCGCCCGCAAACTTCCAACCTCGCTCTTCTTGTTTTTGAAACCTCTTGAGAACTTGGACAAGTTCGATCTCATCTTGTAAGACCCGAACCACACGTTATTGAGTTTATCCTCCACCATCTTGGTGTTAATACCAGAAGCAAACCGGACAAACCCAAAGCGTCTACCCATTTTGTCTCTTCTATGAGGAATGAAAAGGTCTCTCACCTTTTCAATCTCCTTCAGTCTCTTGAAAAGATCATCCCACGAGCAGGTATCCGGAAAATTTTGGATGAAAAACGTCACACATCGATTATTGGCTTCCCAAACGTTAATCCAGTTAGCCTTTCTCTCCACCGATCTATCCTCTATCCTAAGGCCAGGGTTCCTAGGTTTCGGTTTCTGCCTCACCGGATGCCACTCGGAAGAAGGACAAACTACCCCCCCCACTCTTTCTCTCTCTAGCTCTCATTGTTTCATCATCAATCTATTTTAAGAATACAGATTCTCATTATCAAATAATATCTTAGTACCGAGCGCTTGACGAACGGACAACGAGCAAACGGCGGTGAGCATATACCCCTTTCACAATTTGAATTTGAGCAAGTTTTGTTAAGTTAGTCGTGTTTTAATTTTTTTAAAAAAAATTTATAATCGTTACAACGTTTTTCCTTGTTAAAAAATAAAATATAATTAAGCAGTCTGTCTAGTCCCCAACTTGGCTGCCTAGACTACGAGCGTGTTTTGAAAAACTTAAAACAACTTTTAGAAGCATTTATTTTCAAAACTCTCTCTCACAACTTTTAAAAATAAATACTTTTGAAAGCTATTTTAAGTATTTCAAAAAGTTCCCTACCTATGTTACAAATGCTTGTAACTTCCTTTCTTTTACAAAATGAAATTGTGTGACGGCCGTCTAGGATGATTTCTGCATCACTCATTGCAAACAATTAAAAAAAAAATAGTACGTTGTGCGTCATGATTGCAGGCAATTAAAAAAAAAATTACTGTATGTTGCGTCTCATTATTTGGACATATTTATCAAATAATCTGAATCCAAAACACAAGAAATAATTTTTATTTTTTTTTAACTTGAATATAAAACTTGAATTCCTTACTCAAGAAGCCTATAACCAAGGGTGCAGAAGTAAAAAATCGGTAGTCGGACGGATATGGACCGCCTAGCGCCTAGGCCGTCTAGGCGGAGACTAATCGGAGACTAATCGGAGACTAATCGGGTCGATTTTTTTTTATTTTTTTTTCATCTAAATGAGTTTTATTTACTACTTATCGATATATTATAACAAAAATACACTTCAAAATTAATTAGCAAATTCATTATACAACTCCCTAAATCTAGATAACAATTAAAACATATTTTCTTATATCTATTATCCATTATAGAGTACAAGAAAATTAATTTAACATAAAAAAAAACTAAACAAATTTGTGTTTTGGGATTTTAGTGTAGTGAAAATTATCAATCTTTGTCTTACCATCAATTTATTATATAAACAAAGTCTTTCATCATCAAATAATACCTTAATGTTAGACACCTAGCTCCCAACTTAGCCGTCTAGCTCCCGACTCGGTTGCCTAGGCGGTGCCTAGGCGTAATCGATTCGGCCGAAAACTGCCTAGCACCTAGAAGTCGCCTAGACGGAGACTAGTCGGGATTTTTACATCACTGCGCTGTAACAATGCACCCCAAATTAAGGGCAACGATCCAAATCCCACGTCAGGTCGAAACGCAGCGTTTAGTGTGAATTCCACGCGCTGAGGTAGCGAGAGTGGACTTCCACATTTTCCGGAGAAAGGCTGCAAATCTCCTTTACCAATTATAGACGGAAAGAAGAAGAATCAAGAAAACAATTTTCCGTTAAAAAAAGTGAGAAAAAAAAAAACACAATTTTGGTTGCAAGCGTCAAAATGGTTACTCATACTCAACGCTGTCACCCTCGCTTATGCGACACGCGTCTAAAGGGAGTACTACTATTATTTTTGTGTCCCAATTATTTTCAATTTTATATAGCTTTTCTTCTTCCACTAATTATTTTGACAAATTCTCAAACGTACCAATTGCATTAATTTTAATTTGGTGTAATTATATTTAAATTTAATTTTTTTAAATTTAATTTTTTTTATCAATTCCATTTTTTTTTATCGGCCCGACTCGAATCCAATCTGGCGTGAGCTCAAACCCGACCCTGAGTGATTCATAGTACAACCGGTCCGAATAAGTCATGATTTAGGGTTCATAATTTAGTGTTTATAGTGTAGATTATTAATCCAAATTGGTGCACAATTGGTGCACACAAGTGTTACTCAATTGTTTTATTTTATTTAATCATTTAATCATTGCTAGAACAGTTACCATATGTATTAAAATATTAAAATAAATATTATTTACATGTACAATTTATTTTTTTAATATTAATTTCAACTCACACTCTGTCAATATTGGGCACTGTCGTAGTAAGTATATATTAATCGTATATATCTTAATATTCTATTTTTTTTAGATTTTATTTGCATAAGTTAATAAATGTTACAATAAAAGTTCTATTATATTTTCTTTTGAGTTTGAATTGTTGCGTGAGATATAATATGATGACACAAAAAATACATGGTGATATATGATCGGCAAAGACAGACTATGAGTTTTTTTCAATAAATGAAATTCAACTTAACTCTTGGACGTGATGATTTATTTGGCATATTAAGACTTAGGCCCGTTATCTTATTCTTTTTATTGGTCTATTTGTGCTCTATAAATTATAATAACATATTAAATTAATTAAATTTAGTTATCTTAGGTTGCTTTTATTTTGTTTTAAGGAACTGATTAGTAAGAGCGGGGATGTAATTGAATCGAGTCGAAGCGAATTTTAATCAAAGTGTTAGAGTTTGATTTACTTACTATCACGTCGAGCTCGAACTTAGTTATCGAATGTACACGAACTTTTTCGAGCTTAATTGACCTATACAATTTTAAACAAATTTCATATATTAATTTTAAATTAAATTACTCATCAATTCATTACATGATAAAATTATATATTTCTAAAAATCATATATATATATGCTAAATTTTATAATTTCATTTAATTAACTAAGTTAAATTACATATTTTTATATTTATCATAATACTAAATATAAAAGTTATATATTATAGTCAAATTATTCAATATGATTTATACGAGTCTGCCACGAGCTAATAAATTGAATCACTAAATTTGATTTTGTTGGTTTATATTGACAAATTTTATTAAACGAACTCAAATAATATTTTATAAGGCGGATCCATAATAATTCGACTTGATTTGATTGCCTTCCTAATGAAGGGCAACAAATTTTGTGCACACACAATCTTCATCCATATATATTCTCTAGTCTATCACAACAGATTAACATGACCAACAAAAAAAAATAGTTCAAGCTTTTAGAGCACCACTATTTATGCCTTAAGGTTACGGATTTGAGTTATTATTTATCCAATAAAAAAAATTATTATTACATTTTATTATATAAGTTAATACATTTCACTTTTTGTTTTCTATGAAAAAGACTTCTGTACATCTGATCATAAAAACGGTCTTCTGTAAAAAATAAGTTAAAACTTTCCTTGGAGGAAAAAGGAAAATAGAAAAGGGGCTATTGCTATTTGGCTTGGTGTTGTGTAGATTATTTGAAAATTAAAAAATGCAATAATTTTTATAAATAAAGTGTTTTCAACTATTAATTAATCGACGAGGTTAAGACAAGTCATTGAAACTGATTTGCAGTTAAATTTTTTATTTATCTAGATTCTCTTATAAGGACTGACCCTCTAATCCCAGAATTTGTATAGGATTTTAATTTCCATGTAACATTGTTATGATCTCTTTATTTCTTGTACCAATTTTTTTTATATTTTAACAAGATTTCATTTCACTGACTAAAAATAAAAGTAAAAAAATTCCAAAAAATTACACCAATTAAAAAGCACAATTGATGCATATAAAACACTCTTTAACTAAGTTGTTGGTTGATATAGTAACAAAATTTATGGGGTGATTATAAAGTACAAAGTAACTTTATTTTGATTTTAAGGTATAAAATATGGTTAAAAAAATTTATGTTGTCCTTTTGTCCGTTTTCTGCACTTCTGATACGTTTTTTCCACTTCTGACGAATTTTGGAGTGCAGTTTTTTAAATTTTCTGCACTACTAGGCCAATTTTGGAGTTCAATTTTTTTAATTTTCTGCACTTTCGTCTTTTTTATTCCACTTTTTATTAGTTGTAATTTTTTATATAATTTAGTTTAAATTTCAGATATTATAAAATTTGTATTTCGAATCTGCACTTTTCCAAAATAATATGTACTTTCCAAAAATGTGTACTTGGTCAAAACAAAAAAATAAAATTATGAATACATACAAAAATGAGATAAATGGTATTTTTGATACAAATTGTATCTTAAAATCACTTTAAAAATATTTTGTACCTTAGAGTTTTTTTATTAGAAACTTTGTAGTGGAGAGTCGTTTTCAATTTATGGTCTAGGGATGGCAATATTACCCCGGCCCGCCCCGACCCGCCCTGACCCGCATTGTTTGGGTCGGACCCACCCCGGACCCATAGTGAAACGGGGCGGGTCTGGGTATTACTCGGCACTCGCGCCCCGAACCCGTGCCCCGTTTTATATATTACAAATCAAAATATATGTTATATAATATATATAAAATAATATATTTTTATATTTTTTCATATTTATTAATATGTAGATAACAAAAATTCAACTTTATAGATGTTTTTTAGGTCTATATGAAATATAATATGTTATTTAAATTAAAATTATCTATTGATATCAATATTTTAAATTGTAAAATAAAATAAAATATGAAAAGATATTTAATATGGGTCGCCCCGCCCCGTGCCCCGAGCGGGTCAGACCCGCCCCGCCCCGTTTCAAGAGTGGGTCGAGTCTGGTATCTAAATACCCGACCCGACCCATTGACATCCCTATTATGTAAACATAATAGGATAGTACCTTCGCTGTAGTGCAGGACAGTACCACGGATGAGTATCCTGAATGGTATGCAAACATTACTCATCCGAGAGTGCACAAAACTGCACACAGTGAGAATAATATTTATGTCAGTGGCATGTCGAGGTTAGCTCACCAAATGTTGGGACACGTGAGGCAAGAAACTCACGATTTGATCAATCAAGCTAGTGTGGATCCACAGTGTCCACCCTATATGATGCCTCATCTTGGCTCGATTGCCCATCATGCCGGTACCGCGACGGTCCCCGATCCTGCATATTGGAGACATCAACACGCGTATCCTCCTGAACAATTCACACAAAATATAGCTCCTGGTTGGTGGTGGAACGGATACGAATGACAACAACAATAGTACTTTTTTTTAGGAGAATTATTTATTTGTATCTTATTATTTTATATGATAAATTAATATTCCAATTTTTTATCTCTAGTTTAAATGTTTTAACATTTTTTATAGAAATTGCTTGCTTATTTAAATCTATAAAATCTAATATGTTTGTATATCTTATTAAAAAGTTAGTGCAAAAAAAAAAATATCCGAAAATGTCAACAATTATAAATTATAAATAATTTTTTTATTATAAATCATAAATTATAAATAAATACATATAATAAAAAATTCGAAATTAAAAAAAAATTGAAAAAAAAAAAATGCCGTCGCATGTTCCACTGGACCGAACAGGTTTCGGTCGCATGGTCCACGCGACATGGACAATTTCCGTCGCATAGGCGGCGCGATCAGCCCCAAAAAAAAAAATTATCCAATCGCATATGCCATGCGACAAATTCTTACCTGGTCGCATGGGCAGCGCGATCGATGCACGAGATTACACAACATCGGGTTGTCACTTTTGTGTATATAGCATAACTCGACCGTTTGGTGTGCAAGCATCACATACAAATCAATCAAGCGTTGATTAGACACTCGTATATACAATATATATACAGTATCAAGTGTAAAGAAAGGATAACACGACTCTAGCTGTTTCGTTTATAAATAAATAAAAAGAGTTAAAGTATAAGAATTCGAGCAATACCTAAGTATCAATCAAGTACTTACTGACACCTAACGGATTTTATAATATTATTTACTTTTTGGAGGAACCACTCTTCTTTTGACCCAATTTTTGGTGAGAATTAATGAAGTTGAAATTTCAGTAATGTTTTTTTACAAGTATAAATATTAATTTTATGCTTAACCAATTTTAGCATGATTGTATTTAATATATAATTCTTTTGAATTTAGGCAATTTTACAATTTAAACTATTTGGTTTAATACTTTTGTGAGGGTGAATGAGACATTTTGACAATAAAAATGGTGGGACAAGATTCAATTTAATTTTGTGGGAAGCGGGATATTTTCACAAAGTTTTCATTATACCTGTGTATATACAGTATATATAGATGTTTTGTCTAGCGAATTTTAAGACACGGTGTCTATAAACAAACACATATACTTGTATATAATGAAACACCATAGTTACATTGTCTGAGTATAAATCAAGTGTTGCCACTTTAGCGAAATAGTATACATTAAATTGAGTATAAAAATTACAAACATGTACATACTATTCAGGTCATGAAAAAAAAAATGTACTCCTTAATTTGTTTGGCCTAATTTTGGGTTTAGAACGGAATCGAAGTTCCCAGCCATGGTTTATATAATTATACTATATATGTGACAAGTTTTGGTACGACTTCCATTTAATATATAAATCCTAGGAAGACTGGACTAATTATTGGTGTTGTGTCATTAAGCAGGCTTACACCTATTTGAAAGCACCATTAATTGGATTAATAAGTGTTGGTATTAATATGTTGTTATTAATTAAAGTGTTACTTGTATATCATGACCAACACTAAATATAGGCATGAATATTATAAATATGTAACTTAGGAAAATCTTGCAAATGTGTGAATTAATATCCTGGCCAATTGTACAAGTTGGAATATTGTCATGCGCAAAGAATTGAACTCTTTCAAACTTGGATCCATCACTCTATTATGTCTATGTGTTGACCCCCAACTGGGATTATAAATAATTATGAGTGATTAATACTATTAAATAAGAAAACAAAACTTAAAATTTAGTTACAACCAAATTGCAATTAAGGAAAAAATACATATAAGAGCTATAAGGATTCAAATAATACCTTTTTAATTTTATGTGGTGTAGTGGATAAGCATGACACCAATAAATTTTATAATATTGTATATACAATTTATTTAAATAATCTTAATATAAATTAGGCATTGTCGCGTTGCGAATTTAAAATCGTAATATCTATATATAGACACATATATGTGTATATATAAAAAATACTATACATTAATTCAGGGACGGATCCACACTTAGACAAGGGGTGGCAATTGCCCTACCTGGATTTCAGTAATGTTATATATAATTTATATGTCAAATTATTTGTTAGTGTTATGTTTGGCCTAGTGGTAATTTTTGTGCAATCTACTCATAGGGTTCAATCCCCACTCATGCCTTTATTTAGTTTTTTATTTGTTAGGTAATAATGTAGTGTAACTTTTTTACTATGTTATAATTTTTTATATTTTGTTTAGTATATAGTTTTTTTAACCAAATTTTTTATTTAAATTTATTAAATAGAAATACAATATAGATTATATGCAAATTCTTGCATGAGAAGGTTATATGGTGGTGACAAAACCATTACAAATTAAAATTCCTTTCAAAGTGTTAAAATATCATATTCAAATTATGCTCCGTCTCAACAAGACCTACTCTACATTATTATAGTTAAATTTTTACTATTGAATTTAAAATTAATTATAAAATCTATTTCGTATTTAATTTTTTTCCTTTTATTTTATTTATAAAATTTAATTTTTTCCCTTTTTCGATTTAATTTCTGCGTCCGCCCCTCTGCATTAATTAATACCTACATAGTATTTAAACACCTTTTCGAGAAACACTACTCTTGGCCCAATATTTGGTGAGCATGGATAGTGGTTTTAGTACAACTTCATTTAATATATAAATTTTTTAAATGCTAATTAAAAATAGCAACGTATAATCTACAATTAAATTAAAATTTTGGAAAATACATCTAAAAGTAGATGCATTTTTTCACCAAGGAAATTATAATTGATTTAACCTCTGAAGCGCTGGAGAGAAAGATGTATTTTAGTACGCTCGAGCGCCTAATGAATTTTAAGGAACAATCATACAATATCTATATATAGACATATATATGCGTGTATGTATATATAATGAAATTATACTATATTAAATTGATACAAGCATATATCAGATCATGAATTTCCTCCTATTAGAGGAAAAAATGTACTCTTCAATTTGACTCAATTTTGAGTGAGAATGGAATTGAAGTTCCTTGCCATGTTCTAACAAATTTTGGAACGACTTCATTAAATATATAAAGTGAGTACTAAAAATAGCAAAGGTATAATCTACAATGTATAAATTTAGTATATCTTTGCTCTCGAGGAATTAAAATTACTTAATCACTATTTAGTTACGTGTATAAATCAGTAGTATCCAAATTACTACAGAAATACAATTATAAATAGAGTAGGTCTAGTGTGAAAATTTTCATGTATGAAAATCTATAAAATTGCCCTAAATCAACCTTCTATACTCTAAATACTAAATAATAAACTCTAAATTATGACATATTTTTAGGTCAAATTGAACCAATGAACTACTTGGAAAGCGTTGGTGGATCCAGAAATTTAATGGGTAATGGGTCATGGTCACGATATTTAATTAAAATGGATTATTTAATTGGAGGTGGGCTGAGTAATTAAGTAAAATGGACTTTTAATTATTTTTTATTAAAACACATATATATTTAGTCGATTTAAGGATTTGCACCGGGCTTAAGTCGGTCTTGACTCACTCATAAAAGTCCCTACCGAGGCCGAAAGTGAACCATGAACCACTAAATTTTATTTTACCTTCACCAATTATAGAATTTGATTGTAAATTAAAAAAAAAATCATGTATTAAAATTTTCATACTAGACTTTGTCATATAAATATCATTCTATGTTTTATTCAAATTATATATTATTCATATTTTATTCAAATTATATATTATTCATAGAATTGAAGAACTGGGTCAATTCAATTAATTGCTGAAAAAACCTTTAAAATAATTGTATATAAATTGATGATCTGATTTTCTATTTTTGCAAATTCATAAATTTGTCAAATCAGTAGTATTGTCGAGAAAAAATGACGATTAGAAACACTTTGACCAAATGAAAAGACTGAATTGTCCTTCGTAGCCATAAGTAAACTCCACGAATTGAAGTTTCGAACCTTTGGAATTTATCATCAGATATTATCTCAATCTTTTTATTTGTAAAGTAAAGATTAAAGACATCTTCTGAAAGAGCGGCCATAAACATATTTCCATTTTCAAAGATATATGAAATTTCGATTTTCGACCGTTGAATATCATATATTCCCTTCGATATAATCTATTTATAAAGAATATTAAATAAAACACATGTTAAAATACTCGGGTAGTGCAACATATTTTGAAACATGAAATTCTCTTATAAATTAATTGTGAATCACCCTCCGTATTTTAAAATCATACAATTCAATGAAGGTCAAGTCTTGTACTTTTACAAGAAGTTATTTATGGTATAATACTTCATTTTCAAAATTTGCATTGTTTTCTTTTCCATTCATTTATGTCGTTAAATTTTATGAGTTCGACTTATCTATAAATTATAAGTATAATATTTAATATCACCATTCATTTCTCTAATTTAGTTTATATCATTCAATAGTGATCATACCTAATAATGATACAATTTATGTATAAGAGTGATAAAATTTATTATATACAAACTCTCTTATGAAACTTATTCATAGTATAAAATGTATATCATTACACTTATAAACTAATATCATTACTTTTATAAACTAGTATTTATAACATTTAATACTATGATCTCAACTTATAAGTATAATTGTATCAATTGATAAGTGTAGTGATATTAATTTATAAATATAATGATATAAATTTTACACTATGAATAGGTTTCACCGAATATTTACTCTTTATTATAAATTTGGTCCTCAAAATTATTATAATATTATTAAATAAAAGTATGTGACTTAAACCATTCTCAAAGTTAAGTAAAAAGATGATTTTCAATATAATTAATTCGTTGCCAACCATAGATAGTGTGATTGACCTTTTTCATTAATTTTCTCTCACCTTAGACCTAACACAAATATACATTATCCAGATTATATGCATGTACTGAAAACCATGCATATTACTCTGTCTATATCCACAAGTGCTGCTGCTACTTCCCATTGTTGCTGTTCTGCTGTACCTTGTATATACACTGCTTCTCCAAAACCAGATCTTTCAAGTAACATATTGGACAAAGAGTTTGAATTATAGATGGTCCATAACTTTGGTCTTAAATAGATATAGTCCCATAAATTTTTTTATCATTAATTTAGTTCCAATAACTTTGATAATGTCCAATTTTAATCTCAAATTGATCGGAACAACATCGTTTTACCATTTTTATTTAGGGCTTTCCGGTGGATGCTGTGACTGGACTGCGGTATATATTTTTTTAACATCTGAAATTTCAGGCATATATAATTAAAAAATTTAACTTAAAATTTAAACAAATTGACGGCAATAATTAGTCAAACACACTTAAAAATAAACGTGACAGTACACGTGATAGTCAAGTCACAACATCCACCGGAAAACCCCAAATAAAAACGGCAAAATAACGTTGTTTCGGCCCATTTGAGATTAAAATTGGACATTGTCAAAGTTATTGGGACTAAATCGGCAATAAAAAACTTATGAGACTAAATCTATTTGAAGCCAAAGTTATGAGACCATTTGTGATTCAAACTCATCGGAGAACTAAATACTATATCTTAATATTATTTGTCCCATGACAATTATCATACCAAAAAAAAAATTATAATTCTTATTCTCACAATACATATTTATTTATCTTTCATGACATTACTTTTTAAAAAGTAGGTCCTATGTGCATCTAGGTGTACCGTGCAATTATAATGCATTTTAAATCGTGCAACTTGTTATATTGAAAGATACAACTTGTTTACACTGAACCGTGCAACTATTAATATGGAAAAATAGTTGCATGTTATATTATAAATAAATTGTATCTTTCAATATAACAAATTGCACAGTTCTAAAATGCACTATGAATGCACGATATACCTGAATGCATACTAGACTTAGCCACTTTATAACATATTTAACTCATATCCATACAATTAAAAATTAATTTGACCAAAATATTCTTACTTTATCACTTTAATAAAAAAAAAAAAAAATTTCTTTGTTTATGTGGAATACTAAATTGTACTCTTCCATTCCAATTATATAAATTTATTTCCCTTTAATTAATGCATGCTTTAAATATATAGACTTGTTTCTAGTTACATATACTATTTTTTTCTAATTAATTTACTAGTACAACCATATGCATTAATTATGTTGGATGCTATAACCATTATTAAATAGGCTTATAATAGAAAATTTATTTGTCTAATTCATTTTTTTTAAAAAATCCTAATCTATATATATGGAGAACCCCATCAACCAATACAAGTTAAAGTATAGGGTGAACAAGTTTCACGGTGAAACTGATTAAGGAGTGTGACTTTTTACTATAAAGGGTGTGACTTTTTACTATAAAAGGTATTACTCATAAAAGTGAAGGGTGTGACTTATATTATAGCAGAGGGTATCGTAGTGATAACTGAAGGGTGTGACTTATATTACTAAAGAGTATGTCTATAAAAAAAACCAGTTTCACGATGAATAAGTTTCACAGCATACCAACTCCCAATACAATTGAGATGGAGGGAGTATATATATAATAATTTTACGTTACGATCGATCCTCTATTTAATTACTTTTTTTTCTTGTATTTTATTATTTTATATAAGCATTATTCTTAGTTAATAATGTCATTATTAATATAAATGGTGCATTATGATTGTTTTAGATTAAATATATAAGATGAAATACAGATTTAATTAGAACTTTAGATGTGGTTGATTATTAACATTTGAAACTACATATCCCACATTCATAAGAATTTATAAATAATAAATATAATTAAGTTTACATTTTCTTTTCCTTGGATATCATCCATAAAAGAGTTAAATTTAGAGGCATTTGCAAGTACAATAAAATTGTGACTTATCATATTTCGGAAGTGATAAAATAATATCCTCCCAGGATATTAGAAATTAAGATTGTCAACTAAATTGAATCAAATCATATTTAATATCTCATCAAAATATAAACGTGTAAAAGAAAATCAAATTAAATGTGCATGTGGTATTATGAAGAAAGGAAAAATATTGAGAATTTCATCTCATCTAAAAGTCCGAACTTGTAGAAAGATGCGCAATTTATTCGTTTATTTAATTTTCCTAACACCCTCTCTCACGTGTGTTGAATTCTCTTATTCTAACGTTGAGAGAATTCCCTATAACGCCCCCTCCCCCTCCGTGATGGATCTAAGAGTTGAAATTTAGGGATATATTTGAGTATGATTTGAAATATGAGGATACATTTGAGTATTTTTCCTTAATTATACGTGATAAAATACAATATTTTCTTAATTATACTGGGGGTACATTTCATTTTGGGGTACAATTTTACCTCTCCGCCACTGCCCCCCCTACTCGTGTGCTGAATTCTCTTACTCCAACATTGAGAGGAGGTCATTGAGTGAACAATTTAATATGGGTAGAGGTGCTTTCAGCGAGAAATCGAACCCAAGACGTGACCTTCTGATACCATAAAAAAATTTCGTCCCATCTAAAAGTTCGAACTTATAATTTTTTTTTTAATTAATTAGTTTATTTAATTAGTTCCAAACAAAAATCCTCACCCCACATATAAATACATTTTCATTTCATTCATTCAATCCAGAACAAGAAAAACATGCAAGAAAATTCAGAGAAACGAATTAGAGAAGTCAACTAGAGGTTGTGTTGAAATTATTCTTTTGATTTCAATAAATTATTTTTTATTACAATTCCGTGTTTAATTTATTTTAAATAATCCCTCCTTCCCAACATTACTTAAAAACTTATCTTATTTGAATGTTTCAACATTACTTGAACACTCTTAAAATAAAAATAAATATAATATTAATACACTCACAACATCCTTATATATTCCACTCAAACCCACTAAAATTCATTTTACTTGATTTGCGTGTCACTTCCAATGTTCAAGTTATTTTGGGATAGAGAGAGTATATGAACTAATGGAGCATGATCGATTCTTTACCACCTTGAAAAAAATGTTATTTTACTAGACTATATCTTATATTATATGCACTAGATACTCTACATAGTGTATTTTTAAAACACAGATCATAAACGGTACATTTTAGTAAAATAAATTATGTATTTCAATATAAAAAATTGTACTATCTTCGTTCCGAAGACTTTGCGCCATTTTTATGACACAAATATTTAAAAAAAGATATAATGAATGCAATATTGAAAGATAATTTTTTAAACTTTTATTTATAAAGTAAATAAATTAGTTTGATTGAGCGTATGCGTGAGTTTCAAAATAATGTCATTTTGTGTAAATATGTGAATATTATAAAAACGAAGTTAGTAAGAAGTTTTCATTTTAGAGTACGTAAAGTATTGTGAAATGTCCCAATAAAAAAAAATACAAATTTTTCTAAAACGAAAAGAGTAGTTTATTAAAAAAAAACAAAACTAAAGAGTGCATAGGAGATACTCATTTTTACCCGTCATAAAATCTCACATTCTGCAACAGTAGTTTTCACCCCTCAATTTTTAATCACGTGAGCTACGAATAGTAAATAGAGTGAAAAATTACTTTAGTTCTTGTCAAAATTAACTTATTCTACTACTGTTGTTGAATTTCATATCAAATTATAGAAAAGTAAAGTAGGGACAGGTGGGCATGTCGGAGGGCGCCACGTGTACTAGTGTCAGTATGGAGTGACACATTTGAGAGCTCAAAACCAAATAAATAGAGGTTTGCTCTCATCAAATTTCTTTGCTTTCCATTTTTCTCTGCCTTAAAACCTTTTTTCCCATTTCTTTCACCTTTAGTATTTTCCTTTTTTTTTACTTCATTTCGAAAACCAAAATAAAGTAAGAGATAAAAAAAAGGCAACAGATTAAACCAATGTCGTCTAATAGTAATACTGAAACAGCAGAAGCTTCTCCTCCTAATAATAATCCAGATCAAATCCCCCCTTCTTCCCCAATCACACTCAAGGTAAACAATTTAAACGATTTTGATTAAAAAATTAGTAATTCATTTTTTATATTATTTGATGAATTAATTAATGAATCCGACGTCGTTTTGCAGTTTATCGATGTTTCTTACCGAGTAAAGTTGCATGGCGGCAATGCGAGATCAAAATCCGCCAGCATTAGGAATATCTTCGGCGGCGGCGGAGCGCCGCCGCTGCCGGATGTTGAGAATCCGGCGACGGAGAGGACGATTTTGAAAGGAATTACAGGCACGGCGGCGCCGGGGCAAGTGCTGGCGATTTTAGGCCCGTCAGGCAGCGGCAAATCGACGCTACTGAACGCGCTCGCCGGCCGGATCCACCACGGTCTAGCCGGAACGGTTTTGTTTAACAACCGGAAATTGACGAAATCGGTTCTCAAACGGACTGGATTCGTGGCGCAGGACGACGTATTGTACCCTCATTTGACCGTTAGGGAAACTCTGTTTTACTGCGCTCTGTTGCGCCTCCCCAATTGCACGCCTCGGGGCGACAAAATTGCCGTCGCGGAGGGGGTTATGGCGGAATTAGGGCTTTCGAAATGCGCCAACACCGTAATTGGGAACACGTTCGTGCGTGGGGTTTCGGGCGGGGAGAGGAAGCGCGTGAGCATCGCGCACGAGATGCTAATCGATCCGAGCCTGTTGATTCTGGACGAGCCGACGTCGGGCCTGGACGCGACGGCGGCGTACCGGCTGGTGGCGACGCTGGGGGGGCTGGCGGCGAAGGGGAAGACGGTGGTGACGTCGGTGCACCAGCCGTCGAGCCGCGCATACCAGATGTTCGATGAATTGCTTGTGTTGGCGGAAGGGCGGTGCATTTACTTTGGGAAAAGGGCGGAGGCGATGGGTTACTTTGAGAGCGTCGGGTTTGAGCCGAGTTTCGCCATGAATCCGGCCGATTTTCTGCTCGATCTCGCCAACGGTATGTCCTTTTCGATCTTATCTGTTTATAGTATTAATTATATGGACACTGCATTATCTGCATTATCGGGTGTAATGCACGGGAAATCGATCGCCTACGTTTTAGGCGGTTTGATTTTTCGTCGTTTTTTTTTGTGTTTGATAAAGTGGGTGATGTGACATTATTGAGTTACATATTTTCATGTGATAATTAAATGGCTTGGAATTAAGCGATTTCTTGAAATTTAAGATTCCATGAATGGGGAGGATTTGGATCTTGGGGTACAAGGATATAGATCCTCTTGATTTAGGCGGTTGTAGAGTAAATTTCCTGTGTTTCATGTGTGCAGATCAATTAATATTGTTCAATGAAATTAGATAATACTCCCTCCCGTTCCTTAGTAATTTGCACACTTTTTTTTTTTGGTCTGTCCCTTATCAATTTGCAATTCTTAAAATGACAGAATCTCACAATCTCCATACTCCATCTTGTTTGAAAAGTCAACAAAACACCAAAAAATTACTTTTTATTAATATGTGTGTCATTTTTAAAGTGCAAATTGCTAAGGGATATATTTAATGAAAACCACACATAATATTTAAAAAATGCAAGTAGGACTGTTGTGCGTACAAAATCTAGTCATATGAAAATGGATGAGGCGGCATATTTAATTTGTTTGGTTGATATCATAAATAACTTAGAATTTAGGAAATTTTTGTAGTAATTTATATTGGCCTAAATTGAGAATATCTGAATCTTGAAAATTTATTTGTGTAATTTTCTTGTAATTTTAGGAGAGAAATGCATGCATGGGTCCCACCCTTTTATATTTTGAGTCTTTGATTCATTATTTAATCGTGTATTTATATCTCTTGGATTTGGAAACAATCATTTACGCTTGCAAAATAGTAAAAAAAATATGATCACCAAATTTCAGGATTTGTAGCATCCACATGTCTTGTCTGAATTTGCAATAAATTAATAAATACTACTATTAGACTTTGAGGGTGATATTGGCCTGTTGGCTGAAAACAAGCACATTTATTGGCCTTAGACAGTGACTATGACTTGAAATTCTAACATAGATTTTTGCTTGTTTTTTTTGTGCGGTTCTCTCTTGCAACTTGCCTCATTTTTCATTTATGAATTTCGCAAATTTTACTGCAGTAACTACCAATTTTGTCATTCTTTAAATTTTACTTACAATGGTTATGTACGATTAACGAGATGTCATTATCCAGAATGGAAATTAGGCAAAATAGAAGTTTTCTACTAGACCTCATAACGTGCAAGGAGATCTAGTCAATAACACAAGTCTAAGAGTTTCACTAGGTACGAATTTTGGAAATAATAAGTTAATTTTTGGCAGGGAATCATGTGACTTAAGTATGCTTTTTTCTTGTGCAAAAGTAAAAAGTGCTTGTGCCAACATAAATTTGTCAATCCTTGTACTGTAACGTAGATTAAGCAATTAAATTAACAATGGTCCAAGAGTTAGGTTCGATCAACCGTTCCATAATCTCATCTGGTGTTTCATTATTTTCAACACACTGTCACGTCGTGCATCAAGGTGGAATGGGAAGAATAATAAATATCTCTGGCTAGCGCCAAGAAATTAGGAGTGTCACACTCGAAATTTTTCGGACATTAAATTGCTTAGAGACCATAAAATTTAAGTCTTCCCTGTCTTTTTATTTTTCCTCTGTACTATAACCTTAGGTCTAAAATTATATATTGTCATTTTCACAATTAAATGTATGGGCCATCTTCATTATTTGCAACTTTCCATCAAGAATTGACACCGTTGACACAGTGGGAGAAAAATTTCAACGATTTTGGAGGTAGAGTTCAAAAATGTCTGCACAAGTTGTGGATTAACACTAGTAGAGGTGGTTGTGAGAGTGATACCCGACAATTATAGCTGTACCAAATTCTAAGTATAGTACTTACTTACATGATTTAAGTCTCCTTAAGTATGACACCTGCCCCATAGTTCAAATGGTTGAAAGACTTGAAAATGTTTTCAGATTGAACTTGTAGCTAATGATGTGAGTTTGATTTTTGCTCGAAATAGACTTATTCCAGGCGAAGTTAAACAACGAGCTCTCAATTCTGTTCTAGTTAGCTCCTAAAGCGTCCCGCAATTTATACTTTCCGGGGCAGGGATGGTGGGGCCCTCTGTGGTTTGGGGAATCCGTTTTGATAGTGTACGCATAGTGTCGATTAGGATCTTGTACTATGATTCAGAATTTCGTGACATTTGTCGTGCATTATTGATCGAGCGGCCGCTCGATGTCATTTAGTACTCGCTCGATGCATTATTGATTGAGCGGCCGCTTATCTGGCGGCCTGCCGAGGTGTATTTTATGGCTTTTGGTGGGATGGAAAGGTTGTGTGAAGAATTGTTAATTTAGGAACATAATAATGAGTAATACATGTTGAATACACACAGTGAAAGGGAAAATGTATAAAATTTGGCCTCACACCACGTGTCTCCTATCTTTAGCTTTTCACTTTTTTCTTCATTAGCCATTTCGTCTCATGATGCCCACTTCCTTTTAGTGATTTGGATGTATGGTTATCCAATTTCCTATATTTGAAATTACCTAAATTTAATATCTTTATGCATGTATTTTTAATTAGAGCTATTGCTGAGCCGAAATTCTTTAAGAATCTTTAATTTTTTAGAGGTGGCAGTTAGTGTCACATATGGATTCGTTCTAAATTTTTTAAGTCATAAAGCAACCCAACCAAAAAAACATAAATATTAGGATCTTAGCTATGTTGGAAACGTGGAATCGAATTATTTTAGTAACATAGCAAATGGATCATATGATGCTACCTTCCTCTTGTTGGAAAAATGGGACCCTTTTCTTCTCTAATTCTTCAATTCTTTATGCTTAAAGAATTAACCAAGACTTTTCCATCACACATATATAGGACCCATAAATTGAAGTTACATGATCACCACATTTTAGGGGTCGGGGAGTAGACCTGCGTACTGAAAATGCCAACTTTGGAATGATGGGAGTTGAATTAGGATATTGTTTTGACCGATCATTAAAATGAAAGATTGAGAAAGTGACATGTTATGGTTGTTCATCAAGATGACCATCTTATGATAATTTAATTCTTGAATCTTGATATCATAATATTATATTATTTATTTATATATAATGGGGTAGCTAGGGTAGGGTGGGGGTGTGGAGGGGTGAAGTGGAGGTAGCTGCACTTGGTGTGGCCGCCCCTTCCCACCTCCATCATCTTTAAATTTTTGGATTCATACTTAGATACATACATACATACAGAATCATACACTTTACAATGAATAAAAGATGGCCTAGCTACTACCTATAAGAACCCATACTAAGATAAGGAATTTATTTCACCTTTCGATTTCGATTAGGTTCCGTTTCGAGAACACATTTGACATTCATAATAACAATTTCAAGAAAACTTGATATCTTAATTAGGTGATAATTTCTTTCAAGAATGTAAGCATTAAGATCTTCAAATGTTGATAGAGCACCTGAAAATGTTTGCCAACTGCTGATAGTGAATATCTAAGTCATAAGGATTGATTTAAAGTCTATGACGTAAAGGGTATATATGTAGAATTACTGCCTTTACCTTTCGATTTCTGTCATTTTCTTTTTCAGAGAATGGATTGGTGGGACATCACACTAATTTGAATTCATTTCTATAATCATTATCTAATTTTTAAAAAGGGCCACTGTGAAATAGCATATTGACAAGTTAATCTTTATGTTGTTAGTTTAAGGTTGTTCTGTGTAGAGATATTAAATAAAAATAAAAAAGTATGGATTTGTTGTGTAAATTTAATTACTCTGGCTGGACACAATTATTATAGTGTGTATTATGGGAAACATGACAACATTGCTTGATATAGATACCATCAAAGTAAAAGTTGGTGCGATTTGAATACATTATTTTCTTAACAGCATTGATGCACATAGTCCATCATCAATGGCCCACGATTCGTACGTGCTCACACAGTAAAACTCACTCTTGGGGCAAATTCTTGCATGCATAACCTGTGATCTGGAAAGTGTTTTGCTACTTTAATCAGACTAACACGACGTATTAAGGTTGTCATGTTCTTCCACCATGGAATCCTTTTTTGGTTTAATTAATAAAGATTTGGAAAGTGGATATCAATGGTGGTCCAAGATCCATTAACAGCCATTATGTTTCAGTGGACTCCCAGCTCACTACCAACATTCAACAGCTCTAATTAGCTCATTTCTGTTTACCATATACAGTAAATATCTCTGTGTTTTTACTGATTATTATATCGCTTTCTTTTCGTCTGCGTATGCTCGTGATATGATATCCTGTCTTGATTTGTACGTGAAAAGGGCATACGTTGAAATGGTGACATTTTAACTCGTAAAAATTTTGGCATATTGTGCATGGACTATAGTGAAAACGGGCTAAAATCGATGTTTTTTGTGATTAATGCAGGGGTGTGTCAGCTTGATGGTTTAAGTGAAAGAGAGAGGCCTAATGTGAGGCAAGCTCTTGTCTCTTCTTACAACGATGTGCTTGCATCCAAGGTGAAACGGGCTTGTATGGACGCCCCGATTGTAGTGACGAGGGAGTCGAGTAGAAATCCATCTTCGAAGAAATGCAAATTCACCAAGCATGTCTCGACTTGGTTCAACCAGTTCTCGATCCTGCTCCAACGTAACCTTAAAGAAAGAA
The DNA here is from genome assembly GCA_037126765.1 of Stenogyne calaminthoides. Classification (NCBI taxonomy): domain Eukaryota; kingdom Viridiplantae; phylum Streptophyta; class Magnoliopsida; order Lamiales; family Lamiaceae; genus Stenogyne; species Stenogyne calaminthoides. The sequence continues at coordinate 25,627,556 of JBBCBC010000029.1, read as the reverse complement.
AGCACGAATCTTATAACTCGTTGCGCGTTTTTCAAGTGGTCACGGCCTCGTTGTTTGCTGGTTTCATGTGGTGGCACTCGGATTATCGAGATATCCAGGATCGCCTTGGCCTTCTCTTCTTCATCTCCATCTTCTGGGGGGTATTTCCGTCTTTCAACGCAGTGTTCGCTTTTCCTCAAGAACGAGCAATCTTCATGAAGGAACGAGCATCGGGTATGTACACCCTATCGTCGTACTTCATGGCGAGGATCTCGGGTGACCTACCGATGGAGCTCATTCTCCCGACATTATTCCTCTCCATTACATACTGGATGACTGGACTTAAACCCGACCTGTCATCTTTCGTTTTAACTCTCGTCGTCCTTCTTGGATACGTGCTCGTCTCTATTGGCCTTGGCCTGGCGCTAGGCGCTTTGATCATGGACGCCAAACAAGCTTCGACTGTGGTCACGGTGACAATGCTGGCATTTGTCCTGACGGGCGGGTACTACGTGCACAAGGTCCCATCATTCATGTCATGGATAAAGTACGCTTCCACGACGTTTTACAGCTATAGGTTGCTTATCGACGTCCAATATGGGAACGGGGAAGATATAGCCTCGTTGCTCGGTTGCTCAACGGGGAGACACGATAGAGCCAGCTGCAGGTTCATCGATGATGACATCCGTGGCCAAATCCACCCAGCAATGGGTGTCGCCATGTTACTGATGATGTTTGTGGGCTATAGATTGCTCGCCTATATCGCCTTGAGGCGAATCAAAGCTTGAAAGGGACGTCGAAGCGACGTGGTTCAATGGTGGGAGTCATGATGCGACATCAATGGAATGATTTGGTGGATCCGAGCTAACAGTAATGATGGAAGTAGGAAAAAGTGATAGTTTGAATGAGTGATGATCAAGTGTAAAAAGTTGCAAGAGAATTACTAGTGTCATGGCAAACCACGACCTTTTCAATTAAATCAAAAGCTAATGTAGTGGAAAGTTGAAAGTTGTCCTTATGAAAGATGTATGATGAGAGAGAGCGCGATATAATAAAGTTTAAATTATATATTAAAATTTGTCTAGCATTTTAATTTTTATCTCACATCCTTACAAGAAATGTGAATATTATATGAGTAATTTCTAAATACAAATGAAAATTCCTATTTATCCATTTAAAATGTTGAGAAATATTACAAAACCCCTATATCCAAACACAATTTGAACACATCCTTTCGTTATAACTTATATTGATAGTCAACTATCAAGTTGTGTAAAAAAGAGGGGGTCCTTTTCCTTATAAAGATGATGAACCAAGTTGAGAGCTTAAGTTATGGTTTCAAACAAGAGCAAATCTACAGAAATCTTTTCAGCACTAATGGTGATCAAGTTGCGTGAGACAACATGTTTTAATTTCAATAAAGAACAACACTGAAAGTTCTATGAATCTAGGGTCACGTTAACAATTTTCTTTTTTTTAATATCATTGTTTAATATATGAAGTGTAATTCTGTAACGTACAAAGTGTTACTGTTCCGTAATTTTTAGAACACATAATAAAATCAAACATATTTTTTTAACAGCGATATTCCATATTCTGAACAATGACACTTTGTATACTAAATAGTCACGCTCGAAAAAGAAAAGAGTTCAGAAGAGACCTACTCAAAGAATAATACGACAACGAATGATTCACACAAATTCTCATTAAGTTAGAAAACTGTAGATCAAATTTTGGAAAATGAGATCCTAGAACTTAGATTCATCCTTAGCAAACTCCAACAAGAAACGCAAAATTGAATCTTTAAGATCTTCGACCTTAACCCTACTTTTTGTTTCAAAAATGCCCTTCACTACTTGTGTGTACAATCTTTCAAGCTGTTGAATGTTGTAATCTTTTGAACGGTCCAAGAAGCACAGTTTGATGGACTCTACTCGACCGGAGCTTTCTCCATCCGACATGGTAACATCTTCTGGCATGCATTCACCGATGCCATTAGATTTCCCATGCTCGTTTTCATCGGCAACTGATGCTTCCAAATTTGGCTGATCCGTGCCGTTTACTTCTTCATCTTCTGATGGCTTTGATGGAGGAGCTAAATCAATGTCCAATTCCTCTTCTGCCGCCATAAAGTGTCGTGCAACCGAAGGTCATCAATCATTAGTTCTCAAGAAATGGGGAGTTTGACTAGAATTGTGTTTAAAAGATCTTATAAATTTCATTTTATATGAGTCAATGTTATAAACCCACGGTAAGAAAATTAGATCCATTTCTCCCTGAACTATCAACTTTTGTTACGATTGGTCCCTAAACTATTATTTTGTTTTAAAACGCCCTTCAAGTATTGAAATTTTATTTACGGAGCTCCCTTGAGATGAAAGTTGATTGAGTCTTCTGATTCATTTAATGGTCTGGTTAAATAACATATATATTAATTTTACTAATATCCAAATATGTTTTGTGCAAGTCATTTCAACCTGAACTCTTCAGATGATGACTTGCAGAAATATTTTCGTATATAATTAAAGTTAAATAAAGCTAACATTTATGTTATTTAACGAGACCAATAAGGTGAATTGAAAATTTTGGTAAATTTTTGTCTTAAAGGAGCTCTTGAAATAAAAATTAAATACTTAAAGGGCTTTATAAAACAAAAAATAGTTTAGGGACATATTGAAACAAAATTTGATAATTTAGGGACCTTTTGATGCATTACGCCTTTCTTTATAAGTTGGAACCCTGTGCTTTCAACTTTGCCATAATTATGTAATTATACTTGTATTTATAAAAATAGAGCTCTTGAACCTTCATTTGCATTAACATTTGGTCAGCACAGGGACTGAATTCGAAAAGAAAATTTTGAAAATATAGGGACCCAATTGGAAAAAAAGAATACCTGTCTGAGAGGCATCGACATCGACATGTTTCTTTGGTCTTTTCATGGCTTCATAGCTTTGATCCAGATTAACGTCAGGCTGCACATTACGAAGACGAGCACTAGCCCTAGTGATGGACATCATTTGGATAACAGGAGTTTGCGGAAGTGCAGCCCCGTTTACATCAGAAGGCAAGGAAACGGGACCCCCTTCATAGGCAATCTTGTCACAAAATGTAACCAAGGATGGGTCCATCTGGGATAGCATGCCATGCACCTGAAAAAGTGATACTATTTGCATTAAATGGATTGAAGGCTCCAGCTAAAGAAGTAGGTCATCAAATGTAGATGAACATACAGCATCTCGAAGTTCGTGCGCTCTGCTGACGATTCTTGCTCCATTGTAATCATCCCCATTATATTTCTAGGAAAGGGCAAAATAAAATGCCAGATCAGATTGATTATCCTTTAGGTAATGTTCAGGATCAAGCCAATAGAACAATGTGGAGACTTGATAGCATTATCATAAAACTTATGGAAAGATAATCTGTCTTGCCCCTAATGGATTTATAGGTATGTTGTGACTATTGAAACCATTAGAACTCGCTGGCCTGTTACATGCTTCTTAAGTTGCATTAGCTATTTCATTGGCCGCAGATGCATCCTTTATTTCAGTACCATTATAATGAGTAGAAATATTTTACCTAAGGCAGATTGAGCATTTAACCAAAAAAATGTTAAATGACACATTAATTAAGAATAGAATAATAATGGAACTCGTCCTCGACTTAGCTCAATATTTGCATTATGCAAAATGCAAAATGTGTTTTCCTTTCTTGGTGGCGTATTTGGAGCTTTTAGTTACCAGTATTAGTTGAACACACACCTTGGCATTAGTTAAAATGAGATCGAAATCCTCCAGGAATAATTTGCACGTGATATATTTCCCACTGTCGACAAGCTGCAGCAAAGTAGCAATGTCCATGGGATTCTGGATTATCGCATGATAATTTGGTGCGTCTTCATCCGTGACTGGAAAATGAAAGGCACTGAACCGCTTATCATACAGAATACTGCAGTAAAAGATAAAAATGAAAAAGAATCAGATAATTAAGAAATAATAATGAAATGACTGTAGAACCATGTGTAACATTAATATCATGTCAACAGAAATATCTGCAGCTTGAACTTAGGGACATGCCCAATGAAGATCCCAATAATTTTTTTTAAATAAGAAAGTCAACAATCATGTAACTAGTAAAACAGCTAACTCATGGAGTCAATCATCTCCTTTATGCGGTTCAAAAAATAAATTTATTATATCATGATTCATTCTACATTCACAATACACTAACAAAGTGACTAAACTATTAACATAAGAAAATATTCTTGGACAATACAAATTTCAAATTTATTGGGTACTTGGCATTTCTACAAACTACAATATATCTTCACCCATGGAAATAATAAAGAAAATATAAAGTTTATCTATATCATTAAGAATATTGTATTTCTCACCGATTGCAGACATCTCGAAGGCACATGCGTAGCCGACGAAGAGCGTGCCCTTGTGCTTCAGCTTTGGCCCTTAATTCGGAGGCCTTTGGTCCTGGAGCCACTTTTGGTGCTTTTGGAAGTTCAGGAAGGCCATCAGATTTAGCTGAATGATTTCCTGGACTTTCAGATATAACTGATAATGCTGCTTCTATCAGGCGATCAAAAAACAACGATCTGTCTTCCTCTGACGGTGAGCTTAAATGCAAACTGTAAAAAGAAAATTGTTATTGTAATATTTTGCAGCATAACTAGAACATCGTTACTAAAGAGATCTCTAACCAGAAATTGATCAAACAATTAGATTAAGAGTAGAAAATTCACAAAGGAGTTGAAAAAACAGTTATCGACCTAAAACCATACCATTAAGAGAGGATACCAATAACTTTTATGCTAGAATTATGGATCAGAAATAATACAACTAATTGCTGAGATGGAGTAAAGAAGACAATATATAAATCTGCCTGAGAAAACAGAATGAGATAAGACGTCAGAAATGATCATACAGAATTATATTGATAACACCAAAGACCGTTTGTATCATTCCAACTCCCATGAAAAAAAAAATGACTAAAGCAATTCATGCGGGACCTCCATTCTAACCCTTGATCAATCTTTGTCAAATTTAGGACAGATTCTTGAACAAATCGCTTTTTATATTTAGCTTTATGAACTAAAGTTTTGTTAAGGACCATCACAAGTAATTGTTGAAAATATCCTGTAATATCATTTAACAGTCTATAAAAAAGCTGAGTCATCAAATAATTCTGCATCTCCGAATCTAAAGTTGCTGCAAAAGGAGAACAAAAAATTTTCAACAATACGCGTCAGATTTAAGTGGCATTTTACAGATATGAAGGGATTACTATCAAAATCTTCACCAGGGATTAATGGAAGTCCAAGTCAGTGTCAATTAAAAAACACAATATGAAGAATAATAAAGACTGGGAAAGGGGAGGAGATTCAGAATTCAAGATATAAGTTCACAATTTAGAGTTACAAAAAAGGAGTTTCTAGTAGTGTAAGTAAGAAATATTGATTAATTGAATTACAAAAAAGAACTTCTAGTAGTATAAATAAGAAACATTGATGAGTTTCCAGATGCAAACCCAAGGGGTCTCAATGAACACCATAAAGAACGCTGAAGCCCCCACCAAAAGAGGTTCTGTGGCTTCTTAAAATAAAAGAAAACTGAAATCGCACAATTACAGAACAACATGACAAGAAAGATAAAAAAATAAAAGCAACGAAATCAAAACATCTGACACATAAGTGTTTTTTACTGGACACAGCTTACAGGTCAAATTTTGAGCAGAACCAAGATATAAATCCAGGCAATATCCTATATATAAGTGTGTGTGTGTGTAATATACGGATATACTTACACATTGCGGTCGGAGAATATTGAGGAGGGACTATCACATATCTCAGCAAGTGGGATAGAGGAAGTTCCCAGTAGTAGTATGGGTAAGTCAGAAGGCAACTCATCCAACAACGTCCGCAGTACAGCCTTAAGTTGATCATGAGCCTAAAAACAGAAATGGCATGTCCCATTACTATCGAACAACAGAATATCGAAGCAATAATGGCAAAAGAATGAAAAAGATTAATGTGTTAACATATGATAAAGGCTTAATTGTAGATAAATCACAACCTTTTCACAAATTGCAATCTAATCTAAACTTTTAAATCTTGACAAACAAAAACTCTATTTAATATATTGTGCCAATTCGAACCAACAGCCAGATTCGCTTCTGCCCGAAAATAAAGTGTTACCTACCTGACAACTAATAATTAACAGTATTAACATGTTCAGATTTGATCGATGACAACGAATAGTTAACCATCATTCTCGGGCAGAAGCGAATGTGGCGCCGTTGGTTCGAATTGCGAAAGAAAATTAGATTGAGGTTTTGTTTACCAAAATTAAAGTTCAGGTTAGATGGCAATTCGCGGAAAGGTTGTGATTTTATCTGCAATTAGGGCAATAACAAATCATTGGCCAAAAAGCAGATCTAGATAATCAACAAAACCCAAGTGAAAGTGCACTCACACTCTCCCACCAAAGATGGAATTGAGGCAAATACAATATCGATGGTGTAGTTCTCCGGGCTTCACCAAAGACGTGCACCAACGCCTCCTCTGGCGTTTTCGCTCCAGGATCAGAAAGTAAAGACGGCAGTGCTAGAGAGTGAACCGGAAACTTCTCCAGCTCATGTAAAACTGCAGGCCCAATATGATCCTGTAGAAGTTATACAGTTATTACATTTATTTAAGTTAGGAGCCATATTAGGGTTGGTACAAGAAATTTTAGGACATTTACCAGCCCAACACCATCATTACCACACAATAAAAGCCTGGGCCTGTAGACAAGAGAAACTGCAGATCCATAGGAAAGCATCGAAAGGTTGGTGATGTCAGATGAAACTGTTAGAGCAGGGAATATGTCAGAGATTATACTCATCGCCTTTTGCAGGAGACTTTGCAGACATGGTGAAACAACAGGCGATAATGGTCTAGAATTCACAATGGAGCCTCTGTGAGCAGCAGGCGTGATTGTAGACATAGCCTCCAAAAAGTGATACTTTTCCACCTTCACAGAATCGACATCTATTATGAATTTGTCATCACTGGTGTAAACTTGAGGATATTTTTCACGAAAAGCTCGTATTGCAGCTTCAGTGCATAGAGCCTTCAAATCAGCGCCACAATATCCCACACAACTAGCTGCAAGCTCCTGTTTTAGCTCCTTTGAAGGAGGTTGCTCCCATTTACGAGTATGTATATCTAGAATTTCAGCACGGGCTTCAGCACCAGGCAAGGGAAAGTTGAACTCCCGGTCGAATCTCCCAGGACGCCTCAATGCTCCATCAATAGCGTCAACTCTGTTGGTTGCTCCGATCAAGACGACTTGTCCTCGAGAGTCAAGGCCATCCATCAAGGCAAGCAAAGTTGAAACGATTGAATTATGAATCTGTTCTTGTTTGCTAGACCTAACAGGAGCAAGACCATCAATCTCATCAAAGAAAATTATCGAAGGCTGATTCTTTTGAGCTTCTTCAAATAACAATTTCAATTGTCTTTCAGCTTCCCCAACCCATTTGCTCAACACATCAGCCCCTTTACGCATATAAAAGCTGACTTTCTGTCCCGCCTTTGAAGCAGCACATGCCAACGCTCGCGCAATCAATGTTTTTCCCGTACCAGGGGGACCACACAATAAGACTCCCCTAGGTGGGGTAATATTGTAGCTTGCAAAAAAATCAGGGTACAACAGTGGGAAGAACACCATTTCCTTTAATGCATCAATATATTCAGACAGACCACCTATATCATCAAAACTTACAGTTTCATCAATTTGGACAGGCTGAATATCGGCCCCACCTTTGGAGCTCGGACCAGCTGTTTGAATACCAGATGTTAAATTTGAAATTGTATCATTTTGATGACCCCAACCAGATGCAGCAACATTTAAACCCCATGATGTCGATCCTGGAATGTCTAGTCCTCCAAGCAGCCAAGGTGGGCCAGATCTGCTGCCACCTCTCCCCCAAGGTATTGGAGGGCCTTGATCAAGCTCATCTACTAGAAGGGAGTCATCGGAGTCATCAGCTCGTGCCATGCGATGACGTTTATGAACTCGTGACCCACCCCTCCTTGAATCCCTGCCTACTTTGGTTCCCATTCCTTGATGAAGTACTCTTCGTGGGGATCTCGGCATCTGTTTATTCTGCTCGATAGAAAACCTCCGGACTTCCACACGATTACGAAGATCATAGCGTCGCCTACCTTCTTGCTCCTCACCATCTTCATCATCTACCTCTTCATCTTCACCATCATCCTCACCGGGGCCCTCATCTTCTCCCTCTCCATCATCAGCATCATTATCCTCCATTTCTTTCTCATTTTCTGGTTCGTCGTTTGCCTCTTTCTCATCAGATGTACTCTGTTCCTCATCGGATTCCATACTTAACCCTTCTCTAGAACCTGCTCTCAAATGACGAGGCCGAAGCCCTTCACGTCGGGGTCCTAGTCCTTGATGACGTGTTGTCAACTCATCTTGGCTAGCACTATTGTTATTGGCTATTCTCTTCCTAGACCTTCGATACCTAGGAATCTGGAATAAAGTTGAGCATGTTGTTAGCAAGAATAAAAGCTCTTAAAATATTTAAAACATTTAAATACAGTAAAACCAGATAAAATCTTTTTTTTGGGGGGGAAGGAAAACCAGATAAAATCATCTCAGCATTACATTATGAGGCGTATATAAGTCTCACCATTAAGTCATTATCTTCCGCTCCAGAACTATCTGTGTATTCTTCATTTCTCAAAGGAACCCTCCTCTTCCTAGTAGAGCGTCTAAGATTGGTAGCCACTGACTGCAAGAAGTAATAGGAGCATAGTTATGCATATTTTCTGAAATTAAATAACTGCAACTTGACAACTGGAAAATTAACCTCATATTTCTATTTAAAAGGCATAGCCTCAATTATAATCAAAGACAAGGAACGTGACAAATTACAGCAAGAGAAGCTTGATCTGGACATCAACTTAAAAAATATAACAACAAAAATCCATCAAAATCATGAGCCATACATTTGATTTTGATGTTCTTTTTTTGTTTTTGTGCAACATCTTCACTATTTCTGCAGCCGCCGTCCTTGTTTTACTCTTTTTTCTATTAGACCGCATGATATTTGGGGGATAATACATGTTTGCAGAGCGGTTGTGGAACTTTGGCCTACTCTTGAGCCTATCACTTGTACGAACTGGCCTTGAATCAGGCCCATCCTCCTCAACTGATCTTTTTGAGTACATTGGAAACAACTAGTGTCTTCCCATGAGCTATAAAGATCAAACCAAGAAAAGCATATTAAGATTTAAGAGCCATTGAGTAAACAGTCAAGACAAAATTGTAATGACATCATACAATTAATTGGTGGCAGCATGTGCAATTTGACAGTAGGATCAGTGCATTAGTCCAAGCATCTATTTAATCATTCATTCAATTTCTTACAAAAGATGCACATGAATATGAGAAGAAAACTTGTCATAACAAAAGATTATAGGCTCATAAATTAATATCAACCAAGGTGCCAAGTTTCTGCACGTTCAAGGATGGGGTACCAATGAGAAGAGGAGTTCTGTGGAAAGGAATTTGTGAGAAAAATTTCAAACAATATAAAATTGTTATCACATCTTGGCCATACTCCATGAAGAAATCTACAGTTTGTGCAAAGCCCTTTAGACATGACAACATTATAGTTTCAATTTCATTACAAAATACATGAACAAGATATAGTTGTTCTAACCCATTAAAACAATTCAAAGCCACTCTAAATTGAGGATAACACTGAACAATAACTAAGCAAATTAATAACAAATATCAGAATACTCAAAGCCAAACTCATCTCGGGCACTATAAAATAACCAGTTCATTGCCTATCAGGAGCCTTCAACATCAGAAACAATATTCAACTAACCACACATACCACAATAGCAACTTGTGATCAGCCCCAATTCCTCTGCTTCTCAATCTATCCTACTGTTACATATACCCAAAAAAAATATCTAGGTCTGAAATTTCCAGTCTCACAATTTCCTAGACAAAAAAAAGTAAAGGAAAGAGAAAAATTAGTTGAACTATCAATTTCAGAACAAATAATTAACAAAAAACATTTACTAGAAATAAAGAATAAATTGATAATTAAAAACAAATAGAGCGAAACTCATCCTTAGGGGACGAAAATTCTATATGCATTTTTCGCTTGCAGTCTGTAAGCCATGGAATTCAAGGAGTTAACAAACAGTAGTTGGAACTTGGAAATCAGCACAAATATTCTGGCGAAAAACAGATTTTTTAAGATGCTGGAGTGAAATAGAGCTCGAAACTACAAAGAAAATAAAAAAAACGAATCGGAACATTGAATTCCTCAAAATTTGGAAATTTACCTCAGATGAGAATTAGAAATACTGTGAAGAGGGACGTCAGGTGGAAAACAGGAGAGGTTGCTGGCGATTCTGAGAGAGAGAGGTTTTTCGTTCGCGTTCCTCCTTTTTTTTCCTTTTTAAAATTACAATATATACAAATATAATACGTTAAATTTTCTGGGCTTTAGGGATCAGGGCCCAATCGGTTTGCTCATAATTAATTTGGGCCAAAAGAATACTTCCAAAATATCATCCTTAACCAAAATATCATTAATTTTTTTGGAAAAAAATTATTTTAAATTTAAAATACTATAATCAGTGAATATTTGTAAATTATTATACCGTAAAAGCCCGCTATAGGAATACTCTATATAGGAATAAACTCTCTATAGTAACAAAAAATTACGGTCTCAATTTAGGACCAGTTATATTTAAGAATAAATTACACATTGTAATAAGACATATTTTTTCTGGTCCCGTCTTAAGGATTTATGCCTCCATATAAGAATAAATTAAATTATATATAAAAATTTATATATCATTACAATTAAGATGACCTAAAATATTTATATTGAAAAATATTTGCTTGAAATAGAAAAAGCGTGCTTATTTTATAAAAAAATATACATATATTGAACAAACATTTATGCATATGTAGCAATAACTATTGTTTAGTTCTTAGATACATGCATATTAGTTGATACATGTATTTTATATACTTTGAAAATGTATGTATTTATTTTAGTCAAATTCATATTAATTAGATATATAAATTTGTTAACAAATTTATATACATGTAGTGTATAGTATGTATTATTGAATGTTTTTTTTTAATGTAGAATTCTATTTAAGAATGACCTCTTTACAATAATATTTTTACTGTGTGGAGTTTTTACTGTATCACTAGAATATTGATTTTATTTGGGAAAACCAAAATTTATAAACTGATCTAAAATTGAAAACTATTTTAATATTAAATTTTCTTATTAAAATTATTGTCTAATTTGTAAATATTCATTTTAATTTTTTTAAAAATAAATTAATAAATATTTAATAAATTAACATGTTGTCATACATCCCAAATATATCAAAATAATTTTGTTAATTGTAAGAACCCCTGGTTTGCAAATATTGCACGAGATCCCCATATAGTTTGGAAATTGCATGAAATCCCTTGTAATTTATAAAATTAAGTGAATTCTCTTATTCATAAAAAAAATAAAATTAGCCAACAGTTTTACCTATTTTTTATATTTCTTGTATGTTTATATTAAAATTTTTGGAGTACCGATATAATACTCTGAAGGACATAATGGGAAATATGAAAAATTCATAAAATCGTTTACTTAATTTTTTTAAAGGGAGAATTCTTTTAATTTTATAAACAACAAGAGATTTTCGTGTATTCTCTAAACCACTAAAAAAATTTGCACAACATTTCCAAACCACGATAGACCCAAAATAATTTAGCTGAAATCACCTCGTTGACTTGGGGGTGTTTGCAAAAAATTATAGCTTTGAAGAATTGATTAAAATTAGTGATTATGAGAAAAGTGACTAGTAGTAGATAATAGTGTTTTTAAAAAAATTTAAAGAAAAATTGATATTGTTTGCAAAAGAATTTAAAAGTATTTAACATAGACTAATAAGTTACTAAAAATACCTCGTTTGAAGCTTTTAACTTTTAACTTATAGCTTTTGAGAACTTATTTAGGTCCCGTTTGCAAACCCCATAGCAAAGCAAAAGGGCTTCTTTTAAAAAAACACTTACATATGTTTTAAGAATTACTATTTTAAGTCTTTATTAATTTCTTTTTGGAATAATTTTTTTTTTGAACTTCTTTTTAAAGACTTCTACACACCTCCCAAGAAAATAATTCCCCAATACCCTTATTAAAAATACTTTTTTTGCGAACACATTTCTTTCACTTCTTAAAATCACCTTACTTTAAAACACTCTTTATTTTTTTTTTTGCCATAAAAATCATTTAATATCACCTTTTTAGATATACTAATACTTGCAAACACACACTCAATCTATAAATCACTTTAAATAACTTCAGTACACAATTGATTAGAATCACTTATATTGTTTTTTTTCAGACACCCCCTTGAGTGAATCGGCCCAATATTATTTTGTTGGGGTAGGCCCAATAGTGAATTATGCAGCAAGTCACGTCCAGTTCACACTGCACGGTACCTGAGTGTGTCAAACCGGAGATGAATAAAATTCTGAAAAGGAAAATTCCAGAAGGAAAAACGAGGAACCTCAACTGCCATTGATGAGAAATTCAATCATCATTTTTTCACCGTTTTAAAAGCCCCTAGGAGAAACCGAGAAAAACCCTAGTTTTCGCACTCTGTTAATTCAGTAGTTAGGTGATAAATGGAGAAGCAAGGATCAGGCTCGCGGGAATTACAATGCGTGGGGAAACTGGAAATCGCGAGGCCGAAGCCCTTGGGCTTTCTCTGCGGGTCCATACCTGTAACCACTGATGAAGCTTTTTATGATTTTAGCTCCGCCGCGCTCGTTCCGTCTCCCGATACGTACGTATAATTTGTGTTTGAGAATTGTGGTATAACTTCAATGTTTGCATTTTGTTTCTTCCTAGATGATTGAGACTTGAATGCTTCTGATGTCAACGTTGAATTATTGGAGGAAAGAGTGGGATTCTTAAGGATTGATTGTGTGTGACTTGACCCAAAGATAAACTGCGTGTTGTATACTGTTGACGTCATTTTAGTGTATTTCTGTTGCAGATTATAGAGAAATGTGTAGGTAAACTGATTAGTTAGTTGATAGTCACTAATTTGGGTTTTGCAGTGAGTGGTGTTTGTGTAGGGCATTGATGTGTATTTTTTAACTGTACGTGTGTTGGTTATTGTGTTGATAATTCTTTTGCGAGGGTATATGATTTTTGAAGTTAATCTATATTTCTCTGAGTGTAACAGGCATCGATTATGAATATTAGGGCAGAAGCCTTGTATTTGCATTTTCAATTAGGAAATATTTGCTTAAGAAACTTGACTGACAAGCTATTGCAAGCTAATTGGTTTTCCGTTATAGAATATCTGTTTTCAGAGTTGTTAGCCATTTATGGTATCACTGCAAATTACTGCAGTCCTACAAATTTATAACTTCAATGACATGAGTTTCAGTTATAAGTTACCACGTGTTATAATATTGAACTTTGGATAACATAGGGCAAGAGCTCCAAGGTATCGGATGATTCCAACAGAAACTGATTTAAACGCGCTTCCTTTACTATCAAGCATTCCTGAAAGAGTGCTACCAATTGCCGCCACACAGTCAAAGACAAATGAAGGTAATAAATTATTTCCATTTTTGGAATATTTTTCATTCAAAAACCACTACACGTGGCACCAGATAAATGTGAAAAGCATGGTCACACACGTATACTATTGTACGAGGCTCGAAATAAACTTTACTTTAATAAAGAGTATGAGACGTAATTTCCTATATGCTGATGGTTGCTAGTTCTGCATGTTCATATTGGATGTCGTCATTTAATTTCCCACCTTTTATCTGATCATTTAATATGAAATCTTTTTCCTATTATTACAAGCACCTGGAGGATGACAACTAAATGATCCCTGCCATTTTCTGTCCTAATAATATACTCTTTCAAGCTGTTTCTGGGTTGTCATCTAAGAAATGTTCTTATCTTTTGCCTTTAATACTTAAATTTGCCATCTCAGTTTCTGTCACTGAACTTTTAAAATAATCGAAATGATAGTTTCTGGCCAATTAACTAATTGGCAGTCTTAGTTAATCCCGTGATTTGAATTAGTCAGATTCCATTGTCTTGGCAAAATCTGGCTCAGTATCTCCGTGTCCGGGGGTAGTTTGAAGGGCTTGTGCTTCTTAAGGAATCATCATGTTGCTAACTGAGGAGAATCAGGAAGTTTGGCAAGATTTTTAGGGATTAATCCGGAACGAAACTTGGGAATGTGCATTATAATGGTTACTTTTCTGCTGATGCTTACAGATTCTCACTGGCAAGATGGCCCTATTATGTCAAGTCTTGCAAGGAAAGGAGAAGCACTTGCTGTATCTGGTTTAGTGGAATATGGAGACGAGATAGATGTAATTGCCCCGACTGATATTCTAAAGCAAATATTCAAGATACCGTATTCCAAGGCTCGAGTGTCAGTTGCAGTTCACCGTGTTGGACAGACACTCATCCTGAATAGTGGGTAGGATTCTCTTCATATTTCTGTATTCTTTGATTTGGATGTTTAGGTCTGACTTCTGAAATGTTGTTTGACAGGCCTGATATTGAGGAGGGAGAAAAACTTATTCGAAGACAAAACCGTCAACCAAAATGTGCAGATCAGTCTTTGTTTCTAAACTTTGCTATGCATTCAGTAAGAATGGAGGCTTGTGATTGCCCACCAAGTCATAGTACATCGTCAGGTGAGCAATTCAAATCATCTATTTATTCTGATGAATGCATGTCAAGTGATGGGTCACTTGAATCCTCGAACCATATGCAAGGGCATCATTCATCCGATAGGCAGCGTGAGGGCATTGTTCAAGGGGATGATTATACCCATCAAAAAGAGGTCCCACTGGGTGGTGGAAAGGAGAATCTATATTGGGGGAAGAAGAAGAATAATAAACATAAAAGCCATGAAGCTATAAAGAAGGTCTCAGAAGTAAAAGAGAACCCAAGATGTTCAGTTCAAGAATCTGAAAAGTACAGAAAAGTTGGCGAGGATGATTTTCTGAGGGTTTTGTTTTGGCAGTTTCACAATTTCCGTATGCTTCTGGGTAGTGACCTGCTCGTCTTTAGCAACGAAAAATATGCCGCTGTGAGCTTGCATTTGTGGGATGTTTCACGGAAGGTAGGTACATTAATAGTACTCTAGGACATTATTATTAGTTTTTATTTTCAGACAATGTCTCTTTGTTGATCTTTTCTGATTTCATTTGCAGGTCACTCCACTGACCTGGCTTGATGCATGGCTGGACAACTTCATGGCTAGCATTCCTGAACTGGCCATCTGCTGTCATCAGGATGGTGTTGTTCAAGGTTACGAGCTTTTAAAAACTGATGATATTTTTCTACTGAAGGGTATATCAGACGATGGAACACCTGCTTTTCAACCGCATGTTGTCCAAGAAAACGGTCTTTCTGTTATGAGATTCCTTCAGGAAAACTGCCAGCAAGACCCTGGTGCTTACTGGGTACGTAATCTGTTGATTGTTCTCTTTACTCTTGTTATGGTGGTAGTAAGATGTGTCTCATTTCAGTTTATTACTGCAGCTTTATAGAAGTGCTGGAGATGACGTGATCCAACTATTTGATCTTTCTGTCATTCCTAAAAGCCACACTGCTGATAGTTGTAAAGATAGTTCTGGCTCTTTGCCTTCTTTGATTTACAGAGGGAGAAGTGATTCCATACTCTCCCTGGGCACTCTGCTTTACCGGATTGCTCACAGACTATCCCTCTTAATGGTACTTTGCAGATTCATGTTTGTCATTTTTATATTTTGCCATCTACTATTTATTAAATGTTATCTTCTTGCAGTCTTCTAATAACAGGGAGAGGTGTGCAAGTTTTTTCCAGAAGTGTCTTAGTCTCCTGGATGAGCCAGATCATCTAGTATGTTCTCTTTTAACTTGCAACGAGTGAATAAAAATCTTGTGCATCTGTAACTATGTGTTAATTTATCAGATTAAGTATGATAATGATGATGACTGTGTGGGCTTGTGTCTAGGTGGTGCGTGCACTTGCTCATGAACAATTTGCTAGGCTCCTCTTGACCTACAACGAAGAATTAGAGTTAACACATGCAGTGCTTCCAATGGAGTCGGAAGTTATTATTTCTGATGCTGAAGAAGAATCCTTGGACTATATAAGTGGTTTGTCTGCATCAAGAGTTCTGGATATTAGCTATCCCCCTGTTAGCGCAGTTGAACAACCTGAAAATGCAGGATGTCTACATACTGAGAAAGAGAATTGTCTTCTGATGTCATTTGACCAAGATTTATCTTCACCGGGAGTGCTGGAAGTAACAGAATTGTCAGCTGCAAATTCGAAAGCTTCGGGTGTTGATGATAATGACTCAACAGTTTCTAATTTGCTGAAAAAAAATTCAGAAGATATGGTCCAGACTGCCTCTGATCCAATTTCGTCTAAGCTGGCTGCAATACATCACGTCTCTCAAGCCATCAAGTCTCTTAGATGGACGAGGCAACTGCAGACTACCAGGCCAGAGACGAACCTTGAAAATGAAGCTGAGGGTGTTTTTAGTTCTTCGATGGATTTCTCTGTGTGTGCGTGTGGAGACCCTGACTGCATTGAAGTTTGTGATATAAGGGAGTGGCTTCCAACATCAAAAATAGACGATAAACTGTGGAAACTTGTCCTATTGCTCGGAGAATCTTATTTGGCTCTCGGCGAAGCTTATAAGGATGACGGTCAGCTGTATCAAGCCCTGAAGGTTGTAGAATTGGCTTGTTTGGTCTATGGTTCAATGCCTCTGGACAGAGGATTCATTTCTTCCATGGTTTCATTAGCCCATGTGGATATTACTGGTAAAAGTGAAGATGTAAAGTCTAATTACCTCTTCTGGGCTAAGGCCTGGACTCTGGTGGGGGATGTCTTTGTTGAGTTCTACTTGATGAAGGGTCAAGAGGAGGTCTATAGGCAAGGAGAAAGGAAAGAACATGTCAAGGACTTGAAAATGTCATCTGAGGTATTGAAGGAGGTTGTAAGGCTGAAGAAGAAGATGAAGCAGTTCAATAAAAACTGTAGTTCTTGTTCTTTAGTAAATTGCAGCTGCCGGAGTGATAGGGCCAGTAGTGGTAGCAGTGCCAGCAGTAGTGCCAGGGGTGGATCCTCCCCGTCTAGTTATGGTAGGAAACAGAGTAAAAAATCACTTGGCAGAAGCAGAGAGTATGATGATCGTGTTTCTCATAAGGTGGACTTCAAAAATATTCATGGAGCTGGAAAAATGAAGCATCAGTTGAGTGATAATAAAACCTGTAGGATTTCAGAAGCAATGGAGGAAATAAACTTGGATGGATCTAAAGAGACAGATGATGCAAGGTCTGCAGGAGAATCCCAGGCAGAAACTACTTCGAAAGGAAAAACTGCAACCAAAAGTGGTGGAATATTTAAATACTTGAGGGGTTCTGTAACAGGAGATGAAGATTATAATCTATCTGTTGCACTGAGCTGTTACGAGGAAGCTCTGAAAGCTATGTATGGACTTCCTCCTATTTCTGAAGAATTACAATCTGTACTAAAGAAGAAAGGATGGGTGTGTAACGAATTAGGGAGAAACAGGCTGGAAATGAAGGATTTGGGCAAAGCTGAAATTGCTTTTGCCAAGGCAATTGATGCTTTTAGGCAAGTAGAGGACCATGCTAATGTCATTCTGATCAACTGTAACTTAGGCCATGGACGACGTGCGTTGGCAGAAGATATGGTGTCAAAGGTTGAAGGCCTCAAGATGCATACTGTATTCCAAAATGCATATGCGCAGGCACTTGAGAGTGCCAAGGTACAATACAGTGAAGCACTGAGATTTTATGGAGCAGCAAAAAATGAGTTGAATGCTTTTGTTGAAAAAGGTCCCGTCTCCAGCAGTTTAAAAAATGAAGTGAACACTCAGTTTGCACATACGTATCTGAAACTTGGCATGCTATTAGCAAGAGAAAATACGGTTTCTGAGGTTTATGAAAATGGTGTATTGGAAGATCTTTGCTTCAGTCAAACTCAGATTGAACACAGAAAGCATGAAATTTCAGCAAACGATGCAATCCGAGAAGCTTTAGCTATCTATGAGTCGCTGGGTGATGCCCGCAGACAGGAGGCTGCATATGCTTATTTTCAACTTGCTTGTCATCAAAGGGATTGCTGCTTTAGGTTTCTGGAGACAGACCAAAAGAAAAACAATTTAACTAAAGTTGAAAACAGTGTAGTTCAGAAGGTAAAGCAGTATGCCTCCCTTGCAGAAAGGAACTGGCAGAAGTCCATTGATTTCTATGGGCCACAAAAACACCCGGTGATGTACTTGACTATTCTTATTGATAGATCAGCTTTGTCATTTAGCCTCTCCAGTTACCTTCACTCAAACACGGTATGCTTTCGGCTTATAGCACTTGTCTCTTGATTCTGGGTATGTGCTTGACATAGTAATTTAATATATTTCTGGAATGATCATAATGTAGGGTCTCACAGAATCACTATAAATTAGGTATCATGTTAAATTGGCTGCTTTTGACTTGTTAATGCTTAATTATAGTTAGATGAGATAATTTTACAAGGAAAATTACATATTTTTGTATAAATTCATTTGATGAACTTTATCTCGTGGGATATAAGATGACGAGAATGTGAGATTACACTTACTGTTAATACTGCACGAAAACCAGCTTATGACCAATTTTGATGAAATTACTTCTCATTTTTTGTGTGAAATTTGACCACACATCATTGTTTTATAATCATTTTTATAAGCGGAATGGTTGATTATGATGCATACACAAATGAGAACCATAAATATAATATATGTATGTATTTGTGCAATATACTAATTTTGCTGCTTGTATACCAGCTGCTTGAGTCAGCGCTAGCTCGCCTACTTGAAGGACGTGACGTTTCTGGAAACACATCATTGCTTGATAAAAATCCTGAGATTTGTGCTAAATTTTGGAGTCAGCTGCAAACACTCTTGAAGAATATGCTGTCCACGGCCCGTTCGACAAAAGCTAACAAGCATCCCGTCAACCCTAATCAAGCTCCTGCTATTAAATCTGGTGATACTAAAAAGCTGTCTGAGCTTTACAAAATGTCTTTGAAATCCACAGATTTCAGTCAGTTGCACAAGATGCACAGCTTATGGATAGCATAACTACAATAGCTATTGCAATGGACATTTATCGTCACCATTGATATATGAAGTAGAATCTGTTGGGGAGTTCACAACCTAGACTTTATCTGGTTGAGTTGGCAGATCACTTGAATGCTGTATACGGTCCATACACGATGAGCTGCTCGTTCATCTGCAGGGTTTGTTGGCAGAAACATGCCAAGGGGTGGCTCCCGGCGAGAATTCTGGCAAGAATGGGCACTAGGCTACCAGTGAGAATATTTTCAAGAACCAAGAGAGAAATCTAGACAACTGCAAGAAAGTAGCTTAAATGGCCTTATTGCATTTGGCCAAATTGGAGTCAGTTTCTACTATAAATAGGATAATTAATTTATCAATGTTTATACTTTGCGCTGCTGTAGATATAGGCATTCACTTTGTAAGAGATTAGCAGTAATTTGATGTAAAATAGAGCATTTCTGAGCTCTTTTAAATTAGATCCGTTCTAATGATATTATTAACGTGCGAGTCCTAATGTGTAAATCATTTTGATATATTAGGGAAATAGATTGAATTGGAAAGAAATGATATGAAAAAAATGATCGTCTGTCTAACTTAAAAAGAAAAATGAAATTACAGTGCCAAAATATACATTTTTTCTATCTATAAATTCATTAGATAAAACATGAACATGATGGAATTCACAATTATTACAAGACACAAATTACATTTTGTAATTTCATAATGTTTCATATATTTCATAGCATTTTTTTTAGAATGAAGGAAACCAGTTACATATTTGCTTGAATTAGTGTATTCTTCTGTCAAAAAAAAAAAAAAAAAAGAATGTATATTCTTTAGTTATTACTGTATATAGATTATAGCAAGAGGATATCTACAAGTTGGATGGTGTACAAAAATGACGTAATATTATTTAAAAGCAAAATAAATGGGTGGAAAAACACTTCTCCAAGGGGCAAAAACTGCAGTGACTCAATCCCATCCACAACCCGCCAAATTCTGTTGACCAAAAACCAAATGTTAGTTACTTTCCTACAAACCAAAAAACTAAAAAAATAAAACAAAAAATAAACACGCACACAAACACACACCTTATGATAGATGAAGAATCACAACAGAAACTGAGAATTTTCCCCTTAATTTCTCCAAAAAAAATCAAAGAACATGAATAGACGATCTACAGGTTCATCCTCCAGGATCACAGCAACAATCCTTCCATATCAAACTCCAAGACTCAGAGACCATTACAATCTTGGAAGAAAACTAGGCCAAGGGCAATTCGGTACGACCTATCATTGCGTAGAAAAGGCGACAGGCATAGAATACGCGTGCAAATCCATCCCAAAACGCAAGCTTTTATGCAAAGAAGATTGCGACGACGTATGGAGGGAGATTCAGATAATGCACCATCTCTCTGAGTACCCGAGTGTTGTTCGGATAAAAGGGACTTTTGAGGATAATATGTTTGTACATTTGGTGATGGAGTTATGTGCAGGCGGCGAGCTTTTCGACAGGATTGTGCAGAAAGGGCATTATAGTGAAAGAAAAGCGGCTCAGCTCATGAAAACCATCGTTGGGGTGGTGGAAGCTTGCCATTCTTTAGGTGTCATGCATAGAGATCTCAAACCCGAAAATTTCCTCTTCGATACCCCTGATGAGGATGCTAAACTTAAGGCCACAGATTTCGGTTTATCCGTTTTTTATAAGCCAGGTATGTTTGCTTTGAATCCTGATTCAAATCTGGGATTAGAAATATGGAGATGGGATCTGTTTCTTGAATCATATGATCAAGATTCTCTTTTTCTTTAATGAATGACTTTCATATGCCAATCTTTATATAGGGCAACATCTTTTTGATGTCGTTGGAAGTCCATATTACGTCGCACCTGAAGTTTTGCACAAGCATTATGGACCTGAGGTTGATGTGTGGAGTGCTGGTGTTATTCTCTACATATTGTTATGTGGGGTGCCTCCATTTTGGGCTGGTAAAAATCATTCGAATTCGCCCTCTTATGAGAACTTTAATCGATGTTCAATTTACCTTTCCAAATCTTGCAGAAACTGATAATGGGATCTTCAGACAAACCTTGAAAGGCAGGATAGATTTTGAGTCCGAACCATGGCCCCACCTTTCGGATAGCGCGAAGGATCTTGTAAGGAAAATGCTCGAAAGGGATCCTAGGAAACGAATTTCTGCACATGAAGTTCTGTGTGAGTCATGACTATGTCAAATGTGTAATTCTGATCATTCTTGTTAATTTGTTCTTACTTATGAATATCGGGTGCTGTTACAGGCCATCCTTGGATTGTGGACGACACAGTTGCACCGGACAAGCCTTTAGGTTCAGCTGTTCTGCTCCGTTTGAAGCAGTTCTCTGCGATGAACAAGCTCAAGAAGATGGCTCTTCGCGTAAGTTCCAACATGATTTAGTAATGCATAATGAGTAACACTATTTTACACCAGTTTTACAACATGATTTTGAACCAAGCCTAATATCTTTTAGTATTACTTCTTGCAATTGATTCATGGAGTCATACTAAAGAACTATGTTTTATGCAGGTTATAGCAGAAAGGCTTTCAGAAGAAGAGATTGGTGGGTTGAGGCAGCTATTCAAGATGATCGATGCAGACAACAACGGGACAATAACATTCGAAGAATTGCAACAAGGTTTACGAAAAGTAGGCTCCGAACTAATGGAATCCGAGATCATGGCCTTAATGAACGCGGTATATATTGGTTTTTGTCAAACTATCATTTCACATGGAACTGTATGATCCTAATTTCTGTGCTTTTTTGTCGCTTAGGCTGATATCGACAACAGTGGAACAATCGACTACGGAGAGTTCTTAGCAGCAACCTTGCATGCAAACAAGATGGAAAGGGAGGAAAATCTACTTGCTGCATTCACTTTCTTTGATAAAGATGGGAGTGGTTACATCACAACTGACGAGCTTCAGCAGGCGTGCAAGGACTTCGGCCTAGGAGACGTGCATCTAGACGACATCATTAAAGAAACCGACATAGATAATGTACGTCTCCTCAATGCTATCCTTCTGTGTTTTGAGTTTCTCTCTTATCCAATGCACCAGTTGCACAACTATCTATTACTTTTTAGTATAAAGACTAATACTTCTCAGTGAAACAACTAATATTTCCTTATTAAAACACAATATCTTTTTTTTTTTAAAAGATGCACACTAGTTAAAGAAATCGACATAGACAATGTACCTCTCCTCAATGCAATCCATCTGTTCTTTTGGCTGCTCTTTTATGCACTAGTTGCACAACTGTCACTTTTTAGTAAAACAACTAATACTTTTTAGTTAAAACAACTAATGCTTTTTAGTTGAAACAATTAATACATTTAAAAAATACAAGTTTTTCCTTGGTTTTCTTGGTAATGTTACTTATGATTATACAAAAGGATGGGCGTATCGACTATGGTGAATTCGCAACAATGATGAGGAAAGGGAATGCTGGTGTTGGTTCAAGAACCATGAGAGGAAACCTCAACTTTAACATAGCAGATGCTTTTCAAGGTAAAGGAGACAAGGAAGAAGATTAAACCTGAAGACTTGTTTTTTCTTTTTCTATTTCTTGTATATTTTTCTGATACATATGTTATCTTGAATCAGTTTCATGGTGCATATATTTGATACTTTCATCTTCCTAGTAATTTGTAGTAGTAGAGAGACAAGAATTATCTGAATTCTTCTTTGATAATATGTATACTTGGAAGGATTTTTATATTGAGACTAGAAACTTGACAAATCAGTCTAAGTTTTCTATTTTCTACTGTAATTTAATTTAATTTTTTATTCTTTCGAGTACCTGTTATATTGAACACAGTTTTTGTGGACAGAGAGAGTACTAAAATGCACATCTGTGATGATACAATTTTTTGGCAAACTTCAATTTTTAGGCATACCTTGTGGATTATATGTCTTCTTCAAAAAAATTATATTAATAGTACATAATATATAAAATAATTAAAAGTATATATTAGTATATGAATAATTATGGAAATTAGTATTGATTATTTTAAATATAAATGAGCGAAGATATATGTAAAGCTACAATATGAAAAGTTTTTTGAACAATTTTGGATCGGGCCCGTTGGGCTTATAAACCTGGCCCATGTGAGTTGACAAATAATCAGGGTCCATATTTTAAGGGGCAAAAATGTCATTCCATGTAGAACAACGGATAGGATAATGAGACGTCCCTCTTCTACCCTCATTCAGGAAAAAGCTCAAAGAAAAACTCAACAATGGCAGCAGCTACTCTTTCACTCTGTTCTTCTCTCACACCAAAACTTTCTCAAAATCAAGCTTCAATTCCCTTTTCTCACTCTAAAACCAATATTTCTTTCCTATCGCACTCTCTCTCTTCCCTGACCCTCAGTTCGCGCAAACAACCCGCATTGTCGTTCACCGTTAAATCGACCAATACGGAAGATGCGGTTTCGGTAATCGAGCCCGAAACTGAAAGCCCGGTTCCGGAAACTGAGCCCGCTGCTGAAACACCGGAACCGAAACGTGAGGAAGTGTTTGCTGTTGTGATGGTGAGTACTGTGTGTGTGTGTTTTTTCTCTCTCTTGTTTTTTGGGCAATCTTTTGTGATTTCGGTGTTGAAGAAAGTCTTAGAATGATCTAGATGGCCCAATTTTAGTGAATCTGGTTTTGATTGTCATGATTTCATTGGGAATTTCATGAATTTTGTGGGTGTATATAGTGATTTTGATGTTAATGTATCATTTTAAGGGTTTCATTGCCTTCTGAAATTTCATCTATAGGTTGAAGATTGGAGACTTATGGTGGAATATAAATTATGTGGACTGGAGTTCTGTTGTAATGCCTAACCTATTTAGTTATTTAATATATTGAGGATAGAAACTTGACAAATTAGTCTAAGTTTCAATTCTTTTACTTTGGATTTGTTCGTCTTTCAAGCGACTTGATTATCTAATGATAGATTGATAGTTAGTATCAGAGTTTTCTTCTTTATGGGTTATCAAATTTTAACAAGTGAAGACTTATAATGCTACTGGATATGGAGAGTTAGTCATGTGGAATTGGGGTTGATGAAAAATATCTTCATCTTTGAATAGCAATTTCATTGCTCATGACTTTAATTGTTCGAGAATAGGTTAAGCAATATATGGTATCAAATTGCATGCTGTCGAGTTGTTGCAGCTGCACAGGATGATAACTTTGTTTGATATGTATGAGGATGCATTAGTTTTGGGTGACGGAATTGTTAACAATTGCCGTAATATTGTTTGTGTTGGTGGTCTCTATTGTTAAAGCCTCCTATTCTTTCACAAGATCGCGATTTCTATATAATTCTTCAGATTGTCAATGATGTATCATGTTTTGAGTTTAGAAGTTGACTTAAGCGATATTGTGTTACAATTGCTTAGGTTGGATCAAGGCAATACATCGTCCACCCTGGACGTTATATCTACACACAGAGGCTTAAAGGTGCAAATGTAAATGACAAGGTAAGTATTGCCTCCTTAATATAGAAATTGCGAGAGTCCTAGCTGGAAAATGAGGATTTCAATTTTGTTGTTATTTTATCATATTGGTCCTTATGTTACATATAAGTTGATACAGTGACATTAATTCCAGTATCATCAGGTATTGTTTGTTTGTTCTTTTTTTCCTATAGTCTCTCTATTACTGTACTGGATGTCTTAAATTTTCCTTTATGAGGGAACTCTGCATTTTAATCCCTACAAACTAGCTTGAAATGTTATAATTCGAATATGGTTATGTGAAATAAAACAAGTTTTTGTATATCTAAAGTTGTATTAGAAGTTAATCTCGTACAGGTTACCCTAAATAAAGTGTTGCTAGTGGGGAATAAAACGAGCACGTGGATAGGCAAACCAATTGTACCAAATGCGGTAGTCCAAGCTGTTGTTGAAGAGCAAGTAAGATTCCTTTCCGAGCCTGCTTTCTTTCTTGTATTATGTTTTTATATACCCCAACTCATTGCATTCGTACTCCTTTCCTGTAGACACTGGATAAAAAGGTCATCGTCTTCAAGTACAAAAAGAAGAAAAACTACAGAAGAAATATTGGACATAGACAGGTGAAAAATCCTTCACAATTTAGAAGACACTAACTTCAGACATACATAATGTCTAATGAATTGTATTTCTTGACTTATACAGCCTATCACGAGGATAAGGATAACGAGCATTACAGGATACCAAGACTCGCCTTTTGTCACTCTCGACGACTTGGAAACTGCTTCCCCGTAGTAGATTATAATCATACTGAAAATTTGTTCATTCTAGTTTTTCGTTGCATTCCATCAATTTTTTTGAGAAGAAAATGGTGTCAACTATTGAAGCCTTGTGCTCTAATTCAGTTTGTGGAAAATGCAAACTTGAAAGGTTCTTGTACTCGACGCTTTTGATCCTTAAATCTTGTCATAATTGCTTTTGCTTATAATTGCTTTTGCTTTCACTAACCAATACTTCAATTTTTTGTAGTGTCATTAATGGCTTCTTTTTACAAATTTGTTAAAATTGGAAAACAAGACTGAGCAATGTTAAACTTCTATGCTTGGCATGATTCTTATTTTCTATATATATGTGTAATAGTATCGATCTATGGGTCATTTTGCAAAAATCCTGCTCGATTTCAACTATGAATCATACCATGTACAAGTTACATGTTCTCTCGACGAAGTAAAACATGTAGGTGAGAATTGAGGACTGCAATAGTAAACAAGAACACGACATTTGCAAGATCGAACAGAAAACGAAATACTAAAGCAATGAGCTTTCAGAATATCATACACCAGAACAATAATTCTATCCCTATCAATGTCGTATGGTGGAGCAATCACTCTCCATTTGAAATAAAAATTATATACATATAGCTGCATCGTGTTACTTTTCTGATGCTTCAGTATAAGTTCACAATTTCTGCTGTGGAATATAAAAAAATAAAAACGCCAGGCTTCTGCATTCATATATAACCTAAACAAAGTGTGATCATGGGGGAAATGCGCTAACAGCTCTACTCGTATACTCGCTTTTTCTTAAGTAGGGTTGGAACTAATAAAATGGATCCAATGAAGAAAAGTACAGCCAGAGTCTTAAAATCATAGAGATCTTTCACGGACTTGAGATCACCAAGAGCAAGTCCAGCCTGAACGTTCAAAATGCAGCATCAAAGATTGTACGTAATTAGAACGAGAAAAACTTATTATGACGACAAAAAATAGTCAAAATTTATCCATGATTTGCGCACTATTATCAACTATCAACATTTTAACTGTATCAGAACTACCCTCTAAACATTTTTAGAATAACATATAGCAGCATAATTAAATTGAGAGAGCACTGTAGGGTACTTGAAGCCAAAAGAAATTGAAAGATACGTATTAAAGAACTCGAGAGTAAAAAGGCAAGAAACTTACTCTGACAGTAATATAAGAGGCTGGTATGAGACCAATGACAGTTGCCAGAAAGAAAATATGAAATGGGATATCCACAATTGGAGAAGCCAAATTGATGAAAAGATTAGGCAACGTGGGAGTAACTCTCAGAAAGAGCATGTAGTTGAGTAACTTGTCTCTGTGCTTTGCTATCTGTGATCAATACAATGAAAATTGTTGAGACAAGATTCGAGAATTTCAAAATAAAATATAGATTGGTATTACCATATTAAAGTGTGAAAATGACAAAATTCGAAAAGTTTCCGCATATTTTGCCTTAGATATTCGCTGATTTTATATTTTTTATACGTTTGTTTTTTTGCAGTTCCTAAATTATATGTATGAGACACGGATCATATACTAGGTAGTAATTTAATAGCACGTTATTAATGAAGTACTACCAGCATCCAAGAATTAAACTGCCGCCAGAGAATAGTAAACAAATACTACTCCCTTCGTCCAATTAAATGTTGGAGCTTTCCTCATCAAGACGTCCACACTTAATGTTCCCATACCCAGAATAGAATAACAATACCCCACACCACTTTATCGTCACCCTCTAACCATCCTTTAATTACTCAAATTGTCATTGGACTTTATTCGTAAACAATCAATTTATTAATAAATGGATCCCACAATACCCTTAACTTTTAACCTCACATATCTATAATCTAATTTATTCATAAACAATCACTTTTTTTTTTAAAACACGTGCCAAAAGAAATGGGAACACTAAAAATGGACGGAAGGAGTATCATCTTCATCAAAAATCAAGTTCCTACACCTATTGCATGCGATACTTTGTAATTGAAAATTGAAATTTGAAAGCGAAATATAAGGTACCTCTGCCTGAAAGTATCTTAGCTTTTCAGGCCACAACCAGTTAACAATGGGTCTACCGATCAATTTAGAAAGAAAATAGCAGGATGATGCACCAGAAGTTGCATTAAATACAACCAAGATAAGGCCTCTGCCAACTCCAAAAAGAGCTCCAGCTAGCAAGGACATGAAAATTGTCCCTGGTATCATAAACGTCTGCATGAATATATATGTTGTACAGTAACCCAAAATGAACTTTGTTGGATAGGTTCCAGCATAGCTTGCAACCTGATCTCTGGAACACAAAATAAATGTCACCTACGTAAACGACAAGATGACAAAGAACTGGAATAAAACTTGTCATATGACTCCTAATTGGAATCAAATTGACAACAAACTAACAAAGTGAATACACACGTATGAAAAGAACGTTTAATCATACGTAGGCAAGAGTTGAATCTAACAACGAACTATTATTATGCTATAAGTTGAATATTTCCCTCAATCGTTGCACAATAAAAGTTACTTCTTTAGCGTGACCACGATTTATGTTGCATACTTTTAGTTTCTCTCACTTCATGCGGTCTCCCCCAATGAACATGCACCAAATAAGAGAAGGCAGAACTCATCCATAAACTACTACTACTCAATCTAGACGCAATTCTTAGATATAAATCCATAACATATCAAAAGCAATTTGAGCTCAAGACTATATCATATTAGCTGATTAGCTCAACATCATATTATCAAACATCAAGTTTCCTACCACTGTATTCCGCATTTTCACATTGCCAAAAAAGCAACTAAAGTAAATCAAATTCTTGAAAGATAATCCAAATAAAAAAGAAAAGGCCCTCACTTGAGCAGGCGAAGATCTACTAGAGTTCGAGGTAGCTTGAGCATCTCATAGTCCGCCTCCGGCATTGTGAGATAAATGCACAACAACACGGTAGAAAAAACCAAAAAAAAACCTATCGCCACCACGAATTCCCACCGCGCAAGCGGCGATTTCTCGGTCTTATATTTCTTCTCCGAGGGAGACTCCACATTGCCTTCCTCATCCTTATCCACCATCCTACCGCCGCCGGCTTCCCCCAACAGGCTCCGCTGCGCCGCCATGGATAGCGACGGCGATAAATTGTTGGGAACCGATGAACACCGTAGGATTTTAACCTTCATTGAAATCAGAAAGAAAGGGGGAAAATTTATTTTGGGTTTGGCGCATTCCAGCTGCCCATGCTATTAACAAATCCAAATTAAAAGTTCGAGGAATTTCACGGCTTCAAAAAATACGTGAAATCAAGAACGGGAGAATTAGGTCAATTGAAATTGGGGGAATTCATAAATTCTTGAGCTGATAAGCAATTTATTGAATCGTGTGGAGATGTAAATATGATAAACAGAGATCAAGAAAAGAATAAAGGATTGGTAACATCACGAATCATAAAAAGTAAAGAAAAAAAAACCCTAGAAGTAGAAACAATTAGAAATTGGGTGATTATTTTTGTGTGTAATTGTATATGAAGATAGATGAGTCAATGGTGGAGCGTGCAATGTAGATCAAGCTCTTGCTTCAACCCGGGTTTACAGGGATTTATAGATTGGTTTGCAATTTTGAATGCTAATCTACCACATCCGCACACCCACTTGGTATATTCCCAGTTTTGTTATATATATTCTTTACCTTACCCATGAACTTATTCGTAATATATGAAATATATACCATTATAATAAGTTTAACATTTATAAACTGATACTTAAACTGATCTCATAAAGATAGTGGATATTAATCTCTAAATATAATAATATCAATTTTATAATATGAATAAATATCGCATAAAAATTTGTGATTATTTATATATATGCATAAATAAGTTTTTAATGATTCTAGTTAGTAAACAATGGTATTTTTAAAGCATACTCTCATTTGAAATTTGATTACAGTATAAAATAGATATTATTACACTAATATAGATATCATTATTTTTATAAATTAACATAAAAATTTAATATTATGATTTTTTATTTTTTTTGAAACAAAAAAATAATTAATTACAAGCAAGAAAGACAAAAGTCAGGAAGGTCATCCACAAACTCCGGAGGCTCGACCCAACCACACGGACTCTCATAAGAGCGAAACATCCGAGCTAAAGAATGTGCCACCAAGTTGGCATTTCGACTCACCCATACCACTTTGTAGTTTTCATGCTCCCTTAGAATCAATTTGCACTCCGCAATCAGGTCGCCAAACATCGATGCATCAGCAGCGGCCTGGTTGAGAGCTACACTCACGTCCTGCGCATCCATCTCGAGGATCATATGTGTCACACCCAGTTGCACCACCCATCTCAGAGCCTCAAGAACTGCCCATGCTTCGCCTTCCCTCGGCACTAGAATCCCCACACAGTGATGCATCCTCATGGCGATGCAGTCATCCCTCTGGTCACGCAGCACATAGCCGATGCCCGTGCGTGCTACTGTTTCGAACAGCGCCGTGTCAACATTCATCTTAACATAGGGTCCCCTTGGCGGATGCCACTTTGTACAACCAATAGTTCTTTTCCCCATCTTCGGCTTCAACCTACAACCCTTCCACTCCTCCTTAAATCCCATTGCAGCATAGACCACCTATACTGGGGTGGATGACTTACACTCCCAGACCACCCCATTCCGATGTCGCCAAAGTGCCCATACCACCATCATAATCCTCTCAGCCTCGTCCATTGTAAACTCCTGCATTGCGCGCAGGAAAAGCTCCGTGTGGTCATCCACAGTGTGAGCAAGACGGTCTAGTTTGTCCCATAGACCACACTCTTTCCAACATTCAACAGCAAAACAACAATCCACAAACAAATGCCATATGGACTCTCTGAGCCTCGACCCCTCACAGACCGGGCAATGCGGAGATATATTCGGGTACCATCTGTTAAGTTTTGTCCTGACCGCGATCCAACCCTTGCTCAAACGCCACATGAACGCCTTTACATGGGGAGGGACCTTCATGCGCCATAACATTTTCCATCTAGTGTCATCATATACCCTGTCCCCCGAAATAGTGTTCATTGCCAAGTGATATGCCGTCTTGACTGTATAAATCCCATTCATAAAAAAAAATGTCAGATTAGCTTGTTACCCACTCCATTCGGCGCTGGCGTGGTGCACATAATGCGTTTGGCATCGTCACTTGAAAAAACTTCCCGGATTACTTCTTCGTCCCAAACTCGGGTGTCCGGAACATAAAAGTCCTTAACTAGTATGTCCTCAAAACCCCGGATCGGCTCTTTGTTGATGGTAAAACCTTTATCATCGTTCAACCATGCATCCCCCCACATCCGAACTTATAAGTGTAATGATATTAGTTTATAAGTGTAATGATATTAGTTGATGAGTATAGTAATTATAATATGTAAGTGTAATGATATAAATTTCATATTATATAGTTTTTTTTTTTAGCGCAATCATACTTAGCTCATATTATTAGTCAAACAAGAAGAACACATAGAATCGAGAAGGCCATCACAATGGTAGGAGACTCGACCCAACAATAGGGACTCGGGAATAATCTCGAGGCCCTAGCAATAGTATGTGCCACTACGTTGGCACTACGAGGAGAATGGATAATATTACACCCAATAATGTTGTTAAATAAAAGCAAACAATCTTGAATAATGCTGCCAAAAGAAGTGTTGTTGGTTCTTCTACATGCGATTGCATTAACTACAACCTGGGCATCCATTTCTACAACCACATTCTGCAGGCCCATGTTATTCACCCAGTGAAGACCCTCAAGCAGGCCTAGTAGCTCAGCATCATCCGAGCGAAACGATCCCGGAATCCTAACCACTCTAGCCGTGACAAACTGACCTGCATCATCTCTCAAGACCAAACCAACCACAGTCTCCAAAATATCGGCGAACTGTGCGGCGTCTACGTTAAGCTTCAAAGAACCCACCACCGGCGGGTGCCATTTAGTACACACCCGCCTTGTCTTAATATTATGCGCAGGAGGAATGCGTGTTGCGCGCCATTCAAGGAGGAAGCCCACCGACTCAAGCACAGCCCGTGCCACTGTTGTCCGTCTACCCTCCCAACTGATGGGGAATGAGTTGCACAGATCTATTCGGGGTGAATATTTAAATACAAATTTAATTCATTAATTATTACTAGCATGAATTAATCCTATATTAATTCAAATAATAATTACAACAACATATCATGCATATAAAAAGCCACGTAAAACCTACGCATGCGGAATCTACGGGTTTACGTGAACGTACCTCTCGAGATGGCAGTGACTTCGGTCGGACGGACTAACCAAAAGGACTTCCCAAGTATTCCCTTAGCCCTTGCTCAACTATCCGATGGAAGGACACTCGTCGAACAATTAACAAAAGGAAAAAATAAACTTTGTTGCACCACCTTTGTGGATTTGCTAATATTTCCAGCACATGGAATTGTCCTTGAGAATGAACTAATCATCCCCTATTTATAGGAGAGGGAGTGGTCGAATTTTATGTAGAAAATCAATGTGGGAAAAGACTTTTCTTGGTCACCAAAAAATCTTGAATATATCTCCTATATTCTTTTTCCCATAATTAAAATATTCCACAAAAATCCCACCTCCTCAAGATACGGTGATTTTCGAAAATTAGTGTTACAAGAATCCAAGATTTGGATCTTCTTGAATTTATGAGATATTCTTGTATTTCAAGAAATACATATCTTCCATAATATATTTTCAAGAAAATCAAGAAAATCTTTCTTGCCCACTATATTTCCAAAATTTAGAAAATTCTATATAGATAATCAAGTGGGAGATTTCTTGAATTTAATGAGATAATCTTGTATTCCAAGAATACATATCTTCATTCCATAACAAAATTCAAAGAAAATATTTCTCTCCTTTTATCCATAAATTTCGAAAATAATGAGGAAAAATAAACAATAATATTTATTTTATTTTAAACACATTTTTCAGTTATTGGATTATATGTTGGGCTAATTAGGGGGCCTTTAGGAGAATTAAGATTGTACCTTCCAATGGATCTTGAATTATCAATATTGAGCCACAATATTATTCAAGCCCATAAATATTAATTAATCCCACTACATAATTAATATTGCACTATCCATCTTAACCCATATTGCAGTCAATATGGCTCCCGGTTATTATTTCCTGTGTTTAAGATTATCTAGCCCATTAATTAATTCAAGTAATTGAAATAGCTTTCCGTTAATTAATATCTTTTGTCCTTGGTCAAGGAACGGTTCAACATTATTATCCATATCGGAAACTAGTTCCACTTGCAAGATTTGGTATGATAAAGCTTATGAACCTCCCAAGGGGGCAAATCGAACAAGCGTACTTGCACACGATTCTCCGTATTAAATCTTAGCAATCACATGTGACCAATAATATTGCCCAAGATAAAAAGTATTGAATCTCGTTGATTCTCTACCCATGATAAGTCAAAGCAATAGTTATCAACCACACGTGATCCTATTTAAGGAACGAAGATTAAGAAATAACGAACCACTGAGGTCTAATTCTTCCTTGTTCAGTTCTGAAGAATTTGTCCTCACGTAGGTCCTATTCAGTGCATCAGTCATGCACTAGTGTAATCTCTTGGTCAAGACAAGCCAATCCTAGCCTTACACTTCAACCTTTCACGATGGATTGTTCATTTCCAACTAGGTCGTGAATGGCGTACTTTTAGTTACAAGGGACTGTTAATTTAATCTTCTGTGATCTGGTATCACTAAATTAACTACAATGTAACACGTACGAATTATTGAACAGTTATGCAGTAAATATATGTAACATTCAATCATATTTAAAGCATCAGTGATATACATTTTATTTCAGTAAATAAGTCAGAAAATTCATTTTCGATTATACAAAGTAAAAAACATACTTTTCAGTTATAATCCCAACACCAACAAACCGCATTCCTCTCCCTCCAGATACGCCAACCCGCCATAGCAAAGCCTGCCACTCTATCTTTGTCTAATTCATTTACCATGCGCCTGAACAACTCAGTGCAACCATCCACCTCTAGAGCCAAATTCTCTAGTTTATCCCTAAAACCCCCTACTGACCACAACTCTAACGCAAACCCACATTGCATAAACAAGTGCCATGCCGTTTCGATATCCCCTGAACACATCTCACACAACGGACTCACCATAACTCCCTTCCGTCTCAGTTGAACTTTCGTTGGCAAGTAATCCTTACATACCCTCCAAAGCCAGTGCTTAACTTTTGGAGGCACCTGAATATCCCACATTTTTTTCCACACTATATCCTCGGCTAATCCATCATCAATAGTCAGTGAAGCCGCTAATCTATAAGACGATTTCACAGTATATTTCCAATCTCGACTAAAATGCCAAATCATTTTATCTTCCGGATTAGACCAACACGGTAGAGTTTTAAGTACTCTTGTAACATCCTCAGGTGTAAATAGATTTTTGATTAACTGCACATCCCACAACACGGTAGAGTTTTAAGTACTCTTGTAACATCCAGTGGCCGAGGTGACCACAAGAAGAAAAATTCGTCGTCATCTAACCAGGGATCGTCCCACAACTTAATACTCAGGCC
Source organism: Stenogyne calaminthoides (assembly GCA_037126765.1). Lineage (NCBI taxonomy): Eukaryota > Viridiplantae > Streptophyta > Magnoliopsida > Lamiales > Lamiaceae > Stenogyne > Stenogyne calaminthoides. Next base: position 25,593,465 of record JBBCBC010000029.1, on the reverse strand, counting down.
ACCACCAATTCTCCACCTAGTCCCCCTCTTAACAAGGTCTTGGGCCGTCCAGACACTTCTCCACGTATAACTTGGATTTCGCCCCAAGCTGTTGGGATTATACTGGAAAATATGCTTTTACTTTGTATAATCAAAACTGAATTTCGGACTTATTTACTGAAATAAATTGTTTATCACTGATGCTTTAAATATCATCGAATGTTACATATATTTACTGCATAACTGTTCAATAAATCGTACGTGTTACATTGTAGTTAATTTAGTGATACAAGATCACAGAAGATTAAATTAACAGTCCCTTGTAACTAAAAGTACGCCATTCACGACCTAGTTGGAAATGAACAATCCATCGTGAAAGGTTGAAGTGTAAGGCTAGGATTGGCTTGTCTTGACCAAGAGATTACACTAGTGCATGACTGATGCACTGAATAGGACCTACGTGAGGACAAATTCTTCAGAACTGAACAAGGAAGAATTAGACCTCAGTGGTTCGTTATTTCTTAATCTTCGTTCCTTAAATAGGATCACGTGTGGTTGATAACTATTGCTTTGACTTATCATGGGTAGAGAATCAACGAGATTCAATACTTTTTATCTTGGGCAATATTATTGGTCACATGTGATTGCTAAGATTTAATACGGAGAATCGTGTGCAAGTACGCTTGTTCGATTTGCCCCCTTGGGAGGTTCATAAGCTTTATCATACCAAATCTTGCAAGTGGAACTAGTTTCCGATATGGATAATAATGTTGAACCGTTCCTTGACCAAGGACAAAAGATATTAATTAACGGAAAGCTATTTCAATTACTTGAATTAATTAATGGGCTAGATAATCTTAAACACAGGAAATAATAACCGGGAGCCATATTGACTGCAATATGGGTTAAGATGGATAGTGCAATATTAATTATGTAGTGGGATTAATTAATATTTATGGGCTTGAATAATATTGTGGCTCAATATTGATAATTCAAGATCCATTGGAAGGTACAATCTTAATTCTCCTAAAGGCCCCCTAATTAGCCCAACATATAATCCAATAACTGAAAAATGTGTTTAAAATAAAATAAATATTATTGTTTATTTTTCCTCATTATTTTCGAAATTTATGGATAAAAGGAGAGAAAGATTTTCTTTGAATTTTGTTATGGAATGAAGATATGTATTCTTGGAATACAAGATTATCTCGTTAAATTCAAGAAATCTCTCACTTGGTTATTCATGAAGCAATTTTCGAAAATCTTGAAATATAAAGGGCAAGAAATATTTTCTTGATTTTCTTGAAAAGATATTATGAAAGATATGTATTTCTTGAAATATAAGAATATCTCATAAATTCAAGAAGATCCAAATCTTGAAATCTTGACCTAATATTTCGAAAATATTCCATAACAAAGAGGAGGTGGGATTTTGTGAAATATTATAATTATGGGAAAAAGAATATATGAGATATATTCAAGATTTCTTGGAGATCAAGAAAAGATTTTCCCACATTATTTTGCCCTAAAATTTCGACCACCTATACTCTATAAATAGGGGATGATTCTTTCATTCCCAAGTACAATTCCATGTGCTGGAAAAATTAGTAAATCCACAAAGATGGTGCAACATAATTTATTTTCCTTTTGTTAATTGTTCGCAAGCGTCCTACCACCGAATAGTCGAGCAAGGATTAAGGGAATACTTGGGAAGTTCTTTTGGTGTGTCTAATAAACAAAGCCATTGCCGTCCCAAGAGGTACGTTCACGTAAACTCGTAGAATTCCGCATGCGTAGGATTTACGTGATTTAATTATATGCATGATTTGTTGTTGGATTATTATTTGAATTAATATAGAATTAATTCATGCTAGTAATAATTATGAGAATTAAATTTGTATTTAAATATTCATCCCGAATAGATCTGTGTAACTTATTCTCCAACAACTGGTATCAGAGCCACGGTTTCGGGCTCTGAATTTTTAAATTGTAATTTAATTCGTTGTCATTAAATTTGAAATTGGATAGTAGAATTGCTAGATTTTTTTTGCAGGTATCCAATTGTCATGGAATTTAATGTGTTTATTTATGCATGCATATAAATTGTGGTTTTTAATTCGATTCGTTCGGATTCGTTTTGCCTCGTGAGAAAATCCACGAGTAGATTAGGATTTGTTTGATTTGATCAATGTAATAGACTAGTCTAGATCTAGGTTTATTTATTTTTGGTAAAGAAATTGTAACCGGATCGGAAACGGAGGCGGAGGCGAAGAATTAAAGGATAAAATTCAGAACCGGGCGTAGGCGGCGTGCGTTGCGCGAAACGTGCCAAGGGAGACACGCGCGCGACACGGACGCGCGCAGGCACGCACGGGCACAGGGCGAGGCCTAGGGCCGAGCGCGCGCGAGGATCAGGTAAAAAGATTGAACTAAAAGTAAAATTGGTAAAAAGATAAAAAAATATTCACGTAGAATAATTTTAAAAAATAATGATATTCATGTATTTTAAGTGTTTTTAAAAAAAAACAATTGAAACATGCAAACGGAGGGAATAATTATTTAGGGATAACATTTCTCTTTTGAAAAGATTGTTAAAATAAATGGAAGAGGGTAATTATTTTGATTTTGACAAAAAATTGTGTTAAATTATCATAATTTAACTCTCATATTTTTCAAAGTGTTAAAGTGTCCCTTTTAAATTACGCTCAATCTCATGCTCGTCTTTTAACTTTTGGACTATATCCTTGAGTCCCTTATTACAACGCTGACTAAACATACTTACTGAAGAGTAATATTTCTGTGAATCAAGTTTATACATGAACTTTATCACTGTTATGTACAAAAGTTATCATTGTTGTTTATAAAAATTATAATTGTTTAAAAAATATTTTATTTATCAAATAATAATAATTTTTATATATAACAATAATAATTTTTGTGCATAACAATGATATTAAAAAAAAAAAAATTTATCGTGAACTCGAGTTCACACAATTTTTTTTTACATATTAAATAGGAGTGTATTTATACCAGCGATTACCTATATGACCCGACAACCCTTAAAAGTCTAGGGCCTAGTTTTATTTTGTTGAAACCATATCATTGGTTTTAGATGTCTCGTGGGCTGAATTTGGAGGCCATATTTAAACACGAGCATTGATTTTCTTCAACAAATTTTGTTCAAACTTCAAACTTGATGATCTAGTCTTAACCATTCTTCCCAACCTTTTCGTCAGTTCAGTGATTTGTCTCTACATGTCTGCGTTCTAGAGTTGGAGGAAAATGGGGATGGGCTGTATTTTAAGGTTGAATTTATGTAAGTAGGGCCACGTTTCATGATAGAAAGCAGCTGGTGGCATTGTGATTTGACCAAGTTTTTTGGGCAATTATTTAGGCCACCTATTTTGGGCTATAAGCCAATAAGGTTTATTTTAATTACACAGTTTCGGGCCCCTTAATTAGGAGATACATTACCTACAATACTCTTGTTGTATCTAATTTTTATCCTCTAGTTACATTTCAAAACCAAAATAATACACCCCCTCCAGTAACAAGGCGAACTTGACGAAGGAAGACAAGTGAGTGACGAGTGACGACGGCAAGTCCACCACCGTGACCCCTCAAAAAAGGTTACATGAATCAATAAAGGCTAGTTTCTTTACTTGCTATACGTTTTCAATAAGATCGTTTGAGTTGAAATCATTTGAATGAGTGAATTTATTTTTTTCTGAAGTCTATCATTATGTTAGGGGTGTTATATGGTTGTGATTAGTATTTTTGATGGGTATTTAGTTTTTTTGTTTGATTTGATGATAGCTTTTTTTACTCTTTATCTCCCCGTTTTCTGAATTGTCTTTGTTAAGAATCTATTAAAAGGTTTAAGAGGAAGAGGGACAAATGGAGGAAGCTTATATCTAAAGCAATGAAGGTAATAGAAGAAGCTTATACAAGTGTTGAGGGACAGAATGCAGCAGGGTCATCCCCATGAGGAAGACGAAGAGGGACAAACAGAGGAAGGGGAAGATCCCACTAGTCTCTTTATAAACTCTGGATCAACCACACCTAGAAACAATCTACAAGCCAACTTCAAGGTGTACTTTTTCGACAACCTTCACAACTGTCCGGCCCTCCATTCAATATCCATATGCTTGCATGCCAAAGCATCCATACTGCTTTAAGGCATTCATTAGGAAGCAACTGCTGGCAATGACATGTCATTTTTTAAGCCTCATTTTGTTTTGGCCATCTTTAGGAAACATACCCCTCATTTTTTTCTCTGTAAAGCAGGTATATAAAATTACAGTATTGTCCTTTTAAGTTTCAAGGGATTTTGTTCTTCAAATATAATGGCCACCGAGTCGTAGCCCAATCAACCACCCAATCACAATCGAGTCAACCACATCAGATTTATTTCGTCCAACTAAAAAAATAGAAAAAAAATGCTAGATTTTGTAAAAAATAATCATGAAAAATTTTCAAGAAAAAAATTCGAAAATTATCTGCAAAAAAGAGATCAGAATTTCGAAAAAAGACTGATTTTCTGAAAAACTATATAAAAAATACACAAAATTATCGAAAAAAGTTTCCGAAAGCCATATGCTTTTTCGAAAAAAACCAGATCCAATTATTTTAATACAATTGTAAATACCTTCAAGTGATTAATTCATGTGTATACGTCTGGAGGAAGAGGCGTGCAGCGTTGGGACGGGGGTGCTGGTGGGTGGTTTGGGGAGTTGTAGCGAGAAAGGGGATTGGGAGAAATATGAAGAAATTTTGGGGGAGGGATGCTGGTAGTTTAATTTGGTGCAAGAAGAGGAAAAAAGGGTTTGGAGGGGGAGAGAGCAGTGGAAAAAATGGAGGAGGATGATTTTTTATTCTTTATTTTTTCTTTTTTGGGATTTTTAGCATAAATTGGAGGTTTTGAGGCTGCAAGAAAAAATTCAGAAACTTTCTTGTGGGGGTGTATGAACATGTTTGACTTTATTAGCAATTGAGAGAAGGGGCAATTTAGAAAGTATAGTGGGAGTGCATTAATCATTTGAGGGGTAACTCATCTAGGTGTGTATTTCCTAAACATGGGGGTGCTAATAACCTTAGCCTTTGAGAAATTAGTTAGCTCACTTTCATAAGTTGGTCCACTAATTTTGGGCTATAAGGTTTATTCTAGTTACATAGTTTGTTGGGCCTTCTAATTAGTTAGTTAGGGCCTTTTTCTTTTCTCTCAGCAAATGGTCTCATATTTGCTTTTTTTGGGTTATTTGCTTTTGTTTGCTCTTGTTTTGAGGGTTTATTTTGTCTTTCTTTTCCTGTTTATAATACAACATATATGTACATATGCTCAGTGAAAATTATAAAAATATGATGTATTATTAATTTAATTAAAAAATGAAGGTGGTACTGGTAACTATCTTGTAATTCATATAATTTTGTCTCAACTCTATACAATGTTTTATTCATTTGCATATTTAATTTTGTTGTATGCACTTTAATTATAAGATAATGTTTATGTACGAATATTATTAAATAATTATATATTGATTGATTCTCAATATCAAAATCATGGGTCTGTCACTGGTTGTCTACATATATAAAAAGAAATTCATAATATATAATAACGTGCATATATAATATATATATATATATATGTAAGAAATTCACAATTAATGCTTACAACAGTCAAGACTCAAGATCAACGTATGTATCCTACATCCCATCTTTGGGAAAATTAAGCCTAAACAAACACAACTTAGATCAATTTTCAATGGACAAAAAAATCTGTTATTTTTTACAACTTAAAAAAAAAAACTATATCAATGCACTCTATAAATCAGGAAAGCATTCAAGTACATTACTTAAATCATCACTATGGGGCATGTTTGTGTAAACATACGAAGATGATGATCCAACAACAACTTCAGAATCTGGAAATAGCTTATCAAAGTTGTTCCAATCACTAAATTGGTTTCCAAAATTGCCCTTCCCACTTTCCTCATTTGCAAAACTATTATCATTAGTTGCAAAGCTTGGTGAGATTGAGGGACTATCTAGCTTTGGGAGCTCAACAATTTGGCTTTCAAAAGGGCTATTGCAAGAGTTGAGAGCCTCGTGTGTAAATTGAGGTTGATGGAAGTTTGTAGCATGATTAAAACTTTGGTCATAACTGTTGCGTAATAGAGTTGGGGTGTTTGGATATGATGGAGGCCTGTAGTTGTTCCTCATGTAGTTCCAAGCTTCAAAGCCTTGCTTGTGGCTTGGACTCGGCTTCTTGAACGCGCGACATACCACCCATCCTACTTCCTGCACTTGCATTCAGTTAATTAGATTTCATTTAGACGACGCCAATCTCTATAAGCTATGACAACTTAGATCGTCTTCAGTTTATATTTTGTTAGTTTTCAATATTGATATTTTTTCTGTCAATTTTACTTCTTTTGAAAAAAGTAAAAATAACAGGACTAAAATTGCACGCAAAAAATTATCAATTTTAGTCTAGTATGCTTTTACTTTATTAATTTTGGTTAAAAAAGGTCAAAATTGAAAAAAATAAAAACATATACTCCCTCTATCCTAATTTTGATTGTCCACTTTCCGTAAATAGTCGTCCAAATTTTGTTTGGTCATTTCCTAAAAAGGAAATAAAACAACTTTTAATCTCCACCAAACCCACTTTACACCAGTTAATAATATTGTTTCTCTCCACCAAACCCACTTTATCCACTTTACACTGTTTAATACTATTATCTCCTATTTTTTCTTAATCTCCGTGTCTACAGTAATCGAATAATCAAAAATAGGACGGAGGGAGTATAAAATAATTAAAATTAGACGCAGTTTAAGTTATAGGACAAATTCTTGATATTAACTCAGGGTTTCATCTACTGAAACATTATTCTAGACTGTAAGTTTTTTTTAGTTATTTAAGTGCCTATTTGCAACTGATTATTGTGGCCCAGAAGCACTTCTCAAGATGACTTTTTAAATTGAAAAATGTTTTTCACTATTTTCAATTAGTTGAAAACACCCCCAACATATGCCAAAAAGTGATTCATGAAAAAAGAAAGAAAGATAGTAAATAGTAAAAAATGCATTCTCGAAACTATAGGTTTTCGAGCTGTCACATTTCATGTACTCGAAATATTCATTGTCTTCTATCACTAGTCTTTTGTTTCATTAATTAACCTATGCCTATATTCTTACATAATTTGCATTTTGAGCCTCAGAAAGTGCTTTTAAAAAGAATGGCTGTCATGTTTCAAATAATTGCAATCAAAATTTAAAAAATATCTTCACATAAGAAATAACTTAATTTATCTGTCAGTGTTACACACAAATTTCATTACTGTTATTCATAAATATTATTATTATTTAAACAATGATAGTGCGTAATTCATAATAAGAAAATTGACCAATAATAACAGAAAATCAGTCGTTAATTATAACAGAAATCATGTCATTATAGTTTCCCTAGATAAAATTTTTAATGACGAAAATTTATCTTTAATGATAGCATATATATACATACCTGAGGAGGTCCATGTTCATAGGTTTGGAGACGATATTCATGCATGATCCAATCGGTTTTCCTACCATTTGGTGCTCGTCCTTTGTAGAACACCAACGTTTTTCTCATTCCTATGATTTTTTCCTTTGAAAGAACCGCCTTGTCTCTTCCCGTCGCCTTCCAGAAACCGGCGGTCGTCGCCCTGTTGGTTCGTGTTCCCGTTGGATACTTCCTGTCCTTGTGGCTGAAAAAATACCACTCCTTCTGCTCTTCGTATCCCAATTTGCAACTCTCTGTACAAATAAAATTATTAAACGGTTGAATCATGCATGACCGGTCTTAAAGTTGGTAAAGTCTCGAAGACTAATGCAGTTTTAACGTGCATCTGTGCATTTTTTGTGTGTATATAATATTTGTAGAAAGTATTAGTTGTTTCGTTAAATGGTATTATTAATTTGATAGTATCAGTTGTTTAATTAAATAGGTATTAGTTGGTTTACTATACGATGATAGTTGCGAATCAATTGCATGGTGGAACAGTTTTACATAAAACCAGCTCTTGAAAGTTTAAAATGTTAGAGATGGGGATCATTCGTTGTTAGTCATCTTGAAAAGAAATGAAAGAATTTCATCTCATTTAAAAATCCTCAAACTTGCAGAGAGATGTGAAATTAATTTGTTTATTTAATTTTCATAAAACTCCTCCTTACTGGTTGGCTGAATTCTCTTACTCCTCATTGGGATTGGGAGGAGGCCCATCGAGTGAACAATTTAATATGGGTGAAGTTGTTTCAGCGGGAGTCAAACCCAGGACGTGAGAGTGAGCCTGAAAGCTTTGATACCATGAAAGAATTTCATCTCATCTAAAAGGCCGAACGAGATGTGAAATTAATTAGTTTATTTAATTTTTCAAGAAATATTGTCACTAATTAACTAGTAATCCAAGTAATGGAGATCATGTATTAGTATCTTGATAATGATCTCATATTATATATAAAGAAAACTCGAATTGTAGTTTTGAGATCTCTTCTATTGCATCTTTGTTATGAATGACTCGTAATTAATTGTATCTATGTCTATGTGTTATAAGGAGAAGAACTAAAGATCTGAATGTGTAGTTTAGGACAAAGTTTTGGCGTAAACTATAGTTATATATAAAATTAATTAAAGCTCATATATATACCTTCGATGTCCCATGGCTCCATTCTGTAGAGATCGATTTCAACAATGACATCAAGATCTATTTTGAGAGAGTTGATCTTCCTCGTGAGGTAATAATCTACGAGTTCTTCTTCCGTTGGATGAAACCGAAAGCCCGGTGGTACACAAGACTCCATTTCCATGAATTAATATTCTTGATCCTGCAGGTAACAGCATGGAACATGTAATACTTTATGTAACATATGAAGACATATATTGTTTATATATTACAAAGTTTAATTGATTTAGAGATGATGAGGAGCACTAAAATCTAGCTGAAAATAATGGTGTGGATCCCCATGGCAATCCAAACGATATAATCAAGAAGTTATACTTTTGTTTCTTGGAGTTTAGTAAAATTCACACAAGTGTTGAATGTGAAAATGTAATGATTCGTTACATGTATTTTCCATTCGTGAGCTAGCTAGCATAATGGAATGATGGTCCCAACATAATGTTTGATGCATGTGTTTTATGAGCAAACACAATGGCAGACCAAATAGGGTACCCCACCCCAAGAAAAACATAGGCCAATCCTCTCACATGCATGACAAAGTTTTTTCAACACAAAAGTTGGCCGAAAAAATGGACTTTTGAAAGAGAGAGAGAGAGTATGTACATTTCTTTGAGTACATTCTACTTCATGCTTCATGGTGTACAAGGGGTTTTCAACACCCACTCTATATACTCTCTTGTTGCATAATTTATCAATTTTACATGTAACATATAAGCTTATAATTTTAGTGTCATCACCCCCTCTCTCTCTCTCTCGACATACAAGAAATGGTAGTCTATATGCAACCTGCTACACCATGCACTCATAGTGCATTTTAAAATCATGTCAACTTGTTATATTAAAATATGCAACTTGTTTATACTGAACCGTGCAACTATTAATATGGAAAAATAGTTGCACGGTTAGTGTAAACAAGTTGCATCTTTCAATATAACAAATTGTACGATTCTAAAATGCATTATGAGTGCACGGTGCACCTGGATGCACATGAGACCCACACTACAAACAAGAAAATATTAATGCAGACATATTATACCTTCTAACACATGCATGGATCGATCGATAGTTTGAAGATGAAGATGTTATCTTTTAATTAAGAGTAGATCTAGTGTGAAAATTTTCATGTATGAAAAACTATAAAATCGCCCTAAATCATGACCTATTCTGGCCGGGTGAACCATGAACTACTCGGGCTGAGTGAACCATGAATCACTCGACTTTATCTTACCTTCGCCATATACAAAATTTGTTTGTAAATAAAAGTTTTTTCATATATACAAATTTTTATACTAGACTTTGTCTTTAATTAAATTCTAACACGACGAATATGTAGAATCATTTGAACATAACACAAGCTATCATCAATTTTCAAGAAAGTGTACTAACCGGAAAATTCGTCTCGATCGATCGTCGGAATTCTTTTTAGAGAGAGAGAGAAAAGAGGAGAGGGAGGTGCCTTGGTATATATAGAGAATGTGGGAGAGTGATTGATAAATATATAATGTTGGTGAAGTAAAGTGAATGGCAAATAAAGAACAAAAATGAGATAAAACAATTTTCAAGAACTTAGTTTATGAGAGAATGTTGGTTAAATTTGGTGGTGAGAGGGATGTGTATTTATATGATAAGCTGATGATCAAAAGATAACACTTATAACACAAACATATGTGTGTGTATATTTATATATAAATATATTGTGTAAAAATGTTATTGATTACGCGTGGGGTGGCTGATCGATATTGGATGAAAGTTATGTTTGGACGGCGTGACAACAGGCTTTCACGCCACCCCCCATTAGGGTTTTTTTTCTTAATTTACACACACACAAATTTGCATTAACCACACTGTATATATATATATATATATATATATATATATTAACCTTGTAAAATTAATTAGCATATGTTATGTCAGTTTGGTGCGCCGCCCTTCGACATTTGGCACCAATAGTCGTTCGACACGTGGACCAGCCCCCCCCCTGTCTACTTCAGGAAGCTAATCATTTCGAACATATTATGTTACACTATTTAAATGAATGACACATATAAATTACATTATCAGTATGTAATTTAACTCAGTAATTTAACAGAAGATGTTATATCATTGTGTGATTTTCGTGGTCTTAAGAATATGGGTATCGTTATAACTTATTTAAATGGGATGAGTCTTGAGGAAATATCCCTGATGTTTCAACGTTGTATTTTTATACATAACATATATATATATGATGTATACTGATAATAAGGTTAACTTGAGAGGATCCCAAAGGGGTTTTTTTTCGGCTATCAATGGCTAAAATCTTGGGTCCCTTGTTAATTAATTACCATGATTTACAAATTGGTCGATTAATTATTCAAACCTTTTATTTAGGTTTTATCTCTAGCAAGAATGTGTAGTGAACTTTATATTTTTGAGTTTCACACTGTAGGATATCCATTGTTTCAATTCTGAGTTTCATTTTGTATTTATTTACGTGTTATACTTAAATCAATTAATTCTACATTGTTCTGCATGTACGGACTTTTAAATGAGATGAAATTATTTTATGGTATCAGAGTCATTGACTCATAAATGAATCAATTCTACACGTCAATCACTCAAAAAAATGGGACCAATTTTGCGATTTACTCGTCAATATAATCACGTTTCCCAATTGCATCGGGGTAGAAGAATGTGTGACTTTAAATTTTTGGGTTAATTTTGTGAGGTGGCCGTGAAACTGGCAAGTATATATGTAAATGGTAATTAAACACTTAACAAAAAAATGTTTTAGAGTTTGAAATGATCAATAAGTATTTATTTTCCTAAACGTAAAACTAATATTGTCGCTCACAAATTAAATTTATTAAAATTTGTTAGTATTTTATTTAAACTTTCGTTGTTTAATTGAGCCTCCAAATTTTATCGTAGCTATCGTTTTTTTTTTTTTGGGTTTTTTGTCTTTTCTTGTTATTTAATGTGCTGTAGAAAACATTCTATTAATAAGTAGACCCAGACAATGTGATGTCCAAAAAAACAGTTGGCTTTTGCAGTTATGCTATTTTTCATCTGCACCCAACCTTCAAGAAGCTTCATATTAGATCAGAAAAACATTAAAGCATATGTACTTTTGGGGTGTTGGATTACTTTTTTATTATTATATCAAAATATCCCAATTTTTTAAAATGAACTTTGAGTATGTTGCAAGAGAAGAGCAAGCAAAAGTGGTATTTAAATTTTTGCTAAGTCAGTAGCGTATTTAATTGGGACCATACATGGAAGAGTTGAGACAAAAAGGACATAAAATAAAATATTTAAGCTGATCCCAGCCACATAAGTCTTTATTTAAAAAATAAATAGTCTTGCAGCTTTACGTTATTTCTACATCTTTCAAATTGGTTAGATCGGAAATAGTAAGATCTAGCACACACATGTGCGTGTACAGTGTATATATAATTACCAAACTGAAACAAAATTCACATTATAAATACTCACTCCATCCCAAACTTGTTTTTCTATATTCAATTTTTGGCGTCACATTCTTGTTTTTCTATTTCCTTAAATAAAAATTTATATTTTATCATTTTATCACTTTATCACATAAAATAATAATAAATAACTTTTTTAACCACAACTATCCATCACTTTATCACTTTATCATATAAAATACTAATAAACAACTCTTTTTACCCCAACACTTTATCACTTTTTCTTAAAACTCGAGCACACAGTAAACAGGAAAACAAATTTGGGACGGAGGGAGTATATATATATTTTTTTAAAAATAAATATATTGATCAAATACCGAAAAGATCGGTATCCATCGTGTTTATAATAGTCCGAGGAACAGACACTGAGAACAATGTAAATGCTAAATTGAAATGGATCAATCTAAGGTGGTATATATTCTAAATTTAAATATAGAGCCAACTAGCAAGTAAGGAAAAAATAAATACAGTAAAACCTCTATAAATTAATAAGTTTGGGATCTGAGGATTTTATTAATTTATAGATATATTATTATATCGATAAATTAATAATTTATTAATTAAAAGAGAGTTTTAACGTATATGCACAGTTGACCTTCAAAGTTCCAAATTCTTTGAATAACTTCACTAATACTTATTTGGGCTTGGACAGCTGTGAAAAATGACCTTGGAGAAAGGTTATAACCGCTCTCCAAGTAACAACTATCCAAGCTTTACCGGTGATAAAAACCATTGTCAAGAAATCATTTCTTGGGACAACGGTTTTCAAACCGCATTGCAAAGCGAGTCTTGGACGATGGTTAATAAATCACATCTAACATAATTTTTTTTTTATAATTTTGTTTATTATGTTAGATAGGCAGTGATTTATTAACCATTTGTCAATTTTTTTTTTTTAATTATTAATTTATATTTTAAAAATCCTATAATAAAACTATAAACCAAAACTTATATATACGTCCAATACCATAAACCATAAACCAAAAATTCTATAATAAAACCATAAACCAAAACTTATACAACATATATATATACCAAAACATCAAATAAATAAACATACACATCATGAAATAAATAAACATACAAGCATAAACATACGTCCAATACACCAAAAACATGAAATATATATCATCACAAATATATAATTTAATTACATGCTACCAAAATTTCAAACAACGATCACTCAATATTGTATGAATATAAGAATCGATTGTAAAAGGTACCCCAATCAATCGTTTTTTCCATTTTCTCGATCTTTTCTTAGAGTAAGACTTGAGCTCACGTTCATAGACAAACTGCAAACAACGAATCAATCAATATAGTATGAATTTTTATTCTATCAATAATAATTTAAATAAATCGATAAATTGACTTACATTGAGAGGAATGTTCGTTAAAGAAGCGAGGATTATATCTTCAATAAAGCAACACACAAAATGTCCACAATGGTCATTATCTCGTTGCATTAGAACCTGTTGATTAACAATTATAATCACGTATTATAATTATGATTTCTTTCTAATAGTTTGATAATTTACTAAATTAAATTTACCTTAATGTTAATCCAGTTCACTTTATTTAACTTAGATCTTGAACTTTGACTCTGAAGGCGACTCCGATACATCGTCATCACACTATTATTATAATTAAAAAAATAAAAATAGATTAAATATGCATAATTTTAAAAGTAAAACAAATCATTGTATAGAATATTAAAAATGAACTTACGCCCATATATGAAACGAGATCGTAGGCGATTTGAATAAACTCCATCCTCGAAATGGGTCCATAAAATACACACTTAATGTATTCATGTGTATGGCGACCAAAGACCAATGGTTCCTATATTATATTGAGAATATTAAAATTAACTGCAAATTTAGCATATATATGTGCAAATATTATAAACATGAATACAAATTTTAACGAAATGTTTATCACTCACCCCACATTTGTTGGCCAAAAAACGAGATGATCGCTTCCCAGTTTGATTCAAAGATATGATTAACTAACCCATCCATGGTCATGCCACTTATCACCCATTATGCAAGAAGACATTTTGGGGAGACGAATGAGTACATTCCACTTGCTCGGGTATCTCTGGATAGATATACCTCACCCAAATATCTTTAACCAACATATATACACTAATTAATATTTAAAAAGAAAATTAAACTATACAGAAAGTGAATATTGAGAATTAGTAAACACATACCTGAGGTAAATGGCTATGGTGGTTGCACTCAACCACTCGTCATTCAAGACTTTTACAAGACATGTTTCTCAATCGGCGAATTCTTGGAAAGTATTACGATGAAAGTGAGCAAGCATGGGAACTGTGGGACGATCTCGAAAGCATTAGACGATACCATCCGGTGCACCCTAGACTGTACATAATCATCATGATCTAAGTCTCCAGTCATGGGATAACCAAGTCTGAGCGCAATGGAGTCCCTCGTTCTCCCCTCCGACCGTCTCGACACCCCTCGATTTCTCTTTAGCCTTTTGTGGTGATTTCTTCCGAAGCATTTGTGGTGTCGGCAGATTCTACAATTAATTTGCAATATTATTTAGAACCACAAATAAGATAATGAACTTTAATAACATATATTTTACCCTCATGGTCTTTAGAGACCAAGTTGCTCGGCCATTCGATGAAGTGCCGACCATTGTTTCGATCGTGGCGGCTTCATCGATTGGTTTTGGCACCGTGAATCCTCTTGTCCGATTCTGGGTACATCGAGTGTGACCTCACTAAAACCGGGAGAGTGATGGGATGACCATGAATCATTCCATGGGAGCAGGTATGCAATGTTCTGTGGCCTACCAACCGTCGGGATCCTCCAAATAAAAAGAAAGCAAAAAGGTCGTTGGTCATTGAATAAGATATTTAGTTAGAAAATTTTAATACACTAGTCTTTAATTAAAACAAATGTGAGACATGCATATCGATGCACGAGAGGCGTTTTGAAGTGCCTCAATAAATTCGTCCCCCTAGGGTTAATGAAAACATAGCATTAACGACACTATGTTCACAACTTGCTCCACTCAGCGACATTCCGTGGCTCGTTCTTCTCTCGGACCTCAAATGTTCCACATCTTTAGACAACTTGACAACTTTGTTCGTTAGTATACCCACCATATTAATGGCTTGAAGACTGGTGCTATTGCTAACGATGTCTTAAATCACGCCATATCCGACACTCCGAAAAAGCGCCGGGATGCTCCGGCGACCCATAACCCGTCCAAACAGATCATCGGGGCGATAATGCGGATGTCGCTCGAGGCGTCATGGTGCGAGATAGACGCTCCCGAATCACAAAAACAAAATATTATTATTTAATTATTTGTTTATAAATAATAGTTTGTAATTGAAAGATAAATTAATGGATAGATTACCACTTCTTCGATGATGATGATGCACCTTTGGGATCGTGAATATTCCCGTCTCGACCCTTTCTGGTAGTCTGAAATAAGTCAAAACGGGTAACAATAGGCTCACTCTCTCCAAACTTTTCTTCTTTCTTCTTTCTACGATAGTGATGAAGCGTGTCCCTTTATTAGATATATTAAAAGTGAATATATAAAAAAAAAAAAATTAAAAGTTAGGATTTTGATCTCACCATATTTTCTCTTATAGGTGCATAACCTTTGTTCGATCCACGATATCGCGCCTCCATCGACTTGGCTTGATCGCGATTTTTATTACTTCGATTCTACAAAGATAATAGAAATATGATAAAACTTTGAAAAACTTAGGGCATTAGAAATCGAGGAAATGACATTGATCAATTTTACTCCGAAATCTTCCTCCATAGCTCTTTCACAAACTCCTCCCAAGATGGAGCCACCATGGTATTATTATTACGACACGCCCGGAGGGATGACTAGCCGAGTAAAGACCGGTTTAGGATCTCGTGTGTTACTTCTCAACCAAGTCCGAAAATTCTTGGCCATTACTCGACTTATGACAATATTTGCTTCTTCTTTTGTGTGGTCAAGACCTCAGAATGTAGTTTATCTGCATAAAACATAACAATTTAGTAAATTTAAGGGTCATACTACAACTTTCAATAAATATATAATTAACATACCGTAAGTTCGTCCCATAATCTTTCCTTCAAAGGAGTCGGTTTGAAACTACGCGCCGATCCTTGGTCGGCAAAAGACGATAGGGATCACGCTCACGACTCTGACTCAATGTAGAAGGACAACGACTCACTCTTTTTTTTCTATTGCTGTCCAAACTCATTGAAGCGATAAGCGCAATAACATAGTATTTAATTAGGTTCAACGATCAATCAATATATTTATCGATTTCAAACTGTTCAATTGTAATAAAATTACCTGAAGTGTTTTCCCCTTGCTACGAGCTCTCTTAATAGATGCATGGTGACTATACCCCTAGTGCGCTTCTCCCCATAGCTGTTAGTGGTGGTGGGAGCATCAGTGTCACACTCTCTCAAGTCATCAGGATGCTGTCGATCATATGCACCATGATCATATGCGCCATGATCTCCATCAGAATATCCATCATCATCTCCATCATCTCCGGGATATGGCAAACGAGACATGATCCTTTAAAGCAGAAGAAACATACACCAATACATACAACATGATATATATACACCAATATACATATATACACCAATATACATGATATACATATATACACCAATATACATACACCATACATACAATTAAACAAAGCCACTAACAACAATTAAACAAAGCCACAATATATATATATATATATATATATAAACAATTAACAATATATAAACCAAGCATCAATTGTTCATCTAACAACAATTAATCCTAACAAATTAGTTAATTAATCAAACCAAATACAATTATATAAACATTTAATCCTAATATATATATACATACTAACATATATATACATATCAATATATCAATATAGATATACATATTAACATACTTTTGAGAAAAGTATTTCTTGAAAAAAGCACTTACAGACATCCCTAATTCAATTCACTAAAAAAGCAGAACCAAGCAATCCATCCCTAATTCAATTCACTAAAAACATAACTCCATTTTTTTCTCGCAATTTTTTTTTTATCACATTCATACACGAGTAGCAAATTCGGGTAAATATAGTCAAGAATCAGACATACATTTATATATATATATATATATTGTGTATATGTATATATATGTTAATATGTATATACATATTGAATTACCTATGGAAGGAAAAGCTAGTTTAGGGAAAGCTTAACAACAAAGCTGACGCAAGGAGAGGAGGACTGCGCGGATGGTTCGATTTTGGGGAGAGGAGGAGGAGGCTAGGGCTTCGATATATATCGGTGGTTCGCGATTTGGGTGTATATATATATTAATTATCCGAACACTTGGACAACGGTTTGGAACCATTTGTCAAACTATTCCTCGATGGTTCAAAATCGATGTCTAAACACTAAGACAAAACGGTTCTCAACCGCTTTCTAAAAGTTAAACTTGGGCCGGTTTTGAACCGTTGTTCTTTTTTTTAATTAAAACCGCTCTTCAATTTATAGCTTGGAGAGTCACATTTAAAAAAAATTTGTCCAAGTCTTGTTGTGCAAGCTCAAATGTGTAGTAGTGCTTTAAGTATACATGCATAGTTATTGATGAAAATTAAGTTAAATACAAATGTACTAGTAGAATTCCATGAATACAAAGTTGTCTTAAGAATATTCAAGTGCATCATATATATATGTATATGGATTATTTTTAATAATTATTAATTTATAGTTTCGTCGGGACCAATATATATAAACTGGGATCTCAAAAAAATTATTATCTTATAATTTTATTGATTGGGTCCCAAATTTGTACTGGTCCCTGTTGGGGAATTAATTACCCGGATCTATTCGGGATGAATATTTAAATACAAATTTAATTCTAACAATTATTACTAGCATGAATTAATCCTATATTAATTCAAATAATAATCCAACAACAAATCATGCATATAAGCAGTTCACATAAATCCTACGCATGATTGCTACGGGTTTATGTGAACTAACCTCTCGGAGTGACAACCGTTGATAAGATGGATCCCGTTCACATGAACACACCAAAAAGCCTTCTCAAGTATTCCTTTGCCCTTGTTCAACAATCCGGTGGAAGGAACTCGCAAACAATTTAACAAAAGGAAAAATAAAATTATGTTGCACCACATTTGTGGATTTCTAATTTTTCCAACACATGGAATTGCACACTCACAATTGAGGTTTTTCGAAAATACACAATCTGTCGACGTTTCAAAATATTTGATATTTTAAATGACGATATTTTTTGAAAAACCAATTTTTGTGTTCACCTGGGGATGAAACATTCATCCCCTATTTATAATGAGGGGTTGGTCGAAATTTTAGGTGGAAATAAAGATGGGAAAATCTTTTTCTTGATCTCCAAGAAATCTTGAATATATCCCATATATTCTTTTCTCCATAATTAAATATTCCACAAAAATCTCAACTCCTCTTGTTATGGTATTTTTCGAAAAAAAAGGAGTAGGAATCCAAGATTTGGATCTTCTTGAATTTATGAGATATTCTTGTATTCCAAGAATACATATCTTCCATAATATATTTTCAAGAAAATCAAGAAAATCTTTCCTCTCCTTATTTATTCATAAATTTTGAAATATGCTTAATAAATAACCAAGTGGGAGATTTCTTGAATTTAATGAGATAATCTTGTATTCCAAGAATACTTATCTACATTCCATAACAAAATTCAAAGAAAATCTTTCTCCCTCTTTTATTTATTATTTTCGAAACTTTTAGGAAAATTAGGCAACAATAATTTATTTTATTTTAAACACCTTTTTCAGTTACTGGACATTATGTTTGAGGGGTATTTAGGAGAATTAAGATTGGACCTTCTAATGGACTTTGAATATCTAATATTGAGTCACAATATTATTCAAGTCCATAAATATTAATTAATCCCACTACATAATTAATATTGCACTATCTATCTTAACCCATATTACTGTTAATATGGCTCGTGTAGTTCCTAATACGTGACATCTAATGTCACCTACACGAACCTAATCTTGCAAGTACGCTTGTTCGATTTGCCCCCTTGGGAGGTTCATAAGCTTTATCATACCAAATCTTGCAAGTGGAATTAGTTTAGGGATGGATAATAATGTTGAACCGCTCGACTGACCAAGGATAAAAGATGTTAATTAATAGAAAGCTATTTCAAAGGGCTTGAATTAATTAATGGGCTAGATAATCTTAAACACGGGAAATAATGACCGGAGCCATATTGATCGTAATATGGGTTAAGATGGATAAAGGCAATATTAATTATGTAGTGAGATTAATTAATATTCATGGGCTTGAATTATATTGTGGCTCAATATTAGATATTCAAGGTCCATTAGAAGGTCCAATCTTAATTCTCCTAAAGGCCCCGAGTGAGTAGCCCAACATATAGTCCATTAATTAACTGAAAAGGTGATTAAAATAAAATAAATATTGTTTCTTATTTTTCCTAAAGATAATTTTTTGAAAATTGTAGATATATTGGGAGAAAGATTTTCTTTGAATTTTGTTATGGAATGAAGATATGTATTCTTGGAATACAAGATTATCTCATTAAATTCAAGAAATCTCCCACTTGGTTATCTATGATATGATTTTGAAAAACTTTTGAAAATAGAGGGCAAGAAAGATTTTCTTGATTTTCTTGAAAAGATATTATGGAAGATATGTATTTTTGAAATACAAGAATATCTCATAAATTCATTCGAGAAGATCCAAATCTTGGATTCTTGCATCATCAAATTTTCGAAAATAATGCCATAAAATAGAGGAGGTGGGATTTTTGTGGAATATTTTAATTATGGGAAAAAGAATATAGGAGATATATTCAAGATTTCTTGGTGATCAAGAAAAGTCTTTTTCCCACATTGGTTTTCTCTAATCGAAAAATCGACCACCTCTCACCTATATATAGGGATGATTCTTTCATTCCCAAGTACAATTCCATGTCTTTGGAAAAATTAGCAAATCCACGAAAGTGGTGCAACAAAGTTTATTTTTTTTTTTTGTTAATTGTTCATGAAAGTATCCTTTCCACCGGATTGTCGAGCAAGGGCTAATGGAATACTTGGGAAGTCTTTTTTGGTTAGTCCATCCAACTGAATTCACCGCCATCCCGAGAGAATGCGTTCACGTAAACCCGTAGATTCCGCATCGTAGGTTTTACGGGCTTATTATATGCATGATATGTTGTTGCAATTATTATTTGAATTAATATAGGATTAATTCATGCTAGTAATAATTATTAGAATTAAATTTGTATTTAAATATTCATCCCGAATAGATCTGTGCAACTCATTCCCCAACATCACTCCCACTAAGTTCTTTGGGTCGGGTCATTTTGAACCCGTGAACAAACATGATCATCTGATGGATCAACTCAACTACCACTTTAATGAGAAGTATCGCCGCTAAACAAGTTTCAAACAACTAGTGCGTGAGAATTACCTTTCTTTTCCGCCCTTTTGGGGTTGGGGTTGGAACAAACCTCCATTGTCCTTCTTACATTGAAGCACTTCCTCTTTGGATTTTCCTTGACACCACAAGCATTCCTCATCTTACCATTGCCCTTGGATTTAATGAGATAATCTTGTATTCCAAGAATACATATCTTCATTCCATAACAAAAATCAAAGAAAATCTTTCTCCCAATATATCTACAATTTTTGAAACTTTTAGGAAAATTAGGCAACAATAATTTATTTTATTTTAAACACCTTTTTTTTCGCCATGGACATTATGTTTGGGCTACTTGAGTGGGGCTTTTAGGAGAATTAAGATGGACCTTCTAATGGACTTTGAATATCTAATATTGAGCCACAATATTATTCAAGTTCATAAATATTAATTAATCCCACTACATAATTAATATTGCACTATCTATCTTAACCCATATATTATCATTAATATGGCTCCTTGCTATTATTTCCGTGTTTAAGATTATCTAGCCCATTAATTAATTCAAGCCACCTAAATAGCTTTCCATTAATTAATATCTTTTGTCCTGGTTAAGGAACGGTAAAACATTATTATCCATACCGAAACTAGTTCCACTTGCAAGATTTGGTATGATAAATCTTATGAACCTCCCAAGGGAAACCGTCGAACAAGCGTGACTTGCACACGATTCTTCAGATTAAATCTTAGCAATCGACGTGACCAATAATATTGCCTAAGATATAAAGTATTGAATCTCGTTGATTCTCTACCCGTAATAAGTCAAAGCAATAATTACTAACCACACGCCGATCCTATTCAAGGGAAGAAGATTAAGAAATATCGAACCATCGAGGTCTAATTCTTCCTAGTTGATCTTTGTCAAGAATTTGTCCTCATGTAGGTCCTATTCAAAGGCATCACCATGCACTAGTGTAATCTCTTGGTCAAGACAAGCCAATCTCGAGCCTTACACTTCAACCTTTCACGATGGATTGTTCATTTCCATCTAGGTCGTGAATGGTGTACTTTTTGGTTACAAGGAACTGTTAATTTAATCTTTCGTGATACGGTATCACTAAATTAACTACAATGTAACACGACTATTTATTGAACAGCTTATGCAAAGAAATATATGTAACATTCAATCATATTTAAAACATCATTGATAAATAATTTATTTCAAAGAATAAGACCAAATTGTTTGGTTATACAAAGTAAAAGCATACTTTCCAAAGATAACCCCAACAATCTCCCACCTATACTCAAAGTCCGCTTTTAAGTATACTACAATATGTCTCGTGTAGTTCCTAATACGTGACATCTAATGTCACCTACATGAACCTAATAATATCTCCCACTTATACTCAAAGCATAGATTAGCAACGGTCTTGACACCCATTCCTTCCACATGTCTCTCGAATGTATTCCGAGGCGGACCCTCCGCGTGAATGGATCCGCTGGGTTGTCTTCGACGCCGATCTTTGCCACCTTATATCTCCTCTCTTAACGATTTCGTGATAAGATTTATTTCTTTCAATGTGTTTTCTTGGCCTTGTGGAATCTTGGTTCCCCGAATTTGCAAGTGCTCCCAAGCATTATCACAATAAATGCTATGATGATTGGCCGGGCAAATTCTAACTACATCCAAGTCCACTAGGAAGTTCTTGAGCAAACCGCTTAAAACGTCTTTTTTCACGCGAACACTACATATATTCGGCTTCCATGGTAGAATCGACGATGATTTCGCTTAACGCTTCTCCATGTCATGGCTCCTCCCATGCAAAACACACTACCGGAGGTAGATTTTATGGAATCTAAGTCCGATTGGAAACCGAGTCCGCTAGAAATTGGCGGGGGATTAGACTATTCGACCGATAAACCAACATTCTATCTCGAAGTTCTTTTCGATGATATTTTATCGTTTTTTAATCGTCATTCAATGTTCTTTTCCCCGAAGTTACTTTGATATCTTGCCACCATGCCAATGGCAAAGCAGATATCCGGCCCGGCACAAAGATTGCATACATAAGGCTTCCGATTGCATACATAAGGCTTCCACGGCAAGCATAAGGAATGCCTTTCATATCATCTATCTCTTTTGTGTCTTAGGGCACATTTTTCGATAGATGGATTCCATGTCCGAAAGGTACGGCCTTTCTTGGAATCCTACATCTTCGAATCGCTTCAAGACATGTGTCTATGTATGAAGCTTGCGATAAGCCTATCATACTTTTCTTGCGATCTCGAGTAATCTTGATCCCAAGGATGTGCCAGGCTTCCCCTAAGTCCTTCATATCAAACTGTTTTGAAAGCCATGCCCTTACATCCGATAACACCTTTACATCGTTCCCGATGAGCGTAATGTCATCTACGATAGTACTAAGAATACCAATGCGATTCCGACACGCTTTTTTGTACACACAACTTTCGAACTCGTTTTGATCAAACCCATAAGACTTTATTACTTGATCAAAATATTGGTTCCAAGCTCTGGATGCTTGTTTGAGTCCGTAAATGGACTTCTTGAGCTTACAAACTAGGTGTTCTTGGCCTTTTTAGCAAGGGGGCAAATCGAACAAGCGTACTTGCACACGATTCTTCGTATTAAATCTTAGCAATCGCATGTGACCAATAATATTGCCCAAGATATAAAGTATTGAATCTCGTTGATTCTCTACCCGTAATAAGTCAAAGCAATAATTACTAACCACACACTATCCTATTCAAGGGACGAAGATTAAGAAATAACTAACCACTGAGGTCTAATTCTTCCTAGTTCAGTGCTGAAGAATTTGTCCTCCTGTAGGTCCTATTCAGTGCATCAGTCATGCACTAGTGTAATCTCTTGGTCAAGTCAATCTGAGCCTTACACTTCAACCTTTCACGATGGATTGTTCATTTCCATCTAGGTCGTGAATGGTGTACTTTTGGTTACAAGAAACTGTTAATTTAATCTTATGTGATCTGGTATCACTAAATTAACTACAATGTAACACGTACTATTTATTGAACAATTATGCAGTAAATATATGTAACATTCAATGATATTTAAAGCATCAGTGATAAATAATTTATTTCAGTAAATAAGACAGAAATTCAGTTTGGTTATACAAAGTAAAATCATATTTTTCAGTATAACCCCAACAGTCCCAACTTGGGACCGAACAAATTATTAGTTTTAACGAGGTTATTAATTTATCGAGTATTAATTTAACGAGGTTTTACTGTAATCGAGCTTCACAATATAGTTAACTAGGTCGAGCCTTATTAAATTTAGTACTATAATTACTCAAGTCTAATTTAAGTGGAACACAAGTTTATTAAATTTATCTTCAAATCGAGTTTGAGCTTAAATTTAATTAAGCCGATGATTAATGACAATATTTTTGTTCTTTTAAAAAAAAAATTATTGATGAATTTTTATATCATAAAATAAACTTCATTGCAAAGAGAAAAATCAGATGAAAGTCACTTGACGATCACATATTCGCATCGCAACATATAATACTAGATATATTTAGTGAGCGAGTCATTTCGTAGAATTTTTAAATTTGGATCTTCTTACTATTAAAGTTAATTAATCAAGTATGAAATTTGTATGGAGTTCAAATTTTTTTTAATCTCCAATTAGGTCATATGAGCTAGAAAAAACCATACTCCATTCCAATGTTTTCAAAACCGGGTTGAACCGGGAACCGGCCGGTAACCCGGTTAAAAAGCACCTATATAACCAGATTTCAGGTTGAACCGGGTTGAACCGGTCAAAACCCGGTTCAACCGAAAAAAACCGATTTTTTTTCTTTTTTTAAAAAAAAATTAAATTATTAATTTATATTAAATATTTAAATTTTTAAATCTATATTCCTCTCACATTTTTCTCTAACACTTTCGATGTGGGATAAATGTATGAGGTGTGACAAAATTTATAAAATATGATATGAAAAGTTATAAAATATATATTTAAATTTTTGTAGGTGTATACTTATTTTATTTTTTTAACTAAACATAGAAAACGGTTAAACCGCCGGTTGAACCGGTCCGACCGGTTGAACCGCTGACCGGTGGTCTGACCGGTTCGATCACCGGTTCGGTTAAAAAACATTGCTCCATTCAATATGCAGCACATGATATTTCATAATTCAAATATAAGCATTAATCTTACATTCACCCCATCCATATACTCTATATATATTTTTTTATTAAGTGTAGGTTTCTGGTGAAACTTGTTCATCGCACTGTTTTCAAAACCGGGTTGAACCGGGAACCGGCCGGTAACCCGGTTAAAAAACACATACATAACCGAATTTCAGGTTGAACCGGGTTGAACCGGTCAAAACCCGGTTCAACCGGAAAAAACCGGTTTTTTTTTTTTTAAATTAAATTATTAATTTATATTAAATATTTAAAATTTTAAATTTATATTCCTCTCACATTTTTCTCCAACACTTTCGATGTGGGATAAATGTATGAGGTGGGATAAAATTTATAAAATATGATATGAAAAGTTATAAAATATATATTTAAATTTTTGTAGGTGTATATTTATTTTATTTTTTTAACTAAACATAGAAAACGGTTGAACCGCCGGTTGAACCGGTCCGACCGGTTGAACCGCTGACCGGTGGTCTGTCCGGTTCGATCACCGGTTCGGTTATGAAAACATTGGTTCATCGTATAAAATTTATATCAAATTTATCAATTAATACTACTATATTTATAAATTGATATCATAACATTAAATACTAGTGGTATCAGTTGATAAATATAATGATATCAATTTCATAGTATGAACAAATGTTATAGAAGAGTTGTAGTAAAGAAAAGATCACGCATGGATGAGCACTTTGCGGCTACTTAGTTAATCGAAGCTAGCTAGGAATAGGATGTTTGGTTATTGATTGATTTCACCAAACCCCACCCCCAAAAGTAATTTTGACGGATCAAGAACCATTTTTAGCGTTAGGGTCTCGTCAACTTTTTCTATTTTTTATAAAGAAATTATCTAGTAAATGTTTATTATTTATTGGGGCTTTGTTATATTAGTGCAAAGATCACATGGAAACAATAAAAAAATTAATTTAAAACATTTTGAGATAATTAGAGTGGGGAAGTGCTTTAGATAAAAAATAAAAAAAAATTAAATTTTCTGTGAATTTGGATTCATGTGGACAATGCCATTATTATGTATATAAACACTATCACTATTTAAAAATAATTTATTTTAACATTAGTATATAGTACATATGCATAATAATGATACTTGTAAAAAAAAGTCCACGTGAACTCGAGTTCACATAAATTTTTGTCAATACTTTATACGTTGCAAAAATAGAAAAAACTGAAGTATATATATATATATATATATATATATAGGATTAAATTTAAAATGGTCTCATAACTTGTCATATTTTTTGAAATGATCTCAAGAAAATTTGACTAACACAATTAGTCCCAATTTTTTTATGAATTGTACAATTTTTGCCACAAAATTTGTCGAAGACTCGGAACGACGTCGTTTCTTGTCATGCGCCGAGCACGTGCGCCTGTTTCTCTGGCGAAACTGCTGATTGTGTTAATAATAATAACTTATATTTATTTTTAAAGACAAATACAATTTTTAAATTTCCATGTCACTAATCCAACTAAAAACTAAATCAATAATTATTAATCAAAATAAAACCCCCCAAAACGTTTTATTTTCCCAAATATCATATCTGTTTGGCCCGATTCGAAATACGAGCTCCACACGACCCGAACCCCTTCTTTCTTAGGTCCCGATCAGAACGCGACGATGTTTATATAATTCGACTCCAAAGTAGAAGTTATAGTTGGAATTCTCGATAGGATTGTCTGGCCCAAAAGCTTGAGCTTCCACGACATGGCCTTCGAGCCCGTTCCCAAAATCGAACTGCAAAAGGAAATTAATTGGAGCGAGATACGAGGCGACTCTCGGCCCGATTGACGAATCTAAGGAATCGAAATCCCCACGCGATGACGACGATCACGGGACCCACACGTCGACCGCCATCCCCGGATCTGTCGTCTCTGGTGCGAGGATGGCGCCACACGCTAGGGTTGCTGTTTACAAAATGTGTTGGGTTAGCGGTTGCTTCGGCTTCGATATACTTGCGGTGATGGAGAAAGAGATCGATGATAGCATTAACGTGATGTCATTGTTGCTTGGGGGTGGAATGTCTGATTATTATCGGGATACCATTGCCATCAGAGCATTCACAGCGATGGAGAGGGGTACTTTGGGCTCTTGCTCAACCGAAAATGTGAGCCCCAACGTGTACAACTTTTCCAACGTGGCACCGTGGATCACCACCGTCGGCACCGGAACCCTAGCATCTTACCTCTCGTGAGCTTCCACTATGTTGGGACATTTCAATCGCCGAGATTTTTGCCTTTGGAAAAGTTAGGATTTTTTTTCTGTAACTTGGAAGAAATTTGGGGAAGAACACAAGATTGGTGAATGGCCAGCGAGAATACTATTTTGGGGGTTAATTTAGGAAAGAAAACATTTTTTTTTTGGGGGGTTCTTTTACTTAATAATCTTGATTTAGTTTTTTAATTGAATTAGCGGTGTGGAAATAAAAAAATTGTATTTATCTTTAAAAATAAATACAAATTATTATTATTAACGCAGTCAACAATTTCGTCGGAGAAACAGGCGTATGTGCCCAGGGCATGACATGAAACGACGTTCCAAGTCTCTGACGAATTTTGGGACTAAAATTGTACAACTCAAAAAAAAATTAGGACTAATTGTGTTAGTTAAACTTTTTTGGGACCATTTCAAAAAATGTAATAAGTTATTGGATCATTTTGGATTTAATCTCATATATAGAAGTCATATCACTTAACAATTAAACAAAACCCAAAAGACGCTTGTAGGTTAATTTTCCATGTACGGTAAATTAATTAACAATGAATTTGATTAAGTTTAAACTATATTGATCAGCTAATAAAAAGGGTTGTGCTAAAAAAACTAATCATAAAAAAAAATGAATTACAAAAAAAAATTAGGGGAATTGCTTTGCTCCGGGTACTGCTATTTGATTCTACAGCAATAGGTCGTAATCTGATCGATATTTTAAGTTTTATATGAAGTGGTTTACCGTACACCACTCATACTATTGCTTGTAGAAACTAATACTAACTTTCTCTTTATATTATTACTAAAAACAAGTTTCTCAAAAAAAAAAAAAAAATTATTAAGCACAGATATTAAATAACATCATTCGTCTGGTGGGAAAATGATAGAAACCCTAGAGAAGGCGTTGCTGGCTGCTGATACAGTGAAATAAAGTGATCAGATGCAGAGACCTGAGACATACAAGGCCGAAAGGATGAGGTAATAAAGACAAGTCTTGTTATACTGAAATATACAACTTCTTTACACTGAATCGTGCAGTTATAAAAAAATGAGTAGCACAATTCAATGTATACAAATTGCATGATTTTAAAATATACTATGAAGTTCACGGCGCACATGGTGCAGATAAGAACGCTCGGTAATAAATAATGGTAATATGGTCCATGGGGGTATGAATGACCTTATAACAATTATTACAATGTAGTAGTAATGGGACCAATTCCTCAAGATTAATTATGGAGCACTAATTGACAAAACAACCTAATTCTTTTTTCCTAAAGTTTGTTGATGGAAGCTTTGGTTTGGTCGGAAAGTTGCTTTCCTCAAAATTGAATATCAACTAACCAGGACGTTAATTAGCTTAGCAAATTGTACGGTATTTAACAATGGCAAAGCCTTGTATGCATTGTGCAATTCAAAGTGTATTTTTTAAATATGCAATTTTTTTTACTGAAATTAACGTTCAACTTGTTCAGTATAAAATAAGTTAAGCGTTTCAATGTAATCAAATTAAATGTTAATTTAAAAATGCACATTGTACTTTGTGAACTGGAGACCTACTCTAATTAAATACTACTATCTACGTCTTTATTTAAGTGTCCCATTTTATTTAAGATGGTGTTCTTATTTATCTGTTTTAATTATTTTTTCAGGAAATTAATGTATTTAATTATGTGAGTCCAACAAATCACCAATTAACGTTTCCAATCCAAGGAAATGATAACAAATCTTGGGTGATCTACCGATCGACCACCCATTTTCATGTCACTAAATTTGATCACTAAACTGACTAAGATGATGTAGATAAATATTAATTAATCATTTCATCTGGAAAACGACGTCAAATTAATTATATACAAAATTTCTAACCTGCAATTATGGCCATTGCAAAAAAAAAAACAATAAATCTTAAAAAATATTACACTCGCAAACACATTTTCATGCGTACGTGTCAAAAGAACATTCATTGGATCCTGTGCAGGATACTATATATCATGCTGCTGGATATTAGATCGAAATGTTAATAAAGAATTGTAAACCCTAATCTTGAAATCATATGTTTAATTAATTTCATGAGGTTGATTTGAATACTATACTACCAAAGTATAGTGAAAGGTAATATTATTTTTTGGATGGGGTTTAATTAAATGACATGACATCATTAAAGGTGCTTCTATGTTATTTTCTATTCGATCACACTAAATTAGTGATGATTATGCAGACTAATTAATTACCTCATAAGTAGGAGATCATATCTAAGTCGGACTTTTTTAGGTTTAGATGAAGAAATCAAATTTTAAGACGGATCAAATTAAGTATATTTTTACTTTTTCATTTATCTTTTTTTTTTGAGCGTTTCCTTTTCATTTATCTAGGAATACTATTTTTCTTTTTGACTAATTGACGAATTTTGAATGTTTCACATGAAACAATTCAACTAGAGAATTGTGTAATAAATTTTTTTTTTTTTACATAAAAGTATATGTGAATGACTTATAGAGGGACCATTAATGAGTGTAATTGCAGTTACTATTGAAATTAACAGTGAAGTATGCAATAATTAGAAGCTACATGACTTTTTTTTTGTACAAACTTCACAAGGGCTTTTGTTTTAGACATCACCATAATTTAAATTTCATTTTTGAAAAAATCAATAAAATAGTTGCATGTAAAGTGCTACTTTTGGGGTCATTTCTCATGTCAAAGGTAATTTTAGATTAGGGAATCAAAATACCAAAGGTTAAAAGTTGGTCATAAAGTGAACCCTCTTTTAATTACGAATCACGATGAAATATCATGACCTCGATTATTATTGTTAATTATATTTATACGATAAGTTTGATCATGCCCTTTTGATGGAGAAACCTGAGAAACATCAATGGAATGTTTAATTATATGGTTAACAATCTACGTCAAGAATTTAGTACCAAAATAAATTTATATATATATATATATACACACCATTCGAGCGTGCAAAAACCTTAAAACTTGAATTTTGGTACCTAAAATTATAGGCCCACAATATATTCTGTTTGAATATATAATAGAAAACAAATATGTGGGGCTAGTTCGTTGTTGAGCAATCTACATTCTGAAATTTGGCCCCTTCCTGCTCTCAAAAGCTCATCCCAAACTATAGTATTAATTCAACCTTGCTTTATAAATATTATTACACTCGCACAAAATATGGGTCTTGCTCCTCAAGATTCAATACAAGTAAACAACTATAGTAAAAATGTCTCTCAAGTCTCAATTGAATTGAGAGTGTAGTACTCCAGCATTTGTTTGGACGTTTAATGTAGATACAGTATTTAATGTATGAATTGCTTATTAGTATTTGAGAGGATAGAGTGGTTTTTAGTTAAGGGTATTATAGACCTTTTTACTTTATTATTAATTATTAAAGTATATGAGAGAATAAAGTGATTTTTAGTTTGTATAAAGTGATGACATCAAGTGTAATTTTTTAGATGTTCGGAGGATATAATTGTAAAAAATAAGATTGCTTTATTGTCATTTAAAGAAATGTGCAGATAAGTATAGCACATACCAAAACAAAGCCAAATAATTAAATCTAGCCTATACTTTTGGGTTTTCATCTATTCTAGCACATATTTTTTTCTCTCTTCAAATTTAGCACATACTTTCATTTAATATTTTAAAACATCCCGAATCACTATTTTAAACAAAATTCTTTTGATATGGTCGTAGGAATCCATCTGTATTGCTGATATGTAAATATTAAAATAATAAAAATAAAATATATAATCACCATAAGATTAAAAAAAAAAGCGGGATATAAAAACATATCGTGTCACTATTTTAAATTTTAAGAAGTGATATTTTTAGTTTTTTAGTTTTATTATTTACACATCATCAAGGTAAATTAAACCCAACTACCACATCATAAGAAACTTGTTGAAATTTGTGATCGAGGATGTTTTTAAACATTATGTAAAAGTATGTGCTAAATTTGGAGAGAGAAAAAAGTATATGCTAAAATTAATGAAAAATCAAAAGTATGTGCTATATTTGATTATTTGGCCAAACGAAAAATGTTCAAATAAGTATGGAACATATGGAGTATTTTTTACCAATAATATGAAATTGACTCTTTAGAAATGCAGTTAAACAAATTCTCTATCTACTATCTTGAAACACATCCTGCAATTTACCTTCTTGAGTACCAAAATAGTGGTTATGGCCGTTTTTTTCTATGTTACATTGCTTGACATTGTTCAGCCTTGTTTTATTATATTGTAACACATGCTTAATGTGTGATATAGTATAACATATTAATGCATTGTTCAGCAGTGTAGCATTGAAAAAACCGCCCGTGAGACCCGTTTCTTAAATTGTGTATTTTCAACCAAACCAGGTAGATAGCTACTCAGAAGCATGCGCTTATTTTTGTTTTTATTCTTGTTTTGGACATGAAATATTTGTTTCAGGTGTCTAATAAATAAAGGGCACAAAGATAAGCATAATCATTTTTTCCAAAAAAAGAAAATCTTTTTCGTTTATTGTGTGATATTACTGTAGCCCTAACAGCTGAACAGAGCGTGACGAAATTCGGGTAGTGTGAACACAGCCGCAAAACAACCATATTTGTATCACATCAATCAAACAATGTTTCTAGTGTAAGCGTTTTACACACTGCAGCTGCAAAACGTAAATCAACCCACTCAAGCTAAATTCACTATCATTCATTAATGTCTTAATTCATTTCCTTTATCCACCTTTTTAAATTGCTACTTATATTTATTTATGACATCATGAAGAGGATTCAACTTATACAATTACACATACATTGAGTTTTAGTTAAAACAAAATTCAAATATCAGTGTTGTGTATACTGTATAAGTGTCATTGTTATGTATATGAAGCGTCGCTCTGACACTAAAAAAAGAGTTCACGTGAACTCGGATTCGTAGTGAATATGAATTGGACCAGATTTTGGGAGAGAAGAAAAGTTTTTTAGTCTCATAACTTTTCTGTAATTCGTTTTTCATCCAAAAAAATTTAATTATCCAATTTTGGTCCACTAACTATCTCGATTGTCCAATTTTGGTCTCATTTTAGCAGAAAAATAGAAAATATTGTCATTTTTGGTCATGTGCAAGTTACATACCGGTTAAAATTGTGGGTTTCCGAACCTGTAGTTGACGTGAACACTGACTATTAAAAGAAAAATTCATTTTTCTAAAAAAATTAGAAAGAACAATAAAATTTCTCCAAGTGTGGAAAAAATAAATTTTTAGCGTTCACATCAACTACGAGCTCGGGAACCCCAATTTTAACTGGAAGGTGACTTGCGCGTGATAAAAAGAAAAGACAAAATTTTATGTTTTTGGACAAAAATGGGACCAAAATTGGACAATTGAGATAGTATAAGATCAAAATTGGATAGTTAAATTTTTTGAGCGAAAAACGGATTACAGGAAAATTATGGGACAAATTTTTTTTTTCTATTTTGGGTCCTTTTAAATGTATATAATTGTTTGTAGAAACTCATTTGTCCTGTTATTGAATCAAGATCAAATTAAACTGTTCGAGTTCTTGCATATAAATTCGAATTAAAAAGCTATATTTTATTTTATCGATCACCGCCCCTTGATACAAAAACTACCTATCAAGAGAGGTCAACTTGTATGATTACCAAATAAAGTGTGTTGCATTAATTGGATAATCTAGTACGATTTTAAACACTGATATAAACCCATTGGCAATTAAGTAAGAGCAGATATGAGTCTTAAAAGGGTTGGGTTACTTTAGCA
This sequence comes from Stenogyne calaminthoides, assembly GCA_037126765.1. Lineage (NCBI taxonomy): Eukaryota > Viridiplantae > Streptophyta > Magnoliopsida > Lamiales > Lamiaceae > Stenogyne > Stenogyne calaminthoides. The sequence goes on along the minus strand of JBBCBC010000029.1, from coordinate 25,560,642 downwards.
AACAAGTAACAGTGTAAAGAAAGCAAGTGGCTTCTTTTGGGGCGGTTTGTGGGACTATCTGAAGTTGTGCTTAAGACAACATTTTCAACCCCTGTCATAGAATGATACATACATCTGTATCTATAGCCCATATATCAAACATTAAAAAAATGCATGCAATAGAATAGGGGGGGGGGGTGGGGGTGGGGGTGGGGTGTTAACTAAACTTGATAATGACTTAACAAGCTTCTAGATACACTCTTGGGTTGAGACCCTTAACTAAGTATGATTATGACATGCCTCCACACAAATGATAGATACATTTCTCTCTGTTTTTTTTTTGTTAGATATTAGACAGGGGTGGCCTTGATGATTACCATATTACAATGACATTCTATTTATCTCTACTTTCTACAATTATTTTATACAAAATTCAGGACAATCTTCATCTTTTCTTTGTCTCATCAGGAGTTAGAATCCACGTTTTGTTTTATTCTAATTGGAACATATATATGTGCTTTCTCAGCAAATTATTTGATAAACAGACTCGGAACAAATACATAGGAATACATGCAAAAAAAAAAAAAAAAGAAAAAATGATCCATGTGGCCTCCATACAAGTTTTTGTCCATGTTTATATTACAAGTAAATTCCTTTACATTTGCTTCAATTTTACAAATTGTGACATAACGAAAGGTGCATGGATGAAAAATACAAGTCTCAAGAAACTATATGATAGCATATAATACCATAAAGAAGTATTTGTTACACCAAAATATATGAAGAATGTTTGCATATAGTTCAAAATTCATAGGCAGCGTTTAAATTTCACCTAAAATATATCATTTGAAATTATTTGTGTCTTCTTTTAGGAAAATGAATTTCTTGTTCTCGCAATATATATATATATATTTGCATAGATGCTATTGGCCATTGCTTGGATTGCAAGTGGGACTATGCAGGGCCTGATCATAATACAATAGCCGAAAAGTTGAATCCATAGATGATTGCTTCTTGAAACTTCAAGCTCTAATCTATTTGGTTTGTTTTGGCAATCATTTCTCAAATCTACAATGGATCATCACTCATAGATTCTCACCTTTTTTAAAGGGATTCTGCTTTTCATCAATTTCCTCAACAATCAATACCATGTCCCAGTTTTAAGAGCTAACACTTATCCATGTCCACCATTTTTTTGTCGTGTTTCAATCCCAAAATTCACGAGCAAAAACAATGTGTACAAGATAACATCATAATAAAATACACAACAATCACTAATGAAATGAATGTCAGTTGTTAAAAGAACTGATAGTACAATTTTCAGGTGATAGTTCACAAATAGAAAAAAGAACTCATGGAACAGTTATTTCAATTTTACTTGTCATTTAATTACAGTCACTCCGGTAGCTACTGAAAACTCTCAAGATGTGATAAATTGGACATATTTAAAAATAAAAAATAAAAGTGGAGCTGCAATTTCTGAAACTATAATTGTAACACTCTTAATTGTATATGGTGCATGGGCAAGGTAACAATCCATCCTAAAGGAAGTTTCTTTGGAAGGATCCAGAAGAAAACCTGGAAGTGAGACCCTGAGCCATGTTTTCGGACGAGTCAAGTTTTACGCTCTGCCTTCCAGCAGTCAAATCCTTCTCGCGGTCCCAAGGCTTCCATGGATGATTTCCCTCCCACTCTTCTTTCCCCGAGGGGTCTTGCTTCGACTTTTTCTTTGAACGGCTCTTAATTGACTCCTTATGCTTGTCCACTAATGATTTCGATCGTTTTGCTTTATTGTATTGTTCTACCAATTCTGCATCAGCATTTGCCTTTTTCTTGTCTTGTTCATTTGAAGCTAGAGCTGAAGCCTGGTTGTAGGCTTCCAGATAACTGAACCACAAGCATATCAAGATCAGATATCATTGCCTGAAAAACTTCTCATTTATCTTACAGCATTTATATTATAAACGGAAAAAAATATAACATACTTCATCTTTGCCTTTTGAGCTCTATCGGAAGGTGTGTCGGTCCAAACACTTGTATCACCACGTCCTTGTTTACCTCCCATACTAAAACTCCTCGCTGATTGTTGGGTCACGCCAGCCTGTAGAAGAGTGCAAATTGTTAAAAGAAAAATTGAAGTAGAGCAACACTCTTGTACACCAATTGTAATATGCAACTGTACACACTAATACTTTTCAGTAAAAACAACTAATACTTTCCAGTGAAAACAACTGATACTAACAAACCAATACCTTTTAGTAAAACAACTAATACCATCTAAAAATACAGTTGAGTTGCACAGAGCACCTGGTGCATACAAGTTTTTGTACTACAATAGATGTAACAATATCGTACTTTTCTTTCGGGAGGTAATGTGGTCATCCATTCATCTCTCTTTGGGGCAGCTTTCGCATCCATTTCTGCTAGGAGTAGGTCATCACCCTCCATGGATATACCTGCCAGCATGTTTAAGTCTTTATTTGCATATCAAGGAAACTAGAGATGTTTTTGCTAAGTACTTGCAATCTATTTCTTTCTCGTTTTAGTTTCTTTTTAATGGACTCCTGGAAGTAAAGATGACTTGGAGTGGTGTACAGGAGCGGAAAGGGCCAGGCATGCATGTTGGGAACAAGGGCTAAAGAGAGCAGTAATATAATATGCTGATATTCATTGAACTAATTGGGCAAGTAAAAATAAGAGCAAATAAACCAAAAGAAAAAAAATTGCTGGAAATAATCAAGTTATTTTCGTTGGTTATTGATGTTCTCAAATCTCAATCATGCTTAGGATATAGCATCATACAGATTGGACCACTTTGGCTGACTTGAGCAAGATGAAAACTAAGTTTGACTATTAAAAAATTGAAAAATTACAAATGAATATTGTCTTCCAGAAATGTCATACCTTGGAGACGTCTCCACTGAGCAGCCTCACGCATTGCTTTAAGCTCAACCTGCAAATGTAGAACATGGCTGTCAATATGGGTGCCCTGTGGTGTATAACAAACGATTTAACGGATACAAGGGTACCTGAAATGCTTCTTTTTCCTCCTTCAGCTTTATTTTGTCATCTAGTACTTTTCGCTATAAAAAAGATAAACAGATTAAGATAAAATTTACATCAAAATTTCGAAGAAAGATACAACAAGGCGAAAGCATGGGTTCATTAAGCAGAAAACATACTCCTATTTTTGCTAGAGATTCAGACAAGTGATATAGGTGGAGAAAATATGTAAATAGAATATGAAGCATGCCACTTTAGTATCAATTTGACAATATTCTAATGGTTCAAGTCAGGAACTCATTAGCATGGAAGCAGGATAAAAACTTCAACTTCAGCATAATGCCTGGAAATGTCATAATACTCACCTTATCAGGATCCTGTAAATCCTTAAATGCTTTGTTCAACTTAACGAATGCTTGATGAGCTTGAGGGTGAGAGCATTTGTCAGGATGAACCATTAGTGACAACTTCCAGTACCTGAAAAATGCATGATCAACAACTAATTCATCTACAGAAAATTAAAGATGAAAGCGAAATATTTGAGTGGGAAGCCTCCAGTACTAGTGTAAGAGTATGATTAATGCCCATTAACACATGCATACCTTTTCTTTATATTTTCAGCTGTCATATTGTTGTTTGCACCAACAATATCATATGGACTATCTGCCTCGGCAGCAATTATTCTTGTAATCTGGAAATACAGAATAGTTGTCAAATCAGCAATAATCACTACAAGACTGTTTGCAATATAAACTAGCGACTTACATGAAAGAAAAACAATAACAATTTCATATGTTATTTCATAATGGAAGATCGAGAAACTGGAAAGGATCATTATCCATGAAAAGACGGAGTTAACAAGAAATACAATAGAGAGAAACCTCATCAAAACGCTCTGCTTCATTTGCAGACTCAGCTTCTTTGACCACAGCAGGAGGTGGAGGTCCTATAAACAGATCACCCTCTCCATCCATCTCTGCTTCTCTGTTAATCATTCTCACATATTAATATAGCATTATAATATTATACTGATGTTTTAGTTAATCAGTATTACATAACATATATAAATAAATTAAATATTTCAGATACCTTTTTTTTAACTTAAAATTAAAAAACCAAAATTGAGCTAGACCTGAGCTCGGCTTCAGCTTCTGTTAGTTTGGCTGCTGCAGCAAGTAATTCAGCAGATGGCATTGCGGGCCCAATGACCCTGCACGAACAACCAGCAAGTTAATCATACAAGAAAGTACGAAAAGCGCAATACAGAAGGCAAAACAAAGATAAATAAATAATAATTTTGTTCAGAGTCCTCCTTTTTCCAAAGCAAAGCCAATTTTTTTTTTAATTAGTTTCTACTTTAATTATCTGATTGACAAATCAACTACCTTCTTCTTGGGCCAACCGAATCTCCCTTTGTATCATCCACATTTTCAGTCACAGATTCCATTTTTGAGACTGGTGGCACTGAGTCTGCCTCTCTCTGTGACTCTAAATGCTCAAGCTCCTTCTGGGGTTGCAGATGAGAGTGGATAATTGGACCAACAACATCCAGTGTCGGGCTCCCTTTATGTGGAAGAAGAAAAACTTTATCACCATTTTCTTTGAGGTTTAAGGATATGAACAGCCTTTGAAGATGCTTGACCAACGACTTTTCAGATAATCCACTTATATCAACAGCTTGTCCTTCGTCAATCATTCGCAGAAGCTAAATAAAAGAATCATATGTAAGAAAACTTTATGACATACTTTATGGAAGTATTATTACTCCAAAAAATTACCTTTAGAGAACTATCATTACCAACATAATAAAGCATCGTCTCATTCTAAGTGCCTTCAATATCAAAATAAGTTCATGCACATGACTGCCACCAAGAAGCTATTGGCCACCAAAAATAGAAGTGTGACAAGGCAATAAAATGCAACAAATTCAGGGAGCTTTTCCTACGCTTCTAACTTTCATCTGAACAAGTCTCCCAACTCATTTGAATAGTGAAAACCCAGAATTTGCCCAATTCCTGCCTCTTATGCCACTGAATCAACGGAGAGATGGTATTCAATCATCTTATAGTGCCTTATTATAAAGAGACTTTATCCGGAAGGGAAAAAAATAACAATCATCAATTTCTATAATATTTTCCAGCACACCATGAAAATTAATACAAAATAAAGAGACTGGTACACATACTAGTTATATTATCATTTATTTAGAAAGAGCCAAGTTGGAATATCGCTAGAGTTGAATAGCTAATAGAGAATACTGTAACTAATAATTTCCCACTAAGTATACAGCATTTTCTTGAATATTGTGAGATTATCTAGTAATCTACTGAAGCAAATCACTGCAAATAATTTTCCTAAATAAATGATTTCTTTAATTTATGAAACTGTACACAGATAGACAAAGATAAGAAATGATTACTTTTGGTTCGAACACAAGTCCCACATGTTCTCATAATCTCAACCTTGCTACACTAAGAAAAATAAGAACTTGTACATTTCACTTAAACAAAAAAATTCTTATTAACCCTATTTAAACAAACAAAAAGTATAAAACCAAGATAATCTTGTGTTATTCCAGAAATGTATATTATTTTGAGATGGATATTCACATACTGTCCTAGACTTGTGCATATCCCATTGTCTAATAATTTCCACTTTTTAGCATTGAGAGCTTACTCTATCTAAATTTTGATATTTTTGTCACTTCAAATCGCTAAAGCTGTGCTACATTCCTACCTCAAATTATTCTTTTCAAGGATATTTATATAAAACCTAATAAAGTTCTGTAGAAATTGAACTTGATACACTTAACAAGAGAAATACCTTTGACGAAACTCAATCAACAGAACCAAAAGCTCACATGTGACTGCAAATTTAAGAATTTCAACCTAATTTTACCCCAATTATAGCTCCCAAGCCCTAAAAAAGTGAACAAGAGGGTAAAAAGATAATTCAACAACGATTGATTCAATTTCCCAAATAAAACCCACAATTATCACATTTTGAACAACTCTAAAAAATTATTCAATATTACCTGCTCCAAATCGCCAGCAACAGCAGGAAACTCCTTCAATATGAACTTAACCAGATCCTCCGGACTCTCCAACTCCGAATCCGACTCGGACTCGCTCTCATCATCCGAATCATATCTCCTTTTCTTCCTTTCCCTTCTTTTATGCTTATCCCAGTCGCTTCTGCTGTGTTTTTTCTTCCTCTTGCTCCTCTCACTATCTCTTCTTGATTTTTTACTTCTGCGCTTCTCCTCTCGATCGCGGCGCCGCTTGTGGAGTTTAGACGATGATACGTGTTCGTCGTCGGACGACGACGTGGCGGAGGAGGAGGAGGTGGCGGCGGTGGAGGTCGAGGGTTCCGGCGTGGATTTCCGATTTCGTGATTTTCTGGAGTGGCTTCCCATGGATACTATTTTCAATTTGACCCGAAATTTTGGTTTGCAAATTTGTGTCGTCAAATATATTAGCTCCCTTATTCTTATTTTTTATTATTCATTTAATGTAGTCTCGGAAATTAAAAAAAAAATAATAATATAAAATGGGTAAAATAAGTTTAATGAAGAAAAATAATAATATTAAATAGTGTAAAATAAATTTTGTGAAGAGAAATAATAGTATTGAACATTGATTTATTACCTTATTTGAAAATAAATAAATAAAATTAGGACGACAATTTATGGAAAGATGATAATCAAAATCAAGAAGGAGGGAGTATTACTTATTTCTTAATAAATTTAGACAACAAATTAAGGAACATAAAAATTGGGTATTTTCTCAAACAATTAAAAAAGAATAATTTATGGAATATGTACAAAAGAATAATTGAGAATTTGCAAAAATGAGATGAAAAGAGAAAATTATCCTTCACTAGGAAATAGGTGAGGATAAATGGGGAGGAAGAGGAAAATAAATAAATAAAAGGATAAATAGTTAAAAGTAAAATTAGACTAAAATAATAGGTAGTAGTACTATAAACTCTGCTATATTTTATTTAGTTAGTACTAAATTAAATATAAGGAAAGTGGGCAAATTGGACCCTCTATTTTTTTCTCATCCAAACCCTTTTCCTTTTCTTTTTAACTGGATCAAATAAGTCTTCCATTTCCAAAAATCAAATACACGAATCATATTCATTCATAAAATTTGCAATAATGTTATAACAAAGTTTTTTTTTTTTTTTGAGGTGTTAGCTTTAATTGTGACTTTTATTGTTTGAATTCTTAAAAATGTAGGTGTAATATGCAAAAACAAATAAAACTTTCTTCTAAAAATTATAATTTAGAATGATACAACTCTTTTATTATAATTTATCGTTTCATTTATATCCCATTAACTTCATAATTACTAAATTAAATAAAAGATATATAGAGTTTCATTCTGTTGGCGCCGTCGTAAAATAGAATATTTCTGCATTATTGCTAATGGATATAGATATTCCAATAAATGCAAAAATAATATAATAGGGGTATTTTTGGTAATTAAATGCACCTAAATGGCAAAAATAGTAAAAAAATGTTTCATTAATAAAAACCTACCCCCCTCAGTCCTCATCTTTCTTCCTATTTTGACCCCTTTGCCCTGTCCAGCAAATCTCTCCGGTGGACTTCCTCCGGTTTCTCCGGTTGTCCGTACCAATCCCTGAAATAACTGTTTTACCCTTCACATCTCACTTAATTCCAATCATATACCCCTGCCGGAGCTGCGTATACATACACACATTGTACATATACTTCTAATAATGCGCGGATGGCCCAGTACAGGCAATCCGGCGGCGGCGGTAATGGGGCGCGGAACGGCGTCGCAACCGATCATGTATCAGTCAACGTCCGCGGTGGCTCGAGGCAGTTTCACCACCGGCGATCTAAAGCGCCGCCTTCTAATAAGATCTCATTCGGATTCTGCGTGTTGATACTTTCACTCATTTTGTCGATCTCCGCTCTTTTCTATTTCGTGTTGCAAAGTAAAGGTATGCAAGTATTTGACTTAACGAGGACTTGGGGATTTTCTGTTGAATTTCGTGTTTTTTCAGTCGTATGTGAACTTGTGTAGTGGGGAACTTGATGATTGATTGATTGTTGTTACTGATAAGTTAGCGAGCGGCAGATGGTAGAAATTAGCATTCGTGTGGTGTGGTTGATTGCTGGTTAATGTGGAAGTAAATTTGTGTCTTCTAGATTTAAAAATCCTAAAAGCTTAGATGAAAGTGTTCTGGACTTGATTTAGATTTCTCTTATCATTGAAATTTCACTTTCATTGAGTTGTAATATGAGCAGAATAAACTCTGTACTTTTGTGTGCAAAATGAATTAGCACATTCAAGTAAGTGAATTGATCTAGCATATTCTGAATCATATGGATTTTAGAAAGATCTGGGGTGCTATGCTATTACTTTTGTTGATCAAGCTCGTAGTATTTCATTGCCGAGTTGCTGACTCTTTTAGTTTCTCAGTATTGCATCTGGCTGTTTGAATGGGAGTAATTCCTGGAATCTATGGAAAACTAATTCAAATTTGAATGGGGAAAATTTTAACTCAGGGTTACAATTATGCTTTCTGGCTCAAGTAATTAGCCCACTTATTGTATTTTCTTGATTTTGGCAATTTACTCATTCTATTATGTGCTAGGAGTGGAAATAAATAGACATCAGACTCAAGATGATGACATGGGCAACGATACAGATTTTCTCCAGGACGTGACACGAATACAGAAATCCAAGGAGGTCAAATTTGGTCACGATTCTGGCGGTGCTCATGGCCGGGATTCACGGTACTGGGACAAGGATGATAGAAGAAGAGATGAAGATTATAGCGAGGAGGACCTGGAACGGACCCACAATGGTTCTGTGGACAAAATTCGGACTCCCGTAAAATCCGATAAAATATCTGGCCGCACAAATGATGGCTTGAATCGCCGAGGAAACGGCTTATACAATGAGGCTGGGCGCAATGAACTCAAAATGTACGAGGCCAAATATGAGGCCTCTTTAAAGAACACTGATGTGTCCACAGATTCACGTGATAATAGAACCCAGCAATCCCAGGATGTTAATGGGAAGGAACGCAGAGAACTGGATGATCTTGATGAATATGATGATGGTGTTGAGATACAAGATGATCAAATGGACGAAGGTGATGATGTTGGACATGATGAAATGGATCACTTTACTTCTACTAATCCCCATATTATAGGCAATGAAGAGGCTTCTCTTGGGCATCATGTAAGAAAAAAGAAGCAGCACAGTGATGAGGAGGCTGATGAAGTTTCTGCTGATTTGGACGACAGAGAATCTCTCACAGACTCCCATGATAAAGTCAACACAATTTCTGATCGTGCCAGTTCTGCAGGACACCTTGTTAGAAGGATGACTCCTGAAAAACGACCCAGTTCGAAAAAGAAGTCTAGGCGTCGAAAGTTTTCGGGTAATCATCTGATTTATCTATTTGTAGGTTCCCTTAGTCATTTTTATTGCAAAACATAAATAATATAACAATATGATGTTGCAACTTAAGCATTTTGGATAGGCTTAGCAAAATCAGTCACTAATATGCTTCATTAATACTATAAGCTTAATATAATATACTATAGTTGTAGGTTCCCTCTTCAACATGTTCTCTCCAGTTTAGACAGAAATCTAATACTCAGCAATTTTAGGTTCTTGTGATATGAAATTTGCGAATTCCTCTGCACTACTTGTGGAGCCTTTAGAAAGTCGAAAACTTGCAAGGTTTTCCTTGCAATATTCAGAGAGAGAAGAGCCTGAAGATGAAAAATGGGAACCCAGGTTCGCTGGACACCAGAGTCTCAAAGAAAGGGAAGAATCTTTCATTGCCCGTGATCAGAAAATAAACTGTGGCTTTGTGAAAGGTCCTGAAGGATCACCGAGTACAGGATTTGACTTAGCTGAAGATGATGCGAAATACATTAGTAGTTGCCACATTGCTGTTATGTCTTGCATCTTTGGTAATTCTGATCGCTTGAGATCTCCAATCGGTAAAACGGTATGAGTCGATGTACCCACTTTCTATCCTTTCGTCTTTAATGTATTTGAATTCTTCGATCGTGTATGCATGCATAAAATTAAACTGGATTTATCAAAATTAAACTGGATGTATTGGCAATTTTGAGACAAAATAATGTAATTGCATCAGTAGTTTAATATTTCTAACAACACGAAGATGATTCTCTTTTACCATCTACCTAAATGGCTAGAAAATATGTCAGTATTGGTACATGTCGTCCTGTTTCCTGATTGAAGCTAACAATATTTTCTTTTGTATACCTTATCACTTTCACTTCATAAACACACAGTTCTTAATTGGATAATTTTTTTAATGTAGGACTACTCTTACTTCATTCTCACTTTTTTTCTTTTCAAAATTTAGGTTTCTCGCTCTTCAAAGAAAAATGTGTGCTTTGTCATGTTCATGGATGAAGTGACTTTACAAACTCTTACATCGGAAGGTCAAATGCCTGATACAATGGGCTTTATTGGATTATGGAAGATTGTGGTGGTGAAGAATCTTCCCTACACGGATATGCGTAGAGTGGGGAAGATACCAAAATTTTTGGCACACCGACTTTTTTCTTCAGCCAGGTACACAACACAACCACAGCTAAAATATTTTCAAAATAGATTGCATGGTTATACAAATTTCTCTTGCACTATAGTACATGTTATTTTGCTAGTCTTTTCTGTTTGTCTTCTATGGTACAGTTTCTCCTTGAATGCCAGAAACCTAATTCTCAACTTATTGTGCACGTATCCATTTGCATATAACTTCAGGTACTCGATTTGGTTGGATAGCAAACTGCGTCTCCAGCTTGACCCATTACTTATCTTGGAATATTTCCTGTGGAGAAAAGGCCATGAATATGCTATTTCTAATCACTATGATCGCCATTGCTTGTGGGAAGAAGTTGCCCAAAATAAGAGGCTCAATAAGTACAACCATAGCATTATAGACGAACAATTTGCATTCTATCAAGCAGACGGGATGAGAAGATTTAATGCATCAGATCCTAATAAGCTTCTACCCAGCAGTACGGTTTTCTCCACTCATCTTTACAAATCCTTGCACATTTTATTGTACTGTATATGACGTGTTAATCTTTGGCAGATGTACCTGAGGGCTCTTTCATAGTCAGGGCTCATACACCAATGTCAAACTTGTTTTCTTGCCTTTGGTTTAACGAGGTTGATCGGTTTACTCCTCGTGACCAGCTGAGTTTTGCCTATACATATTATAAACTGAGAAGGACAAATCCCGAGAAATCCTATTATCTCAATATGTTCAAGGTGCAAATTTTTTTACTTACCCTGAATTCGAATATCTAAGTGTCGTAACCTCTGGTTTTTGGCAAATATTTCTATGCACCAGTTGCACCGTACAACTCAAGTGCATTTTTTAAATGGTATTAGTTGGTCAGTATTAGTTGTTTCGCTGAACAATATTAGTTGTGCACTAGTTACTCGGTGCACTGGTGCACCCAAGTAGTAGTCCTTGTTTTTCGATTTCTGAACCCATATTATCTGTTTTTATAGGACTGTGAGAGACGAAAGATTGCTAAATTATACCATCACAGATCTGAGGAGAAGAGGAATGTACCCCGACGAGAAACAGAGTAGTTCTTTACAATGCCCATTTTCGTCAAAGAAGCTGGTTCGTTCCTTTCTACCATGTATCATAATGCATAATGTGTCAAGTGGTGGATTTGGTAGCACACAGTGTAAATTTGCAACTTGCTATGACGAATGGTGAAGGCTAGTTCACTCCCATTGATACAATATGAGCAAGCAAAAGGTCAGTTCCATGAAATCGCTTGAAAGATAGAACACAATATATAGAGCCTTGATTCGATTCATTCACTTGAATATATTGAGTATATAAATGCCAGAATGAAGCACCTCAGGTATATATTTTTGTACCAATATTCATTGTGATTTAACTTGTGACAACCTCTACACTCTGTATTCTTGTCATCTCATAAATTCATAAACTTCTAATGGTTATTTAATCGTGTGTTTTTTTATTCAAGTATATAATTTTAATCGGCAATTTTTATATTTTTTCCGTATTTGATGTTTGCTGTGTATGAAGACATTTTTGCACTGAAACATACCATTTATTTATATTGAAATTTATAACATGTGTTCATGAAATTAATTGTACATCTTAGCATAAACAAGTTGTATATTTCGATGCAACAAGTTGTATATTTCAAAAATATTCTATGAAATTCACGGTGCATACAAGACATAGTCTTTTTTATAACAGAAAAACTAGATAAATTGGATTGAACTTGAATTTACAAAATGAGGTCTAAATCAATGATTTAAAAACCGGTTTGAACCGGTCGGTTCAACCGGTTGGACCGGGAACCGGCCGGTAAACCGGTCAGAAAACCCATGTAAAACCGCTTTTAGGGTTGAACGGATTGAACCGGTCAAAAAAACCTGGTCAAAAAGTTCAACCCGAAAAATCGATTTTTTTTTTTTTTTAATAAATTAAAATTTCACATTTTCAGTTCACTATTTCACTTTTAGAATTCAGATTTAGTCTCATTCAAGTTTCAACACTCAGTTTTCGTTTTTTCCTCACGCCCAAAAACGCAAAAACTAGATACCTGGTTGCATTTAAATTCTATAAATTTTTTTCTAAAAACATTGCAATCCTATTTCTCTAAAAGGTATTGTTCACTTTCATTAATTTTAAATCAAAATGGTTGGTGAATTTGGTATTAACTTGGTGTTTGATTTATTATGGTGATTTGGTCATTTGGTGTTTGATACTTTGATTTATTTTGATAATATGGTTGGTGAATTTTGGGAATATATAACAAGATATTGTTGTTTCAATTTGTTGTTTGAATTTGGGGAATATATAACAATTGGTTGGGTAATATTTGTTGTTCACATTCACTGTTAGTTAAGGTTCAATTTGGGGAATATATAACAAGATATTGTTGTTTGATACTTTAATTTACATATTTAGTAAAATTATCAAGGGATTAATGAATTTCTTATCATATTTGTGTATGACTATGACTCTATTTTGTTATCTATCATTATGACTATGATCCTCTTATGTTTTTTTAATATGAATATTAGAAGATTTTATTTAAGTGTTATAATTTTTTTTTATATGTTACATAGGATATATTTAAAAAAATATAAAAAAAGATTATATCATGGGGTTGAATGTCCGGTCCGGTCCGACGGTTGAACCACCAGATTAATTATCTATGTCTCGATAATTTTTCGTCAATTTGGTCTAAATTGAAATGGGGGTAAACCATATCAAGATTCCTATTTCATTGCCTAAAATCAAAATACTATAGTGCATGAAATGCAATACTCGATGACAGTCGAGCTAAGCATCTCATCATTATCTCCAAACATATATAACATGCACCTTATATGCATTATTTCCCAAAGTATTTAATCATGAAAAAAGACAAATATGATATCATTTCCCTATTTGATGAAAAAGAAATTTCACTTGTAATGAACCAACCACCCTTATTGATAACATTCAATAAATAATGATTTGCAAAGATGAACAACTTCTTTTGCAGTGTGATCACATCTTATGTTAATTGTATTTAATTGATATAGGTAACATCTAACCTATAAAAGATGACACCTCTATCTCTAAATTAATCAAAGACAAAATAGAATCAGCCCCATGAAAAGAACCATTCAACCAACATTACAGAATATTTCACATCTCATTTTTCTTATAGCAACAATTTAATTAAATAATGAAAAAGAATTTTCAGAATTTCATATTATAATTCCCCACAGAATTACTAATCTTGTCTCCATTACAAGCACCATATCCCATATTCAGATTTGATTTAAATTAATATGGCTCTCTCTCATTAATAAAATAGTGAAACATCATACATAATTTTATTTTTTTTCTCTATACCAATCAATACTCATCTCTAGGTGTCATATACACCGGATCATCATAATACACTCAATTCTTTAAAAAAGAAGAATAAAATGACAAAAAGAAAATTTCAAGAAATTAAAGAAAATGTAATGTATGGAATTATCATTCATCAAACCAATCTCAAATTCACCTTGATGATAGTTAGATAACATGGGGAAATTACTGTTAGGTACAGATTTTTTATGCAAATTACTGATAGGTACAAATTAGATTGCATATACAGTCAAAGTTGCACTCTAAAGTGCAAATGCACTTACGTATATGCAATTATTTTATAGCTATTAATAAGTTGCAATTCTGAAATGTACCTACCAGTAAGTCTCCCAGATAACATCACCACGATCGTTTCTTTATCGTTCGATGAGAATTATGCAAGAGAAACACCTTCTTCAACACCTTGATGAACACTAAGATATTAGGTTTCTTACCATGTCCATTATTTTTGGACAACTTCAAAGCTTTAACACAATTGATCTCCACTTGATCATTTCCCGGTGAAGAAACGTCACAATTTTGTGTCATTTTCCCACTTTTTCTCGAAAATTCGTCGTTCAAATCTTGCCATAACATGTCCATTTTATCCTCCTCTTCATCTTCGTGAGAAATGATGTCTTTCTTGCCAAGACTTTTGGCTTTGAATTCTTGAAACGACCTTAAGACGAACTTCTCTTCCTCGTCCACTTCTTTGCCTTTTGAGTTTTCCGATGGACGAGGGGTGGTGGAGCAGCGCCAGAGAGGCGGTGAGTCGATGAAATGGGTTGGTGGATCGGTGGTGGTGGCGGGGAAGGTGAAGTCTTCTTCCAAAGTGGCCATGGTTTTGTTTTGTTGGCCTTTGTAATAAAGAGTTGGGATGGTTGAAAGATATGGTGGTTGATTGTGTCTAAAAGTATTAGTTCAACAGCTACAACTTGCAACACTAATAATTTGATTTTGTCAAGGTTAGAGGGACAATAATTGGGCCTACCTAAGTCCAAATTTAGTGACTACGTAATAATTGATTGATACCAAATTTAATATTAATGTCTTGTGAATGATGTGGGATAATCACCATATGCTATTAATTTGCTAACTTCAGAGTTGAATTTTATGTTGCATATGAAAATGTTCAATATTATTTTCTTTGTATTGACGGTTGATATTTTAGTATATACTCCCTCCAATTCATTTTAATTGTTAAATAACAATCACATAGGCGTAGATTTTCACAAAATTGTAGTAATCTGATTATATAACTTTGTGAGGAGTGCAAAATGACAATTATTATGGAACAAAATTGGTATTAAAAACACAAGTTAATGTAAAATGAATTGAATTTAAATAATATTTTTTACTTTTACCTTTTAGTGGTTCATTGAGTGGTTGCTTACTATACATGTACATATCATTACTCATGAATTTCAATCCGTTGAACGGTGATACTACACTCTTTTACATGATGGAATAATCATAAAAATGCATACCAACTGCACTATACAACTGGGATATCTAAGTTTTTGCCTACAGGAATGTGTTATACTTTTACAGTAAAGAGAAAGAAAGATCAAGATTACAGCAAGAACCAGTTCTTTAATTGAAATAGATCAGCACAATCTGTGTTTTTCAGTTTTATAATTTTTGTAGCCTTTCTGGATTTTGGTATTTACGAGCTAGGGCACAACAACCTGAGTTTGGGTTGTACGGATACGGTCTCTCACTACATGAATAAACACAGCCATAAAAAAGATAACGAAAACAAAGATCTGAAACTTGAAGTGTCATGAAACAGAACGAAATCCATTGACTGAATTTAGAACTTGATAGCCTCAAGACCAAACCAACAGGTGTCATTGATGAAACAATACAAAGACTTCTAAACTAAGATATCTACGAAAGTACTTATGTAACAATTAGAATTTCAAAAAACTAAATTTCAAAAAAAAGAAGAGAGAAATCTGTTGCTCTTGAAAATTGCGTACTTGACCAATGACGTTGGCTTCTTAGTTCTTCTCATAAAAAGGTCATTGAACTAATGTGAGGAAGACAAGCTTCAATCTCTCATATTGATACGACTCTAAAATGTCAGATCTTTAGGATCTTCAATTATCTGAGCAAGAGTTTGCAAGAAAGCTGCCAGATCGGAACCATAAATAACGCGATGGTCTGCAGTCACATTTACCTGGAAATTGGGATATTATGAGTATGATCATAAGAGAAAGAACATAAACTAAAATGGGGTATCGTTCCCGAGTATAATTGATGATCGTACCTGCATCTGAGATTTCAGTCCAATTCGACCATCCTTAGTACCAACAAGAGTGGGTTGAGAAGCTCCAACAGCCATAATTGCACCCTTGAAAATGCCAGACAAGGTCCAAAATTTCGTAAGATTACTTTCAAACACATCATCATTCTCAGGCAAACAATGATTATTTTGAATGTAATTTAACAATGAGTTGGTCTTATGTAAAACAGTTTTACCATACAACTGGTTTGCAACTATCACTTTAAGGCATAACAACTAATACTTTTGAAGGAAACATACTAATACTGAAAAATTAATAGGTTTTAATTAAACAACTAATATTATTTAAAAATACACATAAAATGCAAAACTGGTTTATACAAGACTTTGTCTTTAACAGATACTTACAGTTCCTGGTGGCAGAATGGCATCAAAGCGATCGACACCAAACATTCCAAGGTTAGAAAGAGTAAAAGTGCCTGGGAAGCAATGAAAACAACCATGGTAAGCACAAGTTCAGGAAAAAAAAGCTATGTGCAAGAACTTTCTGCCATTTTCAATTCCTTTTCTTGAAAAAAATGGGTAATTGCAGCAAGCAGAGTAGAAGCAGCATGCTTCATCTAAGCAGGTGAGAGCAATGAAATAACAACATTACCTGTAGTGTATTCATTAGGTTGGAGCTGCTTTGCTCGTGCCTTATCAACTAACTCCTTCCACTTTCTTGACAATGAATATATGTCGAGCTATATAAACAGGATAACAATTAAAAGTGAGAACCAAGAAGAAAAGAACACTGAAGATCATAATCCATTAAAGGTTGTATAAATTAAGATATCGTCAACCTTGTCAGCATCTTGAAGTACTGGAGTAATCAAACCACCATCTATGGCTACAGCTACTGCAATGTTGATATGACTGTTATACGTAAAGCTCTTGCCATCTCTGCAGCTAGAATTCACAACAGGATGTTTGACCAAAGCAAGTGCTGTTGCCTTGGCTAGCAATGCTGTCATGGTCACCCCCTTAGACTTGATCTGAGAAGTATTAGAAAAGATCAAAACTTGTAAAAGGGATCCTAACTAACCATTATGTTGAAACAAAAGTATTGAAATTAGAGTAACACTTGGGTGCACCAGTTGCAACCCACAACTAGTGCATAACTAATACTGTGAAAACAGCTAATGCTGATCATCTAATATCTTTTAGTAAAACAACTACCATTTAAAAATTCACATGAGTTGCACGGTGCAACTGGTGTATAGAAGTATTTGCCTTGAAATTAAGGTCGATTAACTCGTCAGATTAAATCCCAATTTTTCTAGATTTTCAAAAGCTGTAAGGTGTTCCCCACATGCATCTTGCTCCTCTAATTTCACAGGTTTCCTAAATAGAATTGCCAACAAGATCATGTTTTTATTAACTTGTATGATTACTTAGTCGGCTTTATGCAATTTTCAACTACCATAAATGGTTTGCCATCACTTGTTCTGAAACTAATCAAGCAATCTACAAGACTACAACACTACTTTTCAAATAATCAGAGTAACAATCTTCTGGTTCCTCTTCCAATTATTCATATCTCTCAAATTACGTTCTCTACTCCCACTTAAAAACTCACCTATGCACAAGAACTCAACAAACCTCCAGGCAAAAAACAGGGCAAGAAAGTAAAGATAAAACAATCTAGTAAAACATCATTACCTTCTTGTACAAAGCATCAAGAGCATTAGTGGTGATAGTATACCCCACTCTAAATGTTGGCACCTCCAAGCTCTCCACCATATTCCTACTCACAGCATTCTGCATCGTCGTAAACGGAACCACAGAACCCAACTCCACACCACTCGCCTTAGCCGCCTCACCACCAGCGGCGCCACCACCGCTCGTTTTTGCAGAAGCTAAAGCAGCCTCGACGTCCTTAGCCACCACCCTCCCATTGGGCCCACTCCCAACAACTCCCATCAAATCCACCCCCAAATCCTTGGCCAGTTTCTTGGCGTAAGGCGACGCCACCACTCTCTTTCCCCCATCAGACGCCGGGTGCAGAGCCGACCCCAACGCAGCACCCACATTGCCGCCAACACTCGATTTCACAGCCGGGGCAGCAGAAACAGGGGCAGGCATTTCGTCGAACACCTTAGGCGCATCATTCGTGGCCGCAGATGGGGCTGATTCCGGGGTGGAATTAGAATTAGAACTCGATCTTTGCGATTTAGCAAGCGCGATTTCTTCCTCGGTCTCGGCGAGCAAAGCAATTGTGGATCCAACGGTAGCGGAAAGACCTTCGTCGACGAAAATGGCGGCCAAATAGCCATCGTAAAAGGACTCCACATCCATGTCCGCCTTATCGGACTCGACCACCACAACTGACTCGCCCTTTGAGAGCTTGTCGCCCTCCGATTTGATCCAGCTGACGATTTTGCCCTCCGTCATCGTGGAACTCAGCGCCGGCATGAAGATTTCGCGGATCTTCGATTGAATGAGGTGGGCTCGCCGGGGAATTGGGGCGACGCCGGCAGAGCGGCGGCGGAGGGAAAGAGGGGCGGTGGGAATTAGGGAGGTCTGGAGAAGGTGGGAATGAGACATGGTTAGTGAGAGAAAGTAAGAGCGAGAGTGATGGATTGATGGAAATGGGGGTTAGAGTAGAGAAGTTGTAGTTAAGAGGGAAGAATTCTCGAATGCATCGAAGGAAGGGGCGGAGCTTCCAAAGACACAACCACCTTTACCGGTATTCTCAAGAGTACTGATGAAAATGTATCAGTGTGTGTGTGCACTGTGTGTAAAAACTGGCAAATCTAATTGTTTTCTATTTTTATTTTATTTTGGTTTCTCCAATTACAATTACACATATATGTGTGTATTATTATTCTTGTAACAGGTTGTGGGATTTTTTTCCATGCTATGTCATTCTGCATTAGCATATTGTACTGCATACTTAATGTGATGTTCAATAAATCATATTAACGCACATTGTATAATATATTAAAGTACCGTTGAGCAAATGTCCAACAATATAATATGAAAATAACCAATTTAGGGTGGGAGAATTATTTTATTAAGATTAACAATTTAACATAATAAATTATAATTTATTTTTTAATTAATTAATATAAAGTTCAACAAAGGATTTTTATAGGTTCTGACAAAAAATTATAGACATTTGGCATAATTTTAAATCGATGCAACTCAATTGATCCAACCTAACAGATTCATTTGATCGTAATGAATAAAATTATACACCCATAACATTTTGCATTATAGCACAATATAGATTAACTCTAGCTTCTAATATCAAATAGGGTGTGGAAGTACCATAAATTTGTATCAATGTGGGCACCATACTAATAAAGTCTAGACTCTAGAGATTAAATTAAAACAAAATCTTGGGTTTTTCTCAATATTGTGTCAATGACTTTGTTAGAATACTCTTTTAAACATAACATAACCCAATTTTCTTATAAAGAGTATTTACAAGTAATCTTCAGTGAGTATAAAGTTGAAGTTAACAAATTAGTAAATTCAACACAAATAACCTCTCGTGAAGTTATTACTTATTATTATTAATAACCAACCATAAAAAACTTCAGAAAATAATAGGGACCCTTAAAAAATATATGGGATTAAAAACAAATAATCGAAAAATTGGAGGGCTTCTCATGAAAATATACAAAATAATTTGCAAAAGAAACGCGAGTTTCCTTCCATAAACGTATAACCAACAAGAGCGCTTTTAACCGACATGGTAGATAAACCGAAGGGATATAGCGCAGCAGAAATTTTGAACATGGCAGAATTGCTGGAAGCGTTCATCTCCATTTCCATGGATTCCCATCTGCAAAATACTAAAATTTCACATTTTAATTTTTCTTCTCGCTATCTAAAACCTTCTGCCACCCACCATCTGCCCTTTTGCATTTCACTTCCAAATTTAAGGAACCAAAAGGCACAATCTTGGAAAGTCATTAAACCCCTATGTTCAGCGATATCTAGTAATCAATCGGCTGTTAGTGATGAAACCCTTTTGCCTCAATTAGGGAAAGATGAAGTTTTGAGTGTAAATAATGACAGTAATTTCTGCAATGGGCTGTCAAGAAAGAGAAGGGTGTTTTTCTTGGATGTGAATCCGTTGTGTTATAAAGGGAGCACTCCGAGTTTGGAATCTTTTGCTCATTGGATTTCCCTTTTCTTTTCCCAAGTCAGCCTCAATGACCCTGTAGTAGCTGTAAGCTTCTGTGTGTGTGTGTGACAGAGTGAATAATTGTATATGCATCTGTATGCAATTTGAAAAATAATGATGATTCTTGATATCTGCACTGTTAACTGACGTATATGTTAATGCTGCTAGGCATTTCTTGATTTGTGTGTGCTTCTTGATTGGTGCTTTCTTTTATTTCCTCTAATGGAGTTCAGTAGGATGTATTTAATTTAGGGTTGTCTTCAGATATCTATCCGGTTTGTGTAGTTTTCGCCTGCATTTGTTGTTAGATGTTTAAATTGATTATTGATAAAGAGTTCTTGTGTTCTAATCTGCCCCTTTTATGGCCTACCAAACACGCCCTAAGAGTACAATGTTGGTGTGTTTTTCATTCCTTGTATGAGGTAGGGTATTCTGCTACAAACTGATTACCTGTGGGTATTGCTGTTCATATTATTGATTTCCATATATGATGCAAAAATGATGTATTTCTTGCGTAGGTTCTTGACGGTGAAGGAGGAAATGAATACCGAAGGCAACTAATGCCGTCATACAAAGCAAATAGAAGGAAAATATTTCGTCAATTCCCTGCATCAGAAAGGTTCACTAGGGCTTCTTTTGGAAGATCACGTAAACTTGTCGTGGATTTTCTTCAAAAGTGCAATGTCCCAGTGAGTGAAGCTTCATGCCCCTTAAATTATAACTAGACGATTTACTTGTAGTTAAGTGATGATAACTGATTCTTTTACTAATTAATGTTATGCAAAGACAATCCACTTTAGAGAATACAACATATACACTAAAAATCATGTGAATAATGAGCTTTAAAGGCAATAGCCTGTGAAAGATTATATTCTATGCCATGTATGACGTATCAATGGATCCACAAGTTTTGGACGAACAATGAATAACTATGCGTTGAAAGTATTAAGGGGGTGCTTGGTTCAAATTCTTCAATAGTAATGGTAATGAGAATCATTGAATAGTGAATTACAATGACAATTGTTAGTGTTTTGCTCTAACCTTGGACAAATTAGGGATGACAAATGATTGTTGGTTGAGGAATAGTGGAATAATTGAGGAGAAATGGTAATAAGAGGGGATATAATTATTCAAAATGGGGTAATAAGAGGAGATAATTGATGAAGGTGAATTGTCCATCTTTTATTCTCATTAACCACCACAATTACCCATACTCATTCCCATTACCATTGAAGAATTTTGACCCAAACACCCCCTAACTTACGTTGAAGGAGAATGAAATGGACTAGGAGTGGAAAATTTAGGATCACATTACATACTGAATTTTATGAAATTGACTTGCAGGTTGTGAAGGTTGAAGGGCATGAAGCAGATGACGTTGTTTCAACCCTTGTTCATCAAGTTGTAGAGAAGGGATATCGAGCTGTTATAGCTTCTCCTGACAAAGATTTCAAGCAACTGATATCAGACGATGTTCAGCTTGTTATACCTTTGACTGAATTGGGAAGATGGTCCTTCTACACCTTAAAGCACTATGTAGCTCAATACAATTGTGATCCACAGTCTGATCTTAGCTTAAGTAAGCATTTTATCTCACGGATTAGTGATCTTAGCTACATGCCAAACTGGCACTATTTATGAGTTTTCAGAAGAACTCATTTTGATGAATCCTTTATGCAAAAAATTGAGTTTTTATTATTGTGAAGTTGTTTTGTTAATGATTGGAGCTTGTGAAGGGGAAAACACTCAGTAGCATAGCATCATAATAAAAGAGCAATTTTTTTTTATCCTTTAAGTTACCCCTATTTAGGTTTATAAAAACTTGTGTGAACCCGAGTTCACGGTAAACTCTATTTCTTCAATATCACTGTTACATTATCACTATTATGCACAAACTCTCACTGTTATGCATAAACACTATCACTGAGTTTGTGCTGAACAGGGATAGAGTTCATGTATAGACCTGGTTCACAGGAGTGATGCTCATTTAGGTTTCAATCTTGTCGACTTTCACGAATTGAAAATAGTCCTATAACTTTCAAATTTTCGACATTTTAGTCTGATAACCGGGTATAGGAGGTGTAAACATCCGATTGGCAGATCAGGCTCTCCAACGTGGACAAATCAGGCTCTTCCACGTCAGCATCAACAGGATGCTTCATCTCCTAGAGCCAGTTATCAGACTAAATGTCGAGCAATTGAAAGTTATAGGACTAGTTTCAATTCGTGAAAAGTAGATAGGACTGAAACCAAAATAGGGGTAACTTACAGGACTAAAACCTAAACAAAGGAGCAAAAAGAAATTTTAATGTGGCTGGTTTTGTCATCTGAATGGAATTACTGTTAGCAGGATGCATTTTGGGTGATGAAATAGACGGTGTCTCTGGGATCCAGCATCTTGTTCCTGGTTTCGGTCGTAAGACTGCTTTAAAACTCGTGAAAAAACATGGGTCTTTGACTAATTTACTCAGTGCTGCCAGTGTGAGAAGTGTGGGCAGACAGTATGCACAAGAGGCCCTAACAAAACACGCTGATTTTTTGCGGAAGAACTATGAAGTTCTTTCTTTAAAGAGGTAAAATAGCCTTATTATGATAATAAGGCTTCATTTTACGTCTCCAATCTTTCCTTTCACCAATATTCGTATTTTATGCTCCTGGATTGCATTTTACAGGGATGTTAATATCCAGATTGAGGAGCAGTGGCTGTGTAGTAGAAATGCACAAAATGATTCGGTAATCTTATCCAGCTTCACTGACCTTCTGAGTAAAGCGCAGGATAAAAAATGGGAAAGATCTCGTTCAAATGGTTAGGAACCCTCTGCTTTTCCAGTTCATAATTTTACTGATACTAATTTATTAAATGGAAAATCAATATTTCTATGATTTTTCACGAGACTTCAAGATTATATGCACTTATGATTTAAATGCCTATATGAATTCTCTGATAAAAGTGTTTTATAGGCTTGGAAGTAGTGAAATAGTAGCGGGTTGGTCAGTCATTTCTTCCAATTTGTTCGTTGCAAGACTAATGCCAATTATCTAAAGCAACATTACTTGCTTGAGAAAAATGAGTAAACTAAGAATCATCGCAAGTGATTGAATGAGCAACGCACTGTTTCTCCATAGGTAAAGCCCGTCTCTCACCCACCCCATGCTATGTGTCGATATCCTCCCTCAATAACATTACTCTCGTTTGACATCAGATACGCAGGAAAACCATGACTGGCTGGGCCAGCGATTTTTGGCACAAGGTTTCATCACAAGAATGATGATAAAAAATACAGTAAAGTCACTGCGTTTGGGCATCGAAACGTGTAGCTTGTTTGAGCAAATTAATTGCTTGAATGATGCCCAAACAAGAGAGCTGTTTGTCCTGACAATCTCCTTAGATTTCCATGTATCTGTGTATAGAACCAGATTGTAAGAAAGTACTTAGCATTGATGTGTACATTTTTTTCCCAGAGTCATAATTTTTTTTCAATTATTGATAAAAATATTCATTATATGATTTTCATTCAAGGATTAAATATCCTTTATGCATGCAAGCCCTCTATATACTTTGTGGAATTCAATTAAAGATAAAAAACACAACAATGAAAAAAATTTGGAAAAGTAGTTTCATCATGAAAATATTATGATTAATATTCACCAAAATTAGTGGAATGTCTACCATGAACTACTTGGGGCCTATAAATTAATTTTAAATCCAACTATATTTGTATCAACATAACAAAGGCCCACCCCTGAAATTATATATGATGTTCAAAAATCATAACCTCAGAATTATGTCATAATATATGGCATTCAATATCGAAAAAAGAGTGCAACTGAAAATGATTATCAAAAAGGAAAAAGCAAAATGATAAAGAAACCATCAGTTTACAAAACCGTTCCGGTTCAACATCCAACCCGGCCCGGCTCAGTTGGGTCCAACAATTTTGGTTGAGATAAAACTTGTGAACTTTATCTTCAACGAAGTAAAACCATAATCTTGCAGAACGAATGATGCTAGAAACAGGGCAAGAGATTGATTCTTGATGCTTCCAAGATTCAATCTTTACACCATTTTCAAACGAAGAAGCCCAGAATTAGTGTAAGAAGATACAGATAGAAGAAGAGAATGATAATCCAGTGCACTTTTTCACCTCCTTTGCAACACAGTGACACCACCGCCATTTTTGTCCCAAGTTTGAAGCCCAGAAACAAGCATCAGTCTCCCATATCCTGTGCTTTCTCCGTCTTCCATTGTGATAAAACATCTCTTTCTTACCTTTCGAGAAACCCCACCAAGAGGAAATTCAGGAACCCCAAAATTTTCCCTCAGGTATCTATCTCTCTTTGTGGTTTGAGCTAGTTCATATCCAATTTTTAGTTTCTGGGATGTACTTTATTTGGTTCTTTGTTTTGCTTGTGTGATCTTGATGTAATTTTTCATTGATTCTTTTCTGCCTTGTCTAATTATGCTGATAATTACTTCAATAAAGTTAAATGATTTACCTAAGTTATTGGTGTTTGCATGGAAGATTAGTCCAATTATAGTCGTATGATGGAATACAGTAACCATTTAAGAGCTTAGTTGCTGAATGCAATTCATCCTCACGCTCAAAGTTCTTTGAATGCTATTTTTTCGAAGTTTCGGGGATTTATATGGTTAAGTTGCACTATGGTTAGACATTGTTGAGGACAGAGAAGAGAAGCAAGTAACACATTGTTGCAAATTGGCACTGTAAAAAGCTTAATTCTTTAGCTCGATGTCAAAATGCTCATTTTATTGCGAGTTGCTTAAGCTGCATTTTGTTCCTTGTTCAGAGGCAATGAGAGGATTTTTTTTTCAGTATGCACTGCTTAAAGGTACATTGTTTGTGGTGTTTATGGTTAAGGAGATTAATTCTCGATGAATTAAAGCAGTGAACAAAGACTAGTCCTGAATCGCTATAGATTTTCTCTAGCTTTTGGCTGTGAATAGTATGTTTAAATCTACAATCAGAACATGAGATTCCTGCCTGAAGATTTTTTATGGAGTCCCTATTTTACACTTGTCAATATGGTCTTGTTCAATTGTTGGACTAATCGTTTGTTGCTTATAAATGTAGGTACTTAGGAAGGATTCCTGGAGTTATACGCACTTGACTTTGACAAAAGTTGAAGGTAAAAGTCATCGCCTAAATGAAATCACAATTTTTATGATACATTTGTTTTCTTTTGGTCATTTGGAATTTTTCAGACCACCAAATTTCTGTTGTCGGTGCAAGATTAACTTCGTGCATTTTTATACCCGTTTATGATACTCTCAAGCTTTTTCAGAAGCCTCATGGGAGGTATCACTTGGTGAGGAGGTACAAAAAGTGGAAGGACGTTTCCTTCTCGTTTCCACTATTTTATGTTCGTCACTTTCGTGGCTGCTACCTGTTCAAGCGGCACAAGCAAGTGAAGATGTAAGAGCGAATGGGTTATATGAGGTTGGGGAGCTGTTTGAATTGGGAATCCAGCTGTCATACCTACTTTTACTTCTAGCTTTGCTTGGGGTAGGGTCGTTCTATGTGATTCGTCAAGTCCTAGTACGTAGAGAGCTTGATCTATCTGCAAAAGAGTTACAAGTAAGCACTTTAACCAAACTATCCTTTCATATTTTATCGCGAATCATAGAAAAAAGTAGTCCTTAAGTATTAGTTCTTGTGATAAAGGGTATCAGTTCATATGACAAAAGTATTAGTTGTATATTAGAAAAGTACTAATACTATTCAACTTACAAACTAATACCTTTCTTTATATGAACTGATACCTCTTATACATTTAATTGATTTTTGTAAATGAGTCAAATATTTGTCAAAATTACACGGTGAAACTATCGCATAGAAGTTTTTGCTGGGTTATATATTGATTTGTGTTCCGTTTATACTCTTATAATCATATAATGACTTTCTCATTATGCAGGAGCAAGTTAGAAGTGGTGATGCTAGTGCAACGGGGCTATTTGAACTCGGAGCTGTGATGCTAAGACGTAAATTCTATCCAGCAGCCACCAAGTATTTTCTTCAAGCAATCGAGAAATGGGACGGGGACGACCAAGATCTTGCCCAAGTAAGTTCTACGCCTCAATGTCCTCCCGATCATCAAAAATCATTTTCTGTGGTTATCCAGATTTAAATAGCGTATTACCTGATGATTTTTTTGCGAAAAGGAGCACTATCATTTTGGCGTTCGTTTATATATTAGGTCCACAATGCCCTTGGTGTGACGTACGTTCGTGATGAAAAAGTGGAGAAGGCTATCGCCCAGTTTGAAAGTGCTGTGAAGCTCCAACCAGGCTATGTGACTGCATGGAACAACCTAGGCGATGCCTATGAGAAAACCAACGACCTTAAATCCGCTTTAAGGGCATTCGAAGAAGTTCTGCTTTTCGATCCTAACAACAAAGTTGCACGTCCCAGACGAGACTTTTTGAAGGAGAAAGTCGATATGTACAAAGGAGTTCCTGTGAAAACGAAGAAGAAATGATTGTACGTTGCTTTCGCAAAGTTTCTTAGCTGCTGTAATCATATTTTTTTTTCATATGCCGGGAATTTGGTTATGCAAAGATGGACGTTTAATCTCTTGCAAATGAACATTTTTTCAAGAGGGTAATGAAATCATTGTTAATTGAAGCATCAATACAATAACCAATGGTGTCGAAATACTATATAATGTTTACTTATACAGAAATATGCAACTTGTTTATATTGAACCGTGCAACTATTTTTTCATATTAATAATGATCGATTCAGATTCATCTTTCAGAAAAGTTAGACGTTTTTAAAACGCCTTATGAAGTCTTGGCAAGATCTGGACGCATAATGGTGATCAATATGGATTTTAAAATCTATCAATTTCATACGGGGGCTTTGATTTTGAAATCCTATCTAACTTTAAAATCCTCTAATCCACACGCAATCTCAATGTTTTTTTTTTTTTTATATTATAGGTGTTTTTTTTTTGTTTCTCTCCAATGGATGGTTGAATTTCATTTTAGTTGGATAATTCTATTGTGGATCGGTTTGATATAATACACAATTTTGATTATCCATGTCTGAATGTATTTTGATTTCGTATTTTATTCCATCATATATACATGACACAATAATTATAATATACATACACACTTTTCCTCACGAAAAATCGCCTTTTGGCACTTTTAATACTCAGCCATAGGAACGATTTTACATGGTAGACTAACACAATCATATACCAAATCAAAGGAAACATACAAAAAAAATATGTTGTTCACTTTTGATTTTATTTTATTTTCTAAAAAAAAAAATCTTATGAAAGTCAAGTTAGTAATAAATCGACATTATTTGAGGACCTTGTTCAATAGTATTGTATTCCGTGGGTGCCTCGTTTGGATTTTATTCCTGGGGAATAAATTGAAAAATCAGAAAAGGGATTTCGATAGCCCAATGAAATTCTATCCACCGACGATACCTTTTTCCTAATATAAAAACAAAATAAAAATTCATATAGCGATATTTGTTCTCTTTATTCAAAAACGGGGTGCTTGATTAAATATTTCATCATCTATTATGTCATTATTATAAAAAAAATAGGAAAAATCATTTATAGCAGTTGCTTTAATTTTTTAAATTGAAAACTTTCTAAAACTACGCTTACTTTAACAAAAAAAGAAAAACTTATTTTGTTTTGTTTAATATACTTTTCAAGTCCTTTTTGCTCCCATGACAACTTCATATTCAAATCAATGGCATGTTCACATTCTCTTTTTCTTTTGACAAAAAATATAATTCAATAAACATGATTTATCTTCGTTCCAAACCTACATATGCTTTAGTATAATTTATTACATGAAAAAGACCAATATTTTTGAAAATTTTATAAGATCCTTGAAATAAATGAGAATGAAATTGAAAACAAATTTCCTATCAAATACTCAAAATTCAGATTTCAGATAACCCTATCTCTTAAAATTGTGCCCATCTTGATTGATTTTGTGGTATATTCTCAATGAAATGTCACATAAAATGGTGGCTCAATTAAAAAATTAGGACTAAAATGATCACGACTAGCCCTAACAATAATATGAGCCAACATCTTTTTTTTAACAAAATACATATAACAATAATAATTTTGTACATAATAGTTATAGTGCTCTTGTATAAATTCGATTTAGGAAAATATTGCTTTTTACATGCTTTCATTGCAGTCCACCTGTTCATTTAATTGACCAAGTTAGATTTTCATTTTTTAAATTTTTTGTTTGAAAAAATAATAAATTTAGTTTGCCTAGGTCCTTGAAGAGGGGTGAGGGAAGCATCCAGGTTGGTGGGCAGATGCCCACTCCCATATCAAGATCATAATTATTGTCCTTTTTAATTGCACAATTACAGCTACAGTTTTTCTCTAATAAGACATTAATCATTATTAAATACTGTACAAGAGTAAATAGAAAAACTTGATAGATAATTCACATAGTGGGCCCAAAAGTATCAATTTTTATGATGGGGATTAGTGTCACACATGAGAGACAGGACTCCACTTCTTGGAAGCATACCATAATTATTGAACCCTAAAATAAATTATGAAAGAGTGCATAATTTGAACAAGGTTCCCACAAAAAATTGAGAAGGAATTCAGTGTTGTACAAAAGGATGTTGTGCACCCTCTCTATCATTATATGGGCGTGTGTGATTTAATAATGCTTGTGTGTATAGGATGGTGTTGTACAACACCAGATATGAATCTCAAATTTTTTGTAAAATTAGTTAAGGGATGTTACTTATATAGTTATACTATTGAAGAATATTAGTTATGAATTTATGATAACTAATGATATTTTACAATATAAAATGTAGGTTAGGTCTTGTATGCATCCGAGTGCACCGTGCATTCATAGTATTTTTTAGAAGCGTGCAACTTTTTATGTTAAAAAATGCGACTTATTTACACAGAAAAGTGCAATTGTTAATATGGGAGCATAGTTGCATGCTTATATTTGAAATAGTTGCACGTTTCTGTTTTGTATAGTTGCACGCTTTTAAAATACACTATGAGTGGTGCACCCGGGTGCACTGAGATCCACTCTAAAATGTATTACTCATAACACTGAAGGGTATGACTTATATAATGTATTAATAGTGATAACTAAAGGATATGACTTATATTACCAAAGTGTATTAGTTGTGATAACTGAAATGTCAGATTTGTAAATAGGTAATCAGTTTCACGATGAACAAATTTCACAGAAGACCTACCCACTAAAAAAATATGTCACCTACTCTCTATGTCCCATTCTTATTTGAACATTTGCAAAAAGTGTCCATGTCAAATTTAATTGAATATTTTTATAAATAATAATAGAATATCTTTTTCCCATTTATCTATACTCTTCAAACATTTCAAAATATTATACTATATGCAATTATATTTTTCATGTTAAAATCAACTTTATCTCATTTAATTTACACAAATGTCATTATTTTATCATTTATCCCCAATTAAAAAGCAATTTTATATCTTTTAATAATAATAAACAACTCCTACATTAAAATTCGTGCAAATAATAAATGTTCAAATAAAAACGGGACGGAGAGAGTAATATAAAGTGAAATATATAAAAAAAAATTGAAATTTTGATTATTGTGCAATTAGTAGAATACTCTCTTCATCCCACACTCAATTGGTTATTCCTGTTTGCATGATATTCAATACAAGAATTAATTATTAGTTATATTTAAGTGGATAAATTTATTTTTAATTGAGGGTGTTTTAGACTTTTTAATTTTATTAATAATGTAAATAAAAGGATTAAATTTGTAGTGCGTATAAAGTAATGACATGAAATATAATTTTTGAGACGTTGATATACTTTTAAAATGTTACTCCCTTCGTCATTTTTTTAATTATCCGGTTACTGTAGACACATAGATTAAGAAAAAGTAGGAGATAATAATATTAAATGATGTAAAGTGGGTAAAGTGGGTTTGGTGGAGAGAAATAATAGTATTAAATGGTGTAAAGTGGATTTGGTGGAGAGAAATAACAATATTAAATAATATTAAAAGTTACTTTATTTTCTTTTTAGAAAATTGCCAAATAAAATTAGGACGACTATTTACAGAAAGTGTGGACAATTAAAATTAGGTGAGAGGGATTATCATTTGTGAAAAGAGAAAACAAGCATATGATGTAGCAAAATGGAAAATAAACAAGGGTGTAGAAGTCGGAAATCGGTAGTCGGGCGGACATGGACCGCCTAGCGCCTATGCCGTCTAGGCGGGGACTAGTCGGTTCGATTTTCTTTTGTTTTTTTCATCTAAATGTATTTTATTTACTATTTATCAATATATTATAATAAAAATACACTTCAAAAGTAATTAATAAATTCATTATACAACCGCCTAAATCTAGATAACAATTGAAACACCTTTTCTTATATATCTATTATCCATTATAGAGTACAAAAAAATTAATTTAACATAAAAAAACTAAATAAATTTGTATTTTGGAATTCTAAGAACAAAGTCTCTCATTATCAAATAATACCTTAGTGATGGACACCTAGCTCCCAACTTAGTCGTCTAGCTCCCGACTCGGTCGCCTAGGCGGCGCCTAGGCAAAATCGGGTCGGCAGATGACCGCCTAGCGCCTAGACGCCGCCTAGGCGGGAACTAGTTGGGAGTTTTACATCACTGAAAATAAGAAATCGAGTATCATACGAAGGAAATAAAATTATTTTATTCATTTGAATGGAGAGGGGGATGATGATATATATGGATTGACTTCCAATTTGCAGCCTCTTTTTGTATTTGCCACTCGTCGACTCACAACAGCCGAATAGCATCTGACCTTTCTTAAATCGGTGAGTTTCTATCTACTACTCTTTCTTTTCTTTTGATTTTAATTGGATCAAGATCAATGCTTTTTCCTTTGTTCCTTTGTTCTTGATTCATCCGCTCTCCCTGCGTTTATTCTTTGTTCCTGTTCTCATCTTAAATCCGATGCTTTACTAGTTTCTGTTTTTTGATTATATGCTGCAAAATAATCTTGAATGGTGATTTGTAAGGCTCGATTGAGAATTTATACTGTTGACAAAAAAAACCCCACAAAAAAAATCAGTGAGAATGTTTGTAAAAATGAAATCTTTGTGTTGATAAGTTGTCCTGTTGTTCGTACAGTTCTGATGGATAGATGGATGCAGTTGAGTTTCATGAGTTTATTTTTCTATGTTTGGATTAGATTTAAAAGTTAGAAATATAGAACTAATGTTTGTTGTGAGATTTTGAGGGATGATTTTTGTTTTGACCTCGAAAAATTTATGTTCTATTATTTGGGGGAAATTTGCTTGAGTAATGATTGATTAATTGGATGGAGAAGATAAAAAAGAGATGTAGTATTAGGGTGGAGATTGTAGTGGAATTTAAAACGGGACATTTATGATCCGAAACGAACGAGGATTTGGCATTTTGAAGTCTTAAATCCAATCGGGGAAAACCGTTCCAAACACCCCCTATTGTAAAATAAGCTGTTGCAGTTCCTTATTTAAGACTTATTTGAAGGATATGGTTCATCTTCAACTGGATTTATTATATCTTAGCCATCATACAACTGAAAGTGGTTGAATGTTCTTTTCATACTTTTTGTGAATCTTGAAAATCAAAAATCTGGATGAGTGAATCCCATATCTAACATACAGGGGCTTTTGTAACCTTGAAAAAACATGGCCATATATATACAACTTTCTGCTGAGAAGAAGAAAATCATGAAATCTTATCCGTATGTTTTAACTGTTAAAGTTATTTCGTCTAGATTGTTCTTTAATATACACATGTCTTTTTGTTGTTTTTACCAGTGTGTGGAATTTTTTCTAAGATCTTGCATCCTGTTAGTTGTTCACACTAATAGATGTTCTTGTCCCTATTTCTATAAATATATTTACGCGTTTCTTTTTGGAGGGTGCGGATGTGATTGTTATCCTATGTAGCTTGATTAGTGATGCTAATAATTTCCATATTAGCGATTAAACGATCCATGCCCTTTTTTCTCAGTAGCTATCTGAAGGCCCGTTTGGTGCTTGAGGAAACCAACTTGATATGGACCCAGACGAAAGCCTATGTGCAGAACCATGGGGGAAGTCATCATCGGGGTGTGAATCACATCCAACGTTCACAAATTTTGACAGCTCATCATTTCAAGATTATGGAGTAAGGATTGATCAACAGTTTTGTGGTATGAATCCACCATTTGGAGCTGAAAGTTCGGTTGCTTGTAACATGAATAATGGTAAGGAGATATGTGAGGGTCATCAATCAAATAATACGCAAGATTGGGATCCGAGAGAAATGCTAAACAATCTCTCGTTTTTGGAGAAAAAGATTCACGAGCTCCAGGATCTGGTGCATTTAGTTGTCGGGCGCAGAGGCCAAGCAACGGGCCGGCCCGATGAAATCTTGGTTCAGCAACAGCAGCTCATCACAGCTGACCTGACTTCAATTATAGTTCAGTTGATATCTACTGCAGGCAGCCTTTTACCGTCTGTAAAAAACACTCTTTCCTCTGAAAGTTCCGTTTCCCAGCTGAGGCGATTTAGTGAAATGACGAATCAGCCCTCGGATAATGTTGTTCTTCAGCACAACAATGCAAACAAGGTGGAAAATCAGTTTGATCCAAAGGGTATTTTGGGAACCGAGCAAAACTTCCCCGTCGAAGACCACGATATGAAAAGTGACGATGATGCTGACGAAGGAGAGAACCTCCCTCCCGGTTCTTACGAAATTCTGCAACTCGAGAAAGAAGAAATCCTCGCTCCCCACACACATTTTTGCACGATATGTGGCAAGGGGTTCAAAAGAGACGCCAATCTACGAATGCACATGAGAGGCCATGGCGATGAGTACAAAACTCTGGCTGCTCTAGCAAAGCCCCACAAAGAATCCACCTCCGAGCCGATTCTTATCAAGAGGTATTCTTGCCCTTATATCGGATGCAAACGTAATAAGGATCATAAGAAGTTTCAGCCTCTAAAAACAATCTTGTGTGTGAAAAATCATTACAAGAGGACTCATTGTGACAAGAATTACACGTGTAGCCGTTGCAACACAAAGAAATTCTCGGTGATGGCTGATTTGAAAACTCACGAGAAGCATTGTGGGAGAGATAAATGGCTTTGCTCGTGTGGGACGACGTTTTCTAGGAAAGATAAGCTTTTCGGTCACATTGCTCTCTTTCAAGGCCATACACCGGCTATCCCTGAAGGATCATCTGGACCTCCTGATCGAGGACAATGCATTGAAGCAACTAATAAAGTCGAAGAGATGGAATTTAGCCAAAATATTATGGATGTAGAAGGGTGTAGAGTGGATCCCGCGAGTTTTTTCTCGCCTTTAGGTTTTGAGACGAGTAGCATGGACGATTTTCATGAATTTCCTCGACCTCCATTTGAGGACTCGGAAAGTTCCTTCTCGTTTCTGTTAACTGGCTCGTGTGATTACCCTAAGAAGACTAGGTATTGTAATGGCTCAAATGGCTTGGAGTAGGTCGATTTTTATGATGTAGTTGTTCTTTCTGAATGCTTAGTTCATTGACATTGAATAAAATTTTCATTAACAGCATTGTATGTAAGAACATCATTCCATGTGTTATTTGTTATTAATGAAAATCTATGGGATTTTTGGTCCCTAAAGTTGATGTCCAGTTTTGGTCCTATCGGGGTGTTATATTTAAATTTCAGGGATAAAAATGATATTATTATTATATTAAGTAAAAAAACCTTTTGAAATAATTACATTAACACTCCCGAACAGTTGATGAGTCTGTCAGCCAATGGAGGGCAACTAATGATGGGATTGAATATGAGGGGAAAATTATACTTTCATGATTAAATTTAATAGTGAGTGAAAGAGGGAGATTAAAAATGGAAAAAGATAACGGTTTTAGGAATAAAAAATGATATTAACCCAAAATCTTCCTACTGCTCACTTGCAAATTCTTATCCTTTCAATTTGAAATTGAGAGAGAAACATTCATATTTGTGAACAAAATATTTAGACAATGTCCTAACAAGAAGATCATAATTTAGATTTTCGCAGTTTGTGATAAGAATCCACCATCTCCAAGGCCACGTACCGTTCCATCCGGAGTTAAGGCATACCGGCCCAAGTTCGACTACATGTTCGGCTCGATTACTTATCAAACAAGCTTGAACAACTACATGTTTGACTCGAATCGACTCATTTACAGCCTTACTTGAGATCCATAATAAAGCTTCCATTCTCCTCCGTTTCCACGAAGAAATGAGACTCGTCTACGAAACTATAAAACACAACTTGTAATGAAAGCCTCAGAGTCAGTACTACTCTCACTCTCGATCTCGTCCAAACACTCGTGCTCATGCCCACGAGTTTTCATTCGGATCATACGACTCAAAAGCACTATATATTTTTATAGCACGGATTGTAGTCTCGAAAACCAGAAATTTTTTTCCCCATATGGGGTAGGGATGGCTCTAGGTTTACCTTTAGAATAAATTGAAATTACAGAATAAGTGTGATTTTATTTGCAATTAAGCCATTAAATTATAATTATAATAATCTATTTACCCTACGAAGACTGTAAGGTACAACGGCTCAAATGGCTTTGAGCAGGTGGATTTTTATTATGTAGTTGTTCATTCTGAATGCTTAGTTCATTGTCAATGAATAAATTTCTCTTCAACGAAAATATAAGAACATGATTCCATGGAAAATCTATTGATTTCTCACTGCAGAATCTTATCATTTCAATGTGAAATTGAGAGAGAAGAAACACAATATTTGTGAACAAAGTTCGAACAATGGCCTAACAAGAAGATCCTAGTTTGTCATCAGCCTGAAGTTGGAATTGTGCAGCAATATTAACTTCAACCCCTTAGTATCTCCAGATTTTGAGGTCTTGTTAGTAGGGCTAGGATAGTAATTCTCCTTGAGCACCGTATCATCGGAGCACGACCAAGTAGGTCCAATCGGGGAACTATCGGAGTACAAAAACCTCGGTGAAAAAGGATTCACAACACTCCGACGAAATTCCTCTGATGTCTCACAAATAACACCCTGTAACAAAATATAACCATAATCAAAACCATATTATAATCTGAATTCTACTTATTTAGCCCAGGTTCCTTTTACCTCTGCCATAGCTTTGATCTTTAACGCCACATCATCGCTAAGAAGGACAAGCTGTCCGTCTGTGATTCGTCTAAACAAAAGGGCACATTCAAGAATGTGATCTGCAGCTGTTGGAGTGACGATTTCTTGTAAACTATATGGAGAGGATGGGATAGAGCCAACGGAAAAGACACTCTTGTCCTCACTGAACCAACGAGGCGAAGCAACAGCAGGCGGAGTTGGTGGGACAAGCCTGCCTTCTTCTGCTGAGCTCTGCACATGAATCCACTGTTCATTTGAAGCCATATATTCTTCAATCCAATTCAACGCTGCTGAAGCCTCTGTCATTCTTGAAAAGAAACTCGCACGTTTTATCATGCAATCGAGTTCCCTTACAACTGAGATTAAAGAAAAGGTATCATTAATTATTATGTAAAGACAAGCTATATATATATAAATATGTATGTATACAAAGATAGGGCCCATTACCAATTCTAGGAATAACCAGAGTTGTCCCTCGAAGACCTCTCAATAACTGCAATTCCTTCCTTGATTTCTTATTCAGCAGAGAAGTAGTGTCTGCTATGATGGTCCACCTGTTTTCATTCACCTTCACAGTATTTGTCTGCAGAACATTGTATAGGACATAATTTAATTTGTAAAAAATCGAGATCACAAGATATGAGAAGCTGAATAACACAAGAAAACGAGCCCGTTAAACTTACATTTGACTTGGCCTTACGATCACTGGAGTTAATAAGCAGCGGACAAAGAGGTTCCCTATCTGGTCTAGCCTTGTACACAGACTTCTTTGTCTTCAAACTGCCATGGCCTTTAGAGATGGAAAATTCTGATTTTGATTCCTGATACACGTTGCTGTTATTACCAATCTTCAAGGGAGATGGCCTATATGATTTTGGATGCTTAACTTCTCCTGATTTGGCAATGTTCTTCATTGACTTGAGAAGATGACTAGGTGGAGTCATATTCTCTTTGTCCGGTGTGAAAATTTCTTTATCCTGATCAACACTAGAGATGGGAGTGTTTGGGTTTGATTCAACCTTCAAAGTTTCTTCAAATTTGCATTTCAAAGACCTAACTAGATAGGAATCGGGGGATTTATTCTCCTTGTCGGGTGTGTAAGTTTCGTCAGTTTTATCAGAAATCTCATACTGATCCTTTAGCCTTGATTCATTTGAGCTCGTATTATTCCTTGCACAGTTTACTCTGCTTTGGCTGGTTTCAACCTTAACACTCTTAGGTTTACCTATCCTTGACCAGATGCTCAGAACTGACATTTTGTCTGAATTCATCCCAGAATACTCTTTAGCCTCTGTTGAGGGAATTTGGGCTCGTGGGGTACTGTTTTCTTTATTGCATACTTCAGGCGACTCGTTCTTCTCTATTACATATTTCTCAGCAGAAGAACCATACAAGCTCTCAGGCAATGCTGTCGTAACTAGACCCACATCAGAAAATAGCTGCTTTAGACCTTCCATATTCAGAGACTGTTCGTCATCATTTCCACTAAACGAACTAACCCCATCCTGAAATATCAAATTACAGAATATACGAATACCAGTAAATTAACAATCACAAAAACTAGCAAGATATTTTTCGTCCAAGCACATTTTTAAAATTCACCTGATCTGTTGTCCCTTCTATTTCTTCATCAGCTGTAACTGAAGTATCCAATCGACACAGCTGTCCACTGGAGAGTTCGTTTTCATTGCTGTATATTTCAGGCAAACCACTGTCCTCTACCTCATCTTCCTTAGAGAAAAGATGATACAAGTCTTCAGGCATTGGTGGTGCTATTGGGCTCGTCTTTTGCACAGTGAAACCTATGTCCTTATCAGAGAGTAGCCCTTCTTGTCCTTCCACATTATCACTCAGATCCTGTCCTTGATTTTCTCTACAAGACATGCTATCCTGATCCTGAATGATCAAATTACAAGAATATGAAAACTGTATACTCTATATCAAAGACATTATTGACATCTAACAAGATACTCTTATCAGTAAAAACTCCCAAAGCTGACCTGATCTATCACCTCATCTGTTTCATCATCGACTTTATCTAGAGCATCCAGTTGAGGCACAAATGGGTCGTCCATGTCATAAGCGCGACTCAGTGGGACCCAATTGAGTTTGTACATCCTACTTGATGCCCCAAGATGCAGCATATCACCCTCATTTAGTTTAACTCGGACCAGTGGCTCGATTCTCTTGCCAGAAACCCAAGTCCCATGCACTGAAAACAGAAATGCCAGAAATCAATTAAGGAACAAAAATGATCCATCAAACTTCAATTTGCACTGATATGCAGTATCCACAAGTCCATCACATTAGTACTTATACTGAGGTTCTGATTTGCTACATCATTGTATTATATTCTAATCAAGAAACTTAATATTTGTTGTAATCTCTAGCTGCATAGTATCATGGAAATAGAGACATTCACATAAAGCAAGAGACCAACATATAAATGACTAGATTATGTAAATTCAGAGTTTATACCTTCAAAAACTAATCAACAATATAGATAACAACGGCAAATGTATGCACATTTAAAGCTGAAAACACCCAACAACGAATCAAGAATTTTAATTAAAAGCATGATATGGACCATCACCAGAACATAACAAATGAACGCACAAAGGAGATATATTCTGTCGAGAGTTGCGATAAGAAATTTAACCTAAAATTGCGGATAAACTGAAAAACCCTAAAATTATCCAAAATTCAGGAAATTGTCCATAGCCAGAACATAACAAATGAACGCACGCATACGAACATTGCGAGAAGATCCTAACCTAAAATTGCCAATAATCTGAAAAACCCTAAAATTATCCAAAATTCAGGAAATTGCATATCGCCAGAACATATCAAATCCATACCCTAACAGAGATGGAGAGGGAGAGAAGAAATTGAAAAGAGGAAAAGCGTTTACCAGAGGACAAATCAGTGACGAAAAGAGATCGAGAAGAGGGTTTAGAGTGAATGCGGAGGTGAAATCGGCTGATACTCGGATGCTCCAACTTTATGTTACAGTCTGGGTGCCTTCCAACCACCAATGTCTCTTCAATTTCCGATCCTCCATCAAAAGAAAAAGAAGAAATTGAAGGAGGTTTATCTAAAACAAAGATGTTCTTGAGAATGAAATTGTTTTTCAACACTGTGAACACTGGGATTTCCCTCTCCTTCGGTTTCATTTGCTCTTGGATCTCATCCATTGCAGGAAAGTGAGGGATGGACGATGAATTTAATGGCTAGTGTGTGTGGTGTGCGTGAAGTTGGATTCTGAATCTTGATTTTTGGTTTCTTGAAAGAGGAGAGAAGAGGATAATAAATGCAAAGAGGAATTTGAAATTGATTTTTGAAAGGGTTACCGTTGGAGAATTTATGACTTATGACTTATGAGTGCTATTTTTCCGCCGTAACAAATTCGTTTTCACTGTTATGTATGAAGTTATTACTGTTTCAAAAAAAAAGTTATTACTGTTAGGGCGCGATTATTTACACTCACGAAATTGCTTAGTTCATCTACTTTTTTTTAATGCTTAGTTCACCTACTTTATTTTTAACAATTTTTTTAATGAAAAATATTAATATACTGCTTTTATAATTAAAAAATAAACGTAAATTTACTAAATACACTTCCTCGATTTCACATTAAAATCTCTTGCTCTTCATTTCTTTTTCAACACCAGAAAAAAAAATATAAACCTTAAGATGCTTTGAAATTGGAAGACGAGGAATATTCGTGAATTAAATCGAATCACAAAAATTAATTACTTTGAACAAAAATTCATACACACGAATTTAATCAAATTACAAAAATTAATTACTTTGAATTAAAATTCATAAACAATACTCATCTGTGTTCGTTCTTTTTTAATGGGATTTACAACAACAGTAATCCAAAATAAATTCAAAGTATCTTAAGGTTTATATTTTTTTTTTCTGGAGTTAAAAAAGAAATGAAGAGCATGAGATTTTGATGTGAATGTGAAATCGAGGAAG
Source organism: Stenogyne calaminthoides (assembly GCA_037126765.1). NCBI lineage: Eukaryota > Viridiplantae > Streptophyta > Magnoliopsida > Lamiales > Lamiaceae > Stenogyne > Stenogyne calaminthoides. The sequence continues at coordinate 25,521,137 of JBBCBC010000029.1, read as the reverse complement.
TGTACATAGTAAATTTATGTTTATTTTTTTAATTATAAAAACAGTATATTAATATTTTTTATTAAAAAAAATTGTTAAAAACAAAGTGGGTGAACTAAGCAACAAAAAAAAGTGGGTGAACTAAGCAATTTTGTTGGTGTAAGTAGCCGCTGCCTATGTATATTTATACTTTCGCGTGTAACTTTAGTTATATATACAATCTTATTTGTATTTATTAGTAATTTGCATAAAAAGTTTGTATTTGTTATAATTTTTCCTATATAAATTTAGAAAGAATTATGCGTAACAGCATAAGGCTTGATTTTTAGTGAAAACAGTTTATATCAACAAAACAAAATCGTGATCTTTAATAAAATAATATGTATACTATTTAAAATACACATAAATTACTTGTTGCATGCAATCAAGAATATTTTCGTGACAAATTATGCTCATAACATACGTACAATAGGCAAAGCTATCATATCATACTTTCCTTCCCAAATAATATATGTAATAGCATATATAAACAAATACAGCAATACGTACAACATATTTAGTTGATATGTATTAAAAAAAATAAAAAAAATTGATAGCTCTCGTAATTCACTCTTCCTTATTAAAAGTCAAAATGTGTTTCACAGTATATTTTGAAGCGTAACGCTCCTGTGAATTAGGTCTATACATAAATTTTATCACCGTTATGTATAAAATTATTTTCTCCATTTTATTTTTTATTATCCATTTACTGTAAGAACAAAGATTTTAAAAAATAATAATATTAAATTGTGTAAAGTGGATAAAATGGGTTTGATGGAGAGAAATAATAGTATTAAATAGTATCGAATGTTGTTTTATTGTCTTATTTGAAAATGGATAAACAAAATTAAGACGATTATTTATGGAAAGTGGATAATCAAAATCAAGATGGAAGGGGTATCATTTTTATACACAAGAACTTTCACCGTTTAAAAATATAAAGTATTTTTAAACAATTAATTTTGTGCATAGCAGTGATAATTATTTTTTATGCATAACATTGATATTCATAAAATCTCTAACTATTTAAAATTATAAAATACTTATACATAACAATAATAATTTTATATATAATAATGATAAAGTTCATTTATAGACCTAATCTACAATATTACTCATACATTTAAATGCGATTAACTGTTTTTAAATATGACATTTTTTCTTTAAAAAAATAAAAATTAAAGAGTAATTCTTTGGTGAAACTTATTTTGTTGGGGTTATACTGGAAAGTATGCTTTTACTTTGTATAACCAAACTGAATTTCTGTCTTATTTACTGAAATAAATTATTTATCACTGATGCTTTAAATATCATTGAATGTTACATATATTTACTGCATAACTGTTCAATAAATAGTACGTGTTACATTGTAGTTAATTTAGTGATACCAGATCACAGAAGATTAAATTAACAGTCTCTTGTAACTAAAAGTACGCTGTTCACGACTTAGATGGAAATGAACAATCCATCGTGAAAGGTTAAAGTGCAAGACTCAGATTGACTTGTCTTGACCAATAGATTACACTAGTGCATGACTGATGCACTGAATATGACGAGGATAAATTCTTCAGCACTGAATTAGGAAGAATTAGACCTCAGTGGTTCGTTATTTCTTAATCTTCGTCCCTTAAATAGGATCGTGTGTGGTTAGTAATTATTGCTTTGACTTATGACGGGTAGAGAATCAATGAGATTCAATACCTTATATCTTGGGCAATATTATTGGTCACATGCGATTGCTAAGATTTAATACGAGGAATCGTGTGCAAGTACGCTTGTTCGATTTGCCCCCTTAGGAGGTTCATAAGATTTATCATACCAAATCTTGCAAGTGGAATTAGTTTCCGGTATGGATAATAATGTTGAACCGTTTCTTGACCAAGGACAAAAAATATTAATTAAAGGAAAGTTGTTTCAGTGGCTTGAATTAATTAATGGGTTGAATAATCTTAAACACGGGAAATAATAATCGGGAGTCATATTAACAGTAATATGAGTTAAGATGGATAGTGCAATATTAATTATGTAGTGATATTAATGAATATTTATGGGCTTGAATAATATTGTGGCTCAATGTTAGATATTCAAAGTCCATTAGAAGGTTCAATCTTAATTCTCCTAAAGGCCCCTCAAGTAGCCCAAACATAATGTCCAATAACTGAAAAAAGTGTTTAAAATAAAATAAATTATGGTTGCTTATTTTTTCCAATTTTTCGAAAAATACAAATAAAAGAGGGGAAATATTTTCTTTGAATTTTGTTATGGAATGAGGATAAATATTCTTGGAATACAAGATTATCTTATTAAATTCAAGAAATCTCCTATTTGGCTATTTATTGGGAAATTTCAAAAATTATGAGAAATAAAGGGAAAGAAAGATTTTCTTTAAAAGATATTATGGAAGATATATATTTATGGAATACAAGTATATCTCATAAATTCAAGAAGATCCAAATCTTGGAATCTTTATCCTAAAATTTCGAAAATACCATAACAATAAGAGAGTGAGATTTTTATGGAAAATTTTAATTAAGGAGAAAAGAATATATGAGATATATATTCAAGATTTCTTGGAGATCAAGAAAGAGATTTTCTCTCTCTTTTTTCCTAGCAAAAAATCGGCCACCACCCTCTTATAAATAGGGGATAATTTTTTTCATCCCCAAGTGCAATTTCATGTGTTGAAAAAATTGGAAATCCACAAAGGTGGTGCAACATAATTTTATTTTTCCCATTTGTTAAATTGTTCGCGAGTTCCTACCACCGGATTGTTGAACATGGATAAGGGAATACTTGAGAAGGTCTTTTGGTGTGTTCGTGTGAATGGGATCCATCTTCTCAACGGTTGTCACTCCGAGAGGTTAGTTCATGTAAACCCGTAGCAATTCCGCATGCATAGGATTTATGTGAACTGTTTATATGCATGATTTGTTGTTGAATTATTATTTGAATTAATATATGATTAATTCATGCTAGTAATAATTGTTAGAATTAAATTTGTATTTAAATATTCATCCCGAATAGATTCGGACAATTAATTCCCCAACATATTTGTAGTATGAAATTTATACCATTACACTTACAAAATAATATAATTATATTTATAAACTAAAATTATAATATTAAATGTTATTATTATTAGTTTATAAAAATGGGACATCAATTTATAAGTGTAATAATAAAATATTCGTACAATAAATAAGTTTCACGAAAAAGTTTGTGAATATCAAATGTTAATTATAATGCAATTTCATTGACCAACATAAACATAGAAATTCTTCCAAAGTTTGAGCCCAAAATAAAATTTTATTTCAAGAGGGTTAAACTTAAAATACGCTCTGTCATATATTTCCTCACACTCATCTCCCCATTTGTGTTTAGCGCACCTCACAAAGCAATTGATTAAGAGTAGGTCTCATCTGCACCGTGCACTCATAGTGCATTTTAGAATCATGCAATTTGTTATACTGAAAAATGTAATTTATTTACACTGAACCGTGTAATTATTTTTCCATATTAATAGTTGAGCGATTCAGTGTAAACAAATTGCATCTTCGACATAACAAATTACATGATTCTAAAATACACTATGAATACACGATGCACTTAGGTGCATACAAGACTTAGCCTTTGATCAATCCCACTAAATAGCCCGCCAATGGGTATCTTTGTTTCGGGACTAGCCCTTTAGATTTTGCAATTCCAAAACTCCCTTAGTAAAAGAATATTATAAAAGAATTAATTTTACACCTCTTTATAAATTCGAAGATAAGCTAAACCTTTTTTACATTTTTATTTCGAAACTTAAAATAAGAATTTCAAGATTTTATAAATTCAACTCTACTCTATCATCTACCAACCACTCTCCTTTTTATTCTCCTAATATATCATATTATTTATAATTTTATTCTCTTAATACACTAATAATAATAATAATACTATAATAATAAAATTCCATCACTCAATCCTATAAAATCCTAAAATATATACATATTTTAACTATTTTTCAGAATTTGTAAATACTTCGATTTCAAAGTCTAATATTTCTCCCGCCTACTATAATCTCCTAATGTATGTTTTAAGACGCGGAGATCAGGACGGGGATGGGCTTCCTTCCATCCTTTCTACTTTTTGAATTTTCACATTTCATCCTTCATTTAAATACACATTCACCCCTAATATACCGCTACACTTTAAAACTATCACATCACTATTATTTTTATTTCTTATACAACAATTCATCATATCTTCTACTTTCTACTTTCCTTTCACTTTTCTTTTATATAATTATTACTCTACTAACTAACAATAACAAAATAATACATCATCATCATTAAAATGTGTTGATTTGATATAAAACTTTATTTACTTTTATCACATTCAACACAAAACAAACAAAAGTTACTATTCATAGACTTCATCCACCTTTTTTCTCCATCCGGATTTATTGAATCCACCCATCCACCTTTCTCACCCTCAATATCAATTCATCAATATCACCTAAATAACGTGGTTCGGCGATGGTGACAGTAATTTGGCGGTGACCGGAGGTCCAACGATGGCTCGACATTGAAAATTAAAATATAAATATTGTTAATAGCATTTAAATAAAATTTATTTATCTCGAAATTCTTAAAGCAATTATAAGCTCTATTATTCTAACACTTTAGGAAATAATAAGTTTTTGTAAACTTACAACGCATAAGCTCTTGAAATAATTATTTGAAATAAGCTAAATTTATTTAAATGAATACATACTGATAAAAATAATTATATTAATGCCCAATCAGTAGTCCACTATTTTTTTTTTTTTAGAAATCTAACAGCTGGACAGAATTTGAAAAAAAAATCAGTTATTCACTAGCCATTTTACTCAAATCACTAATTGTTGACTGGTTTTGCCTTTTTTGTGTTGATTAATTTGACAAAAACTTGTATGTAATATTGCATACAAGTGATATGTGGAATTGAGTTTTTTTTTTCTCGCTGTCAGGGGAAGCGAGTTTTAGGGCAGATTGTTGGTGGGCCAATGGGCTTCTTTATTTTCTTCCTCCCGCGCGCAGACGGAGGTGGTCAGATTTCCTCTTCTTCCTCTTCTCTTCTGGCGAATTTCGTGGGCTTTCTTCTTCCTCGTTTGTGCCCTAATTTTCTTTTTTCGCTCCGATGTCATTCAATTTGGATTTCGATGTGGATTCTACAAGGATAAGAGAGAATATGTATGTGATGTTTGGATTACCCCTCAACACAAAGTATGTGATGTTTGGATTACCCCTCAACACAAAGTATGTGATGAAATTCAGATCATTCTGCACTCTTTTTCACGCTGTTCTGTAAATTTGTAATTTTGGACTGAAGATTTTTTTTGCGTTTGTACTGCTTTTTGTTCATGTAGTAACACTCTTTTTCTCATATGGTAACACTCTTTTTGTTCATGTAGTAACACATCAAATTGTTCTTTAAATCTGTAATTTTGGACTGTGATTTCTTTTCGCGCTTGTACTGATTTTTGTTCATGTGGTAACACGTTTTCCTTCATATAGTAACACTTTTTGTTCATGTAGTAACACATATTTTTTTAGTAATATGTAACACTGTTCATATATCGTCGTAATACTATGTGAATACTACTCATGTGTTACCATATGAGTAATAATGTGTTACCATGTGACCCATGTTACGTTATGAATATTTATGTGTTACGATATGTTTAATTATGTGTTACGTAAAATATGAAATTTTTCAATATAACAGTGTAGTAACACTTGTACATAAATGTAGTAACACGCAAAAATTTGACAAATTTTTTTTTTCAATATAACAATGTAGTAACACTCATATATAGATATAGTAACACACTAAAAATTTTAAAAAGTAAAATTATGTGTTCAGTAAGAATCAAACCTGCGACCAAACATATTAAGAGCAGACATAAACCGCTAAGCTATAACACACAATCAATAATGATATGCATCTGTTAATATATATCCACCCTGTTCGCCCAACCCACAACCTGCCCACGCTGCCGGTCCCGCCCGCGCCCGCATGATCCGACCCGACCCGTGCGGCTAACCCCGCGAATTTCAGCTTAAATTACTTTAATTATGATGTATTACAAATATCCATAGTGTGCAATATTTCACAAAAAGAGTTTCTCGATTAATTTAGTGGACAATACATAGCTTCCTTTTATTCCCATTCTTTTAAGGTTTATTTCCTACCTTTGTTCTTATAGGAAGTGTTTAGATATTCAAAATCAATTTGGCATATTATGTGTGGTGTACGTATATGTATAGAATACAGTAAAACCTCTATAAATTAATAACTTTGGGACCGGAGAATTTTATTAATTTATAGAGATATTATTATATCGATAAATTAATAATTTATTAATTTAAAGAGGTTTTAATGTATATGCACAGTTGACCTTCAAAGTTTCAAATTCTTTGAATAACTTTAAGTATACATGCATAGTTATTGATGAAAATTAAGTTAAAATACAAATGTACTAGTAGAATTCCATGAATACAAACTCACGTAGAAGTTGGAATGACTTGTTTAAATTAATTGGTTTTGGAAAATACAAAAATATGGTTCATTGGACTAACATTTGTGCATTGAATCATGGATATAAATCAACACTATATATTTATCCATTGGAATCTTGGTAAATCACACACACAAAAATGGTCACTCATCTAAAAGGAATTCAAAAATCAACAATGACCAACCAACAACGAAAGATGTTACGTGAGTATAAGAGAGATCAACCTAGATGCACTCAGAATGATTTGGTGAAATGGGTTGAAAAATCTTTCAATTTGAAAGTTAGCCAAGCAACAATTTCGAACACTCTTAAGAGATCTGCAAAATTCCTATCATCTGACTTTGAGAAAGGTGGGTCGTCTAAGCGTCAGAAATCAGCCAAGTATCCCGACCTTGAGAAGGTTGTTTATGAGTGGTTTTTCCAACATCAAGAGCGTGTGAATATAACCGGGGAGCTAATCTTAGAGAAGGCGAATGAGGCGCTTAAGCTTTTACATCCAGAGGATCCCGCAGATCATCGCCTTTCACAAGGTTGGCTTGAGAAATTCAAATCAAGGCATGATATCAAATCATATCGCCGTTTCGGAGAGAGTGGATCAGTCGACATGCATGATATGGAGAATAAATTGGAGTCCATTAGGGAAAAAATTGATCAATTTCCAAGGAAAGATGTTTTTAATATGGATGAAACTGGTTTGTTTTACAGGTTACAGACTGATCATTCACTTGCAACAAAGCAACTTGAAGGTAGAAAACAAGATAAGGAGAGGTTGACAATTGTTATTTGTTGCAATGAAGATGACTCTGAAAAAATTCCTCTATGGATTATTGGTAAGTATGCAAAGCCCCGTTGTTTTAAGAATGTCAATATGAATAACTTGAACTGTCAATACCGTGCTAATAAGAGAGCTTGGATGACTGGAGTGCTTTTCGAAGAATATGGTCGTTGGCTGGATGAACAAATGCATGGAAGAAAAATTCTTTTGGTAGTCGATAAATGTCCAGCTCATTCAAACAATATTCAAGGTTTACGAAACATCGAGTTATTTTTCCTACCCCCAAACATGACCTCAAAAATTCAACCATGTGATGCCTGCATAATAAGAGCCTTCAAAATGTATTACCGCAAAAGATTTTACCGTAAGATTTTGGAAGGCTATGAGTTAGACATACCATCTACAGAAAAGATCAATGTTTTAGATGCTATCAATATGGCAGTGTCAGCTTGGACCGAAAATGTTCATCAAGAAGCAATAGTACATTGCTTTCGACACTGCAAAATTCGCTCGGAAAATCAAAGCGACTCAAGTGCAAATGATGCAACTCCTGGAGAAAATATTCGTGAGCTTGAGAATTTGATCACCGGTATGCAATATCACCACAAAATGGATGTGAATCAATTGCTCAACTTTCCGGGTGAAAATAATCAATGTCACGAAGTTCAGAGTTTAGAAGAGATAATGGCCGATATCATTCATAATCCGGAAGATGATGAAGCAGAAGGATAATTCAATAGCTTTGGAACCGATCACTCTAAAAGAAGCATTGCAAGCATCAACAACTCTTCTTCATAATTTTTGTTCATAAAGACGAGAAGATAACGCCACAACTATTGAGTGCAGTAAGGAGATTTAAAGATGAGATCAACATAGATTTGAAGTTCAAGAAAAAACAAGTTACAATAGATTCTTATTTTACTAAATTGTCTTAAGAATATTCAAGTGCATCATATATATGTATATGAATTATTTTTAATAATTATTAATTTATAGTTTCGTCGGGACCAATATATATACACTGAGATCTCAAAAAAATTATTATCTTATAATTTTATTGATTGAGTCTCAAATTTGTACTGGTTCCAACTTAGGACCGGACAAATTATTAGTTTTAACGAGGTTATTAATTTATCGAGTATTAATTTAACGGTTTTAATGTACTTAATTTCTAGAGAGAGTGATATGTTATCACTTATCAGCCAAAGTATCGGACAAAATTCCAGCGAAAAAAAAGCAGGTGATGAAGGAGATTTCTTGCATTCTGTCCTTGGCTTTTATCCTCTTACTTTCATTTAAAATTACCAAACTCTCCTCATCCACAACAGATGAAGTTGCACTCTTGGCCTTCAAAAACGCAATCAATTTTGACATGAGAAAAAAAGGTTTTTGGTCCCAAAAAAATTTAATGTCCAATTTTAGTACCACAATTAAATGAATTGTCCAAATTTGGTCCCATTTTCATCGAAAATTTGGAAAAAATGTTATTTTCGATATCATGCAAGTCAGGTGCCGGTAAAATTTAGTTGTTATTACATTTACAGATTTTAAATTTTAGTTTTGATTAGAATTTATTGAATTATTTATACATGTGTAGTTTAATTGATTGAAAAACGTAAACAAATAAAAAGAAATAAATAGCTAGCGTTCATTTCATCGAGGGTATAGAGAATCCCCAAATTTTATAGGCATATGACTTGCACGTCATCAAAATGGCGTTACTCGTGATTTTTCGACAAAAATGGGACCAAAATTGGACAATCAATTTAGTTATGGGATTAAAATTGGACAACTAAATTTTTTGGGACGAAAATTGGACAATAGATAAGTTATGGGACCAGAAAACTTTTTTTCTCTAATCTAATCGACCCTCATGGTCTTCTGGGCAAGAATTGGTCAACCAACACTCAGTGTGTGCAACTGGATTGGTGTCACTTGCTGCGTCAACACTCAGATGGTAACGATCCTAAATCTTTCCCGTTTTGACCTCGGAGGAACCATTGCTCCACATATTGAAAACCTCACGTTTCTCCGATCAATAGACGTTAGCTTCAACAAATTCCATGGCAGCATCCCACCTGAAATTGGAAGTTTAAGCAACCTTAAGTATTTATATATCCTTGGAGTCAAACTACTTGAAAGGTATATATATATGTTTACAGAAAATATTCACAATCTTTCTTTGAATTGAATCATCTGTGATATCTAACAATTAATATACTTTGGAAGCATATAGTAGGATGATCTAGATTATCTTGTTGGCCAAGTGATTTCCAGCATTTTTTTTTTGGTTCTTCTTCTGATCTTATTATTGATTTGTTTGGTTTATTAAACGGTTTGGAAATCTTACTTTTACAACCCGGCCAGTTACAACAGGTTAATAAACTGGTTGAGACAGACATGATTCTTTTCTCTCAGACATTTTAATTGAAAACAGGATAAGTTATCTAATGGAAAATGAATTTAATGATAGGTGAATTACTTCTGCCATTCCTGGTGTGGTTCGCGGTGAAGGACAATAACTTGTCAGGCTCCATCCCATCTTCCATTTTTGAAAGTATTAGAGCTTTCAGTCAATCAGTTTGACGGCACTCTTCCTTCAAGCATGTGGAATACACTTGAAGAGCTTCGCTTGTCATATAACAGTTTCAGTGGCCTCATTCCGAGCTCCATTGTCAATGCTTCCAAGCTTACTGTCTTGTCTGAACTATTTTAGTGGCTCCGTACCCGATTTTGGTCATCTCAGACTCCTGCAGATTCTAAGCATTCGTGGAAATAACTTGACTGCAGCTGACTCCACCACTCAGGATCTCCGATTTATCTCCTCATTCACTAAGTGTCCATATCTCCGGTTTTTGGACGTATCAGAAAATCCACTCAATAGTGTTCTCCCTGCCACTTCAATTGGCAACTTATCCACTTCTCTTATCCATTTTAGGGCAGGTGGATGCAACATCCATGATGTTATTCCTCCGGAGATTGGAAACTTAAGCAGTTTAATAGCATTGTATTTGTTTGATAATCAGATGATAGGATCCATTCCATCAACAATAGGAAAATTAAAGAAACTCCAACTCATGTCCCTTGGCAATAATCATTTGCAAGGGTATATCCCTCATCATCTTTGCCAAATGAATAATTTGGCAGAGTTGGACTTGAGTGCTAATACATTCACTGATTCCATACCAGCATGCTTCGGCGTGAAGTAAAATCCTTGAGAAAGATAAATTTAGGATCCAACAAACTGACTTCCACCATACCTTCCAGGTTTTGGAATCTTAGGGAACTCTTGATTCTAAACTTGTCGTCAAACTATTTGTCAGGAAACCTTCTATCTCAAATCGGAAATCTGAAGGCAATCTTTGAAATGGACTTGTCCACTAATCACTTTTCAGGTGATATTCCAAGCTCATTATCCGGCTGTCTATCATTACAAACTCTATCTTTGTCGCATAATATGTTTAGTGGATCTATCCCTCAATCCTTGGTAGTCTCATAGTCATAGGCTTGGTAATATTGGATTTCTCCAATAATGATCTCTCTGGATTTATACCTGATTCCATGGAACAACTCCACTATCTCAAATATTTCAACGTGTCTTACAATAGTTTGTACGGGGAGATTCCGAACAAGGGCACTTTCTTTAACTTCAGTGCAGAATCATTTGTGCACAACTCTGCTCTGTGCGGTTAGGCAAGATTTCTAGTGCCACCCTGCTTGAAGAATCATGCAAGAACAGGATCAAGATCAAGGCCAAGATTAAAGGATATTGTTCGACTGATGGTGTATATTGTGGCCTCTCTTGTAGCAGTTATCATTTGGGTGATTGGCATATTGTTGTCCATAATATTTGTGATCATAATGAAGAGACAGAGAGATGCAAGAACACAACCTCGTTTAATTGATCATGATGCTTCACTAGGTGTTTCTTGGAGGATAATTTCCTACAGAGAGCTCGTGCAGGTAATGAGTGAATTCAATGAAACGAACCTACTTGGAGTAGGAGGTTTTAGCTCTGTATATAAAGGGACATTGCCAGATGGATTGGATATTGCAGTCAAAGTGTTCCACTTGGAAAGAGAAGGAGATATAGAAAGCTTCGACACTGAAACTGAAATATTGAACTCCATACGCCACAGAAATTTAGTTCGTATGATCGGTTGTTGTATTAATCAATAGCTCAGAGCCCTTATTCTTAAATACATGCCGAATGGGAGCTTGGAGAAATGGTTATATTCCGACACCTATGGTCTGGATATTGTACAAATGCTAAATATAGCAATAGATGTTGCGTTAGCCTTGGAATATTTTCACCATCATTATACATTCCCTGTTGTGCATTGTGACATAAAGCCGAGTAATGTTTTGCTGGACCAAGACATGACTGCTCATGTTGCAGATTTTGGAATTTCCAAGCTATTTGAAAATGGAGAATCTGTGGTTCAAACTAAAACGTTGGCCACTATTGGTTATGAAGCACCAGGTGATGTATATCTATATGTATTAAAAATAAACAGATCTAGCTGTTTTTTCCTCCATGATTTGATAATTTTTTAACATATCAAATATATTTATTAAAAACACAATATTCAGCTTTATTTCTTAACCATTTGATGATGTTGTAAGAACTTGCAATGCTAACAGAGTATGGATCCGAAGGAAAAGTTTCGACAAAGGGGGATGTACACAGCTATGGAATAATGTTACTGGAGATTTTCACGAGGAAGAAGCCGACAGATGATATGTTTGATGGGGATATTGGGTTAAAGGAGTGGGTGAGTGAAGCAGTAGAAAGAAATGCAATTAGTGAAGTCCTAGATCCTGCTTTGGTTTTGCAGGAGGAATGCATCTTGTCTATTTTTGATTTGGCGATGAAATGTTTAGCCGTTTCACCCAGGAGTAGAATCAACATGATAGAAGCAGCCGCCGCGTTTCAAAAGATCAAAAATAAATTTTGGAGCTATAACAAGCAGCTGACACAAAATTCCAGCCCCTATTATAGTATTGCTGGGAGCTCCCCAGCCAGTTGAATGTGAGTTTTGATTTTGTGAAAAAATATATATATGGCTCCAACAGTACTCATTTTTATTGATGATTGCTGCCCATTTTTGTGTTGTGTGTGATGGATCTTCTTTGCATCTATTTTTCACTGAGTTTAATATTCATCACCATGTTATTTCTCATTTTAGTCCCCTCCCCTCTTTACTCTTTAGGTATTTTTTGGGTCCATTGTTGTGATAACTGATAAGTTGAAACCCTCAAGGGTTGGCCAAATGGTGTATGCTTTTCTCTAGATTTCAGTTCGAAACCCCTTAAAACAAATCAGTGACGAAAAGAGATATCGAGAAGAGGGTTTAGTGTGAAGCTGTGAAGGCGGCGATAAAATCGGCTGATACTCAGATGCTCCAACTTTATGTTACAGTTTGGATGAAAAAATATGTTTTGATAAGCATCGACTAAGCGGTCTAAAAAGCCAGAACCCGTCCATCTAGCTATTTCCGACTTCTGCACCGTTGATTAAAGGTAATAAAACATGTGAAACAGGAAATCCATTCAAACAAATTAAAGCGCGCACACACAAAAATAACAGAAGTTATTACACTCGTATTTGTACTTTTAAGCGCACTAGCTGAAATGTTATCTTTCATGTGGAAACAAAGACAACATCAAAACAAAATTTTCTAATTTGAGAAGATTACTACTATCACATTCTCAGTTCATGCCCCGCCGGGAGTTTTCCTGAGAGATGTCCGACATTTTTAGGCGGATACGGATACGGATCATTCAGAAAGATGATCCAACATTTTTGGACGGGTTGGCGATAGGTTGTGGCTCGACGGGCCCTACATTACAGGGCAACAGTGTGTGGCCGTCCATGGATAAATCATGCACAAGTAGGCCTGAGGATGCCACCATTGGAACTGCAAAAAATCCAACAAACCATAAACTGCATATTTTAATTGTAATTGAGGACATCATTTTACGCAAACACTGCACTTTAATAACAAAATACAAGATGGAAAAAAGGGTTGGGGAAAGGTGTTATATTTATATAGAGCAGTGTGGAAGAGGAAATTAATGTGGCTAATAAACCAAAACGCGTATTTCAATTGGGTACTTATCTGTATTTCATTGTTTTTAATACATGTTCAATTTTTATTAATGATAATGTCTGATGTTATTTATTACATTTGTCATGTACTACCTCCATTTTTAATTAGATGTCGTTTTAGTCTTTTGAAATAATTTTAAAATAGATGTCGTTCTGAGATTTTCTCCCACTTTATCTCATATTTACCCTTAATATGATAATTTCAAATTTCCTATTAAAATATTATGTGTATATTTTTTTCACTCAATAACAATTGTTGTTAAAAATATTTAAATAATATTAATTAAGGTTAATTTTAGAAAAAAAATATGTCCTCATTTTTTCTTAAAAATCCCAAAATGACACCTATTAAAAAATGGAGAGAGTATTAATTAAAAATAGTGCAAAAAGGGATACTCCTTCTGTTGACTTTTGTATCCTTATATTTTTTACTACCTCCATCCCATTAGTTTTCATAGTTACTTTTTGTTCGTGTTTTTGTGAGCGATTTTTGTATTAGTAATTGAAATGATAAAGTGAATTTTAAGGATAGGTATAATAAATGAATCCCTACTTTATTATACCCAGCTTTAAAAGTCATTTTATCATCTCAATTATTAATACTAAACTCGCTCACAAAAACATGAGTCAAAAGTAACTGTGAAAACTGATTTGGGACGAAAGGAGTATTAATTATCGGTTTGGTTTTCAGTAACACAATAGTGTAACATCTCTTGTAACACCTATTAAAGTTTGACATGTGTAATATAGAAAATATTATTTCTTAATTAACTTACTTTAATCATAGTTACCAAAATAAAATTCAGAAAAATCTTATTTTCTCTCACCATATCTATATCCTATTTTCTCTCTATCTCTTCTCACTTCTCACTTCTCACTTCTCACTTCTCACTTCTCACGTCTGCTTCTCTGTATCCCTCGCGAGAATATGACTTATGTGGGTGCAAAAGTTGCTCTATTGTATTAGTGATTAAAAAATTACATGGGTTCATATTTAGATGCCTTTAAAAATAATTACGTAGGAATACTCTGCTTTTATGATTATAAGAAATACAAATTTGGTTTATAAAAAATTAGAGATTTGTGTTTCTGTGTATTTTGTGATTCAGGGACGCAATGAGAGAGTAGCATGCGCAAGAATTGAGAAGGAGAGAGATTGAGAGAAAATATGATTTAGATACGGTGATAGAAAATAACATTTTTTTGAAATTATTTTGGTAACTATGATTAAAGTAAGTTAATTAAGAAAAATAATATATTCTATATTACATGTGTCAAAATTTATTTTAGTATTGTTAAGTGTGGATAGCTCAAGTGGTTAAAGCTCTACCACCTGAAATCTTGAGGTCCCGGGTTCGAGACACGTGTGGGGTGGTGGTCCCTCTATTGTTGGGTTGTGATTCCGGTTGCGGTGCGATCGCGGTTCCGAGTTGCAGTTTTGGGTGATCCATCTCTTGTGGTGATTGTGGTTCTAGTCTACAGCGAGATGAAATAATGTTGTCATGTGCCCCGGAGATAGAATGAATTATTGTAATTGATTATCTTAGGGAACTATTGTAATTGATTGCCTTTAAAAAAAAATTATTTTATTATTTATAGGATATATTACACTATTGTGTTACAGGAGATCACGTCTGCTATTGACATAGGGGTGCTTTGAAAATATTATAGGTGATTATAGGGGGTGTTTGCAAAAGACTGTACTTTTGAAGAATTGATTAAAATTAATGATTATGGAAAAATTGACTACTGATAGAACTTGATAGTATTTGTAAAAGAGTGACTCTCCTGTGCACCATTTGCACAAGATGCAATTGGTGCACTTGAATTCAATTTCAATTTGGATGAAACATCTACACCCTAAACACTAAATAATGAACCCTAAATCATAATCTATTTGGGCCGGGTGAACCATGAACCATTCGGGCCGAGTGAACCATGAATCACTCGGGCCGGGTTTGGGTCCGAGTCGAGAAAAAAAAAAACTTAAAACTGAAATTAAAGTTAAAAGAAAACTGAAATTGAAAAAAATAAGAAAAAAAACTTTTAAAATTAAATTGCACCAAATTGATTTGGTGCAAATGGTGCACATGAGAATTTGCCTTTGTAAAAAAATTCAAAAAAAAGTTGATAGTGTTTGCAAAATAAGTTAATACTAGTAATTAAAAAAAAGACTTATAAGCTATCAAAAGTACCCCTTAATTTTCAACTTTTAACTTATACTTTTGACAACTTATTTAATCTAATAAAAGATAAACAAAAAACTCTAAATTGATTATGCACACAATTTTAAATAATTAATTACTTATAAAATACATTATAAAATATATAGGGCATCGGTTGCATACAAGACCTATCCATAATAATCAAAATACAAAAATTACATATATATCTTTCAAAAAAAGTATCCTTAATAAAAAAAAGAAAGAAAAAAAGAGGTATATATCCCGATCATTGCCCCACTCTCCTCCATCTTGTGTTTTTTGGTTTTTTACGTTAAAGTATCTTTAAGACTTAATAATTCATTTGCTTTTGTCTTTTTTTCTGTGTATTCTTTTAGTCACTAATCGTAGCTCCACTTTAAAGTAAATAATTCACAGCTTTCTTGATTGGAATCATTTTTATCAACGTTTATTTCATAGCTTTCTTAGTTATATTTTACTCTTTCAATGGTTTTTTTTTTTTTTCATGATACCCATCTTGGTAGTACCCAGAAGTGAATTATCATATTATACACTATATGTATTAATGTGTTGTAATGTACAATACATTAAATATATAGTACAACATGCTGAAGCACTGCTGATCAGTGCCCAACAGTGTAGTTAGAAAAAATCTCTTTCAATATATTGTAGACTTCCTTATAAGTTCATATATCTAGCTCTAGAACAACTGCATAATGTTATCAAACAGTTGATGAATGGAGAATTCATGGTTTCCCTCATTAGCTTTTATCCTCTTATTTAACATCACTACACTCACCTCATCCACAACATTTTACAACTCCAACACAGACGAACTCGCACTCATCGCCTTAAAAAATGCAATCACTTCCGACCCACACGGTCATCTTACCAAGAATTGGTCGACAGACACTTCCGTCTGCAACTGGATTGGTGTCATTTGCGAAGTCGAACTTCAGAGGGTCACCGCGCTAAACCTTTCCCGTTTTGACCTCGGAGGAACCATCTCTCCACATATTGGAAACCTCACTTCCCTAATATCCATAGATCTTCGTCACAACACTTTAAAAGGTACACTCTATCATGTTTAACTTTAAAATTAAGTATTAGCTTTTGATTCAAAAAGCTTCTTAAAAGTATTCAATTTGTAACATTGTAGACTTGTAGTCCTAATACTCATTGTAAACACTCTATGTTAGTTTGGTTCAAATTCTTTAACGAGAATGGTAATGGGAACAATCGAATTTGAATTACAACGAGAATTATAGTTATATTGTCGGAGTATTAATTAATTTTCTAATCTTGGAATAAATTTGGAAAAAAATGATTCTCGGTAGAGGAATAGTGAAACGATTTATTATGGTAGTTAAATAAAAGACAAAATATAGGGTGAACAAGTTTAATGGTGAAACTGGTTAAGAAGTGTGATTTATATTACTAAAGGGTATTAGTTATATAACTGAAGAGTGTGTCTTTTTACTATAAAGAGCATTACTCATAAAAATGAAGGGTGTGACTTATATTATAGCAAAGAGTATGGTTGTGATAACTGCCGAGTGTGACTTATATTATTAAAGGGTGTAGTCGTGGTAACTGAACCAGTTTCACGGTGAACAAGTTTCACAGCATACCAACTCATAATAAAATCGGTTAACTTGATAATATATTTTGAATATCATTACCTCATCGTACATAAAGTGAATTTACTGATCATCTTTTATTCTCATTAACCAGCACAGTTAGTCTGTATTAATTTTATTCCAGGCTCCATCCCATCGTCCATCTTCAACATATCAACCTTGAAGATCTTACAACTTTCATTCAATCAATTTGATGGCGCACTTCCTCCAAACATGGGGATTTCACTTTTCAACCTCGAAAGGCTTCACATGAATGGAAACAGGCTCAGTGGGCCCATTCCAACCTCCATCACCAATTCTTCCAAGCTCACAATCCTGGAAATGGCACAAAACTCATTTACAGGCTCCATACCAAACTTTGGTGATTTGAGACTTTTACAAGTTTTAAGAATTCAAGGAAACAACTTGACTGGAACAGAGTCCTCTGTTCAGGAACTCGGGTTTCTCTCATCGTTAACTAGCTGTCGATATCTGGAGGTTCTGGAAGTATCAGAGAATCCCCTGAATGGCATTCTCCCTGCATCTACAATTGGCAACTTATCCACTTTTCTCGCCCTGTTTTCCGCAAGAAAATGCAACATCAACGGCGCGATTCCCGGGGAAATCGGAAACTTAAGCAGTTTAGCAGGGGTGTATTTGTATCAGAATCAGTTGCAAGGGCAGATACCTTATGAAGTTTGCAAAATGAATAATTTGGCAGAGTTGGACTTGAGTTCTAATATGCTGACAGGTTCAATACCCGAGTGCTTCGGCGAAATTTAATCCCTAAGAAAGATTAATTTAGGATCCAACAGGCTGAATTCCGCCGTGCCTTCCAGCTTCTGGGATCTTAATAAGCACTTGATTCTGAACTTGTCGTCGAACCATTTGATTGGCAACATTTCGACTCAAATTGGAAAGTTGAAGGCAATTTATAAGATGGACTTGTCCTGGAACCAGTTTTCGGGTGATATTCCGAGCTCGTTGGACAGTTGCCAATCGTTAGAAACTTTATCCTTGTCGAATAATATGCTTACAGGATCTATCCCTCGATCTTTGGGTAGTGTCAGAGGCTTGAGTAGATTGGATTTGTCTAGCAATAATCTCTCCGGATTGATACTCGATTCTTTAGAGAAACTCTGCTTTCTTGAGCATTTCAATGTGTCTTACAATAGTTTGGATGGGTAGATCCCGAACGGGGGTCCTTTCGTTAACTTCACAGCTCAATCATTTGTGCACAACTCTGCTTTGTGTGGTTCAGCAAGATTTCAAGTACCACCTTGCATGAAGAATCATGAAAGATCAAGATCAAGATCAAAAGATGTTCTGTTGACGGTGTACATTGTGGCATCTTTGGTATCAGCTATCATTTGGATGATCGGCATATTCGTGTCCACAAAATTCTTGTTCACAAGGGGTCGACGACAAGATTCAAGGTTTCTAGATTGTCAAACATTACTTGGTTTTGAATGGAGAAGAATTTCATTCATAGAACTCGTGCGGGCAACAAGTGGATTTAGCGTAGCGAACCTGCTTGGAAGAGGTGGTTTTGGATGTGTTTATAAAGGTGTACTCTCTGATGGATCCACAGTTGCAGTGAAAGTGTTCAACTTGGAAAAAGAAGGAGCTGCCGAAAGCTTTGACACCGAAACTAAAATATTGAGCTCCGTTCGCCACAGGAATTTAGTCCGTATGATTGGTTGTTGCACGAACGCAGATTTCAGAGCATTGGTTCTTGAATACGTGCCGTCTGAGAGCTTGGAAGTATGGTTATCTTCAAACAATTGTCTTCTGGATCTTGAACAAAGACTAGATATAGCAATAGATGTTGCGTCGGCCTTGGAATATCTTCACCATTATCACGAATTCCCTGTTGTTCATTGTGACATAAAACCGAGCAATGTTTTGCTCGACGGAGATATGACTGCTCATGTTGCAGATTTTGGAATTTCCAAGCTGTTTGACAAGGGGGAAGTTGCGGTTCAAACTACAACATTGGGCACTATCGGTTATGTAGCACCAGGTGATGTATATCTATAATGTATATATAAAAAAAGAATCACGCCAAAACATATTTATAAATAACGGAAAACAGTTTTTTTAATGGTCCCAGTCATGCCGACTTTCACAAATTAAAAATAGTCTTTTTAACTCTCAATCTTTGACATTATGGTCTGGTTACCGGCTATAGGAGGTGAAACATTTGATTGACGATGACGTGACAACATTTGATTAGTCCACGTGATAGTGTCTGATTAGTCGATCAAACGTTTCATCTCCTACAGCCTGTTACCAGACTAAATTGTCAAAAAAATTCAAAGTTACAGGAGAATTTTCAATTCGTGAAAGTCGAAAGGACCGACGTAATAGGTTAACTTACATTTTTCATTTATAAAAATCATCCAAAAATGTATCATTTGCTTGATGATGAATCAATGATGTATGACTTTTAATACTAACAGAGTATGGATCGAAAGGAAAAGTATCGACAGAGGTCGACGTATACAGCTTCGGAATATTGTTATTGGAGATGTTTACAAGGAAGAAGCCTACGGACAATATGTTTGGTGGCAAAATTAGGCTAAAGAAGTGGGTGTTTGAAGCAACAGAAAGAAATGCGATGCGTGAAGTTGTGGATCCTGCTTTGCTTTCAGCAGAAGATCAACATTTCTGGTCAAAACTCCATTCTGTTTTTGATTTGGCGATGCAATGTTTAGAAATTTTGCCCGTAAAAAGGATCGACATGATAGAAGCCACCACAGGCCTTCAAAGGATCAAACATAATGTCAAGCACAAGCAGTCGTCGCAGAAGTCCAGCCCGTACTACAGTATTGCTGAAAGCACCCCAGACCGTTAATTAACGGGTGTGTTTGCAAACTCTATTAATAATTTTTAGGGTTTTTTGTTTACAAAGAACCGTCAGGAGAGGCGCATGCATGAAACTATATGTGTGGACGACTTTATGTCATGTCGTGAAACAGCCATATACATTTTATTGATTTCTATGGCATGTTATATGTATAGGCCCTTTTAACAGAAATTTTTTTTTTGGCCCCCATAAGATTTTTGTAATTCAATTTTCGTCCCAAAAATTTTAATTATTCAATTTTTTGTTCCATAACTATCTCGAACGTCCAATTTTAGTCCGATTTTTTGCTGGAAAATAGAAGACGGCATCATTTTCGGTCATGCACAAGTTATGTACCAGTTAAAATAAAAAATATTGATATATATATTTGAGAACTTGTTTTTTATTTCTTTCTTTTTTTATCGGTCAAAGTTAGTTGTTAGCAGTTAGTACACCAAGCACCCAAATACTCCACGAAATCGACAATCCACCTTATAACTCCCATAGCTCCAAATTCGTTCCCAAAGGGAATCGAATCTAGGTCTCCCACTCAAATGAGGAGCTCAGTGGTCAGGTGGGCTAAGCCACGTGGTTTATATTTGAGAACTTGTCATTTAACAATGATAAAAACTCGTATGAGACGGGGTACATTCTAGCACAAATATTCAATACCCATCCCAGTCAAAGTGTTAAAACGTTATTCTCCAAATTATGTTCTATCTCACCATAAGACGGTCTGCCTCTTTAATAATAGGGAGGGGACCTGTCAGCATTAGTGTAGTATGGGCTGGAGTATGGTGTCATCTGGCCATCCACGTTACTTTTCCTGCAATGACGGAGATCCAAGAGCAAATGAAATCGAAGGAGAGGGAAATCCCAATATTGAAAAACAATTGCAATATTCTCAAGAACATCTTTGTTTTGGATAAACCTCCTTCAGTTTCTTCTGTTGATGGAGAATCGAAAATTGAAGAGACATTGGTACGTTGGGAGGCACCAACCCATTTCACCTCCGCTTTCACTCTAAACCACCACTTGACCAACCGTTGGGGTTTCAACTTATCAGTTATCACAACGATGGACCCAAAAAATACCTAAAGAGTAAAGAGGGGACTAAAATGAGAAATAACATGGTGATGAATATTAAACTCAGTGAAAAATAGATGCAAAGAACAAGTACTGTTGGAGCCATATATATATATATTTTCACAAAAATTGAAACTCACATTCAACTGGCTGGGGAGCTCCCGGCAATACTATAATAGGGGCTGGAATTTTGTGTCAGCTGCTTGTTATAGTTCAAAAACTTATCTTTGATCTTTTGAAGCGCGGCGGCTGCTTCTATCATGTCTGGGTGAAACGGCTAAACATTTCATCGCCAAATCAAAAATAGACAAGATGCATTCCTCCTGCAAAACCAAAGCAGGATCTAGGACTTGACTAATTTCATCCCTATATACTGCTCGACTCACCCACTCCTTTAACCCAATATCCCCATCAAACATATCATCTGTCGGCTTCTTCATCGTGAAAATCTCCAGTAACATTATTCCGTAGCTATATACATCCCCCTTTGTCGACACTTTTCCATCCGATCCATACTCTGCGTTACGGAAAATAATATAGACAAATTAATTCCACAACTCTCTACAAATTCGGATTATAACATGAGATGCAGTATACAAGTTCTTACAACGTCATCAATTCAGTTTTGACACAACTTCATCAATTCAGTTCTGACGTGTATAGAGAAACGGAATACATAAAAATCACACACACACACATATATATATTTGAGTTTGAATCACAAATGGTCCCATTATTTTGGCCTCAAATATATTTAGACCCATAAATTTTTTTATTATTGATTTAGTCCTAATAACTTTGACAATATCCAATTTTAGTCCCAATTGCGGTTGGAAAACTGAAAACGACGTCGTTTTCCATTTTAATTTGGGGCTTTTCGACGTATGTTGTGACTGGACTGTAACGTGTATTTTTTTTGTAAGCTAGAATTTCAGGCATATAATTAAAAAAAACTCAAAATTAAAACGTAATTAACGGCAAGAATTAGTTAAACACATTTAAAAATACAAGTGGCAATACACGTCACAGTCCAATTACGGTATCCACCGGAAAGCCCCAAATTGAAAAGGCAAAATTAATAGTTGCACGATTTAATGTAAATAAGTTGTATTTTTCAGTATAACAAGCCGCACGATACTAAAATGCACTGTCAGTGCACGGTGCACCTGGGATGCATATAAGATCTAACCTAAAATCCAACACACATTCAAATTCATTAAAAAAAACACTTCAAACCTCTCAAAAACTCCCTCTAAGATCTGAAATATTATTTTGGGGCATGCAAAATTAAAGATCCAAAAAATAGATCAATTCGATATATCATGTGGTTAAAAGTAGATTAAAAGCAAAAATGTATATTGAATTTTGAAATGCTGGGAAAAACATCTTCATGTGCAAAAAACTGCAAGTACTCTAGTCACGCATGTTTTTCAATTTTCTTTGACAAAAACTTGTGTGAACCCTTGGTTTTTAAAGTATCACTGTTATGCATAAAACTATCACTGTTATGCATAAAAAATTTAACTGATATGCACAAAATTTATCACTGTTAAAAAATGCGTTATATTTTTAAACAGTGAAAGTTTTTGTGTATAACAATGATAGTTTTTGCATATAACAGTGATAGAGTTCAAGTATAGACCGATTCACAGGAGTGTTACTCATTTTCTTTTATATTCTTATAATCTTTTTTGGATTGGGAAAATGACAAATTTGCACTTTTGACATGATTCTGTTTATAAATATACATCACCTGGTGCTGCATAACCGATAGTGGCCAGAAAGGCGGTAGTTTGAGCCTCAGGTTCTCCATGTGGCTGAGATAGCAGCTGGGCAGTTCCAAAATCTGCAAGATGAGCAGTCATGTCTTGGTCGAACAAAACATTGCTCGGCTTTATGTCAATGAACAACGGGGAATGTACGATGATGGTGAAGATACTCCAAGGCTAATGCAACGTCTATAGCTGTATTCAGTCTCTGTACAAGATCCAGACGATACGCGTTGGAATATAACCATCCGTCCAAGCTCCCATTCGGCATGTAATCAAGAACTAGAGCTTTGAATTGCTCGTTCGTACAACATCCAATTATACGGAGCAAGTTCCTGTGCCGAATACTGCTCAGTATTTCACATTCGGTATCAAAGCTTTTCCCAGCTTCTTCTAACTCTAAGTTGAACACTTTGACTGCAATCTTGAATCCATCAGCCAATGTCCCTTTGTATACTGACCCGACACCTCCTCTTCTGAGCAGGTTCGTTTCGCTAAATCCTTCCGTTGCCTGCAAGAGTTCTTTGTACGAAATTGTCATCCAGGTAACACCTAAGTATGATCACCAATGAGATGGTGATCGCCCGAATGAAGTGGTATTCTCGTGAGCGCGAATAGGACGATCACCCAAATCACAGCGGAGACGAACGAGGCAACAATGTACACCACTAAAAGAGCAACATTTTTCAATCTTCCATGATTCTTTACGCAAGGGGACTCTTGAAATCTTGCTGAACCGCATAAAGCAGAGTTGTGCACGACTGACGGAGCTGAGAAGTTAACGAAAGGCCCCTCGTTCGGAATCTCCCCGTCCAAACCGTTGTAAGACACATTGAAATGCTCAAGAAAATGTATTTTTCTAAAGACTTGGGAATAAATCCAGAAAGATTGTTCCTAGATAAATCCAATCCATTCAAGCCTCTGACACTACCCAAGCATTGAGGGATAGATCCTGTAAGCATATTATTCGACAAGGATAGAGTTTCTAACGATTGGCAACTGTCCAACGAGCTCGGAATATCACCTGAAAACTGGTTCCAGGACAAGTCCATTTTATAGATTGCCTTCAATTTCCCAATTTGAGTCGAAAGGTTGCCACTCAAATAGTTCGACGACAAGTTTAGAATCAAGAGCTTGTTGAGATCCCAGAGCTCGGAAGGTATGGTGGAATTCAGCTTGTTGGATCCTAAACTGATCAGTCTTAGGGATTCAATTTCGCCGAAGCATTCGGGTATTGGACCAGTCAGCATATTAGCACTCAAGTCCAACTCCTGTAAAACAGTCATTTGGCAAAGTTGATGAGGTATCTGCCCTTGCAACTGATTTTGATACAGATACAGCCCTAGTAAACTGTTTAAGTTTCCGATTTCCCGAGGAATTACACCATTGATGTTGCATCCACCTGCCCTGAACTGGACAAGAGAAGTGGATAAGTTGCCAATTGAAGCTGCAGGAAGAATACCATTCAGGGGATTCTCTGATACTTCCAGAACCTCCAGATATCGACAGCTAGTTAACGACGAGAGAAACCCGAGTTCTTGAACAGAGGACTCTGTTCCAGTCAAGTTGTTTCCTTGAATTCTTAAAACTTGTAAAAGTCTCAAATCACCAAAATTGGGTATGGAGCCTGTAAAATGGTTGTGGTCCATTCCCAAGTGAGTAAGCTTGGAAGCATTGGTGATGGAGCTTGGAATGGGCCCACTGAGCCTGTTTCCATTCATTTCAAGCCTTTCGAGGTTGAAAAGTGAAATCCCCATGTTTGGAGGAAGTGTGCCATCAAATTGATTGAATGAAAGTTGTAAGATGATGGAAGGGGGGATTGAGCCTGACATGGAATTTAGGTATTACATAATGTTTCTAAAGGTCACTAAAGTTTTTTTGTGTTTTATCAGTAGACCTACCTACTTAGCTGGTTTTTCATAATGATTTGAACAAGTTTTGCTCTCCAAATTAATAAGTTACCGATATTTCTGGTTTCAGTCTTGTCGACTTTCACGAATTGAAAACAGTCATGTAACTTTCATTTTTTTGACATTTTAGTTAAATAATCAGTTGTAGGAGGTGAAATATTCGGTTGACATATCAGACTCTACAACGTGGATATATCAAACTCTGTCTCATCAGTTTTGACCGGATGTTTCATCTTCTACAACCGATTATCAGACTAAATTTAATGTAAAAGATCAATAGATACATGACTATTCTCTTAGATTTTGTTATTCTTGTTGGGGGAATAATTCGCTCGTCCTTGTTAATTTGTCGTTGTAGTACTAATTTTTTTAGTTTTTTCTAGAATTGATAATGCTTTTGTTTCAATGATGCTTGAATTCATGGTTTGTGTAAAAATCGAATTTGATAATGGGATCCCTAAATCTTGCTACAGAACTTTTATCTTCGAAATTGTTGAACACGCGTTTTAATCATGACAGATAAGTATATAGTTTTGTAGGAAAAAGGTCACAAATAGTTGCCCATAAGATGTTTGTGAAAATGACTCAAAGAACTAGGTCAATTACATTAGGTGCAGATTAAACAAGTTTGTGAAACACAGTTTCTTGTGTGGTTCATATCTTCATTATTAAGAAAATCATTCAGCCTAGCTAATTTAGTTACACAAAGTCCTCACAAATATATACACAATTACACACACATATATAGAGTCACACCTTGAAATCCCGAAACTCATTTGACCGGAGATCCCACGAACTAGGTAGAAGTCCTTAACTGGACGAGTTGGCCTTCCGTGTAGAGCGCTTTCATCTTTTTGGAGTCTGTTTCGACTGTCGCTTTGATCTTTTTAAGAGTGGCAGCTGCTTCTATCATGTTAATTCTCTTTTTGGGTGAAACGGCTAAACATTTCATTGCCAAATCAAAAACAGAGGACACACATTCTTGATCTTCTGCTGAATGCAAAGCAGGATCCGCGACGTCGTTTATGGCTTTTCTTTCTAATGCTTCATGTACCCACTCCTGCAACCTAGTCTCCCCATCAAACATATTATCCGTCGGCTTCTTCCTCGTAAACATCTCCAGTAACATTATTCCGTAGCTGTAAACATCCCCCTTCGTCGACACTTTTCCTTCCGATCCATACTCTGTTAGCATTGCAACTTCTTTAAACATAATTGGATCATGAATTTATATACTCCCTCCATCCCATAAAGCAATATTAGAAAATTGAACATAGTGTTTTCTTATGGGATGGAGAAAGTATATATAAATCAACTTTGCCCACATAGGAAAGAAACATATAAATTTAGGTTTTTTTTTATATATTAAAGGAAATAGTTTTCTAGTCCTGTAAGTTACCTTCATTACTTTAATTTTTTTCGATTTTCACGAATTGAAAATAGTTCAGTGACTTTCAATTTTTTTTGACATTTTTGGTTTGGTGACCGCCTATAAGAGGTGAAACATGTAGTTGATAAATCAGACTTTGCCATATGGACATATCACACTCTGTCACGTTGTTTCACTTCCTACCGTCGGTTATCAGACCAAAATTTCAAAAAATGGAACTTACAAGACTATTTTCATTTCATGCAAGTCGTCAGGAATGGAACCAATACAAGACTAACTTACATGGCTAAAAAAGTTATTTTTTGAAATATTAATAATAAATCACCTGGTGCTGCATAACCGATAGTAGCTAAGACTTTTGTCTGAGCCAGAGTCTCCTCTTCGTCAAAAAGTTTGGAAATGCCAAAATCGGCAACATGGGCAGTCATATCCGCGTCTAGCAAAACATTGCTTGGCTTTATATCACAGTGAACAATTGGGAATCGATGACCATGATGAAGATATTCCAACGCTAATGCAACATCTACTGCTATTTGTAACAGGTCTAGCAAATTCAGACAATAGTTGTCGGAATATAACCATTTCTCCAGACTCCCATTCGACATGTATTGAAGAACCAATGCTCTGAAATTCGCATTCGTACAACAACCAATTATACGGACTAAATTCCTGTGGCGAATGGAGCTCAATATTTCAGTTTCGGTATCAAAGCTTTTGCCAGCTCCTTCTAATTCTAAGTTGAAGACCTTCACTGCAATTTCCGTTCCATCTGGCAATGTCCCTTTATATACTGATCCAAAACCCCCTCTTCCGAGTAGGTTTGCGTCGCTAAATCCACTCGTTCCTTGCACAAGTTCTCTGTAGGGAATTATTCTCCAATTAACACCTAGTGAAGAGTCATCTTCTGGAGGTGGTACTTTCACATCTTTTTGTTTCCTCGCGAGTAGGATTATGATGATAATCAGAATAATAGCTATGACTAAAGGGGGGATAACATATAGCACCATTAATCTTGATCTTGCATGTTTCTTCGTGCAAGATGGCACTTGAAATCTTGCTGAACCACACAAAGCAGAGTTATGCGCAAATGATTGCGCGGAGAAGTTAGAGAAAGGGCCCTCGTTTGGAATCTCCCCAACCAAACTATTGTAAGACACATTAAAATGCTCAAGAAGACGGAATTTTTCAAAAGATTTGGGTATAAAACCAGAAAGACTATTGTTAGATAAATCCAGGCTTTCCAAGCATGTGATACTAGCCAAGGACTCCGGGATAGAGCCTGTAAACATATTATTTGACAAAGATATATTTTCCAACGATTGGCAGGCGTCGAATGAGCTTGTTATATCACCTGAAAACTGATTAGAGGACAAGTCCATTGTATGGACTGCCTTCAAATTTCCAATTTGAGGCGAAATGTTGCCACTCAAATAGTTCGACGACAAGTTCAGAATCAAGAGGTCCCTAAGATCCCAAAACCTAGAAGGTATGGTGGAATTCAGCTTGTTCGAGCCTAAATGGATCTCTCTTAGGGATTCAACTTTGCCGAAGCATTCAGGTATTCGACCCGTGAGCATATTGGCAGTCAAGTCCAACTTCCACAAGCTGTTAATTTTGCAAAGATGATGAAGGATATCCCCTTGCAGCTGATTATTTCTAAGAGACATATCTTGTATGTTCTTTAAATTCCCAATTGTTGATGGAATGAATCCTGTCATCTGATTATCATGCAAATACAGCCCTATCAAACTGCTTAAGTTTCCGATCTCCGGAGGAATAACACCATGGATGTTGCATCCACGCGCCCAAAACAGGACAAGAGAGGTCGACAAGTTGCCAATTGAAGCTGCAGGGAGAACACCATTCAGTGGATTTCCCGATACTTCCAGAATCTCCAGATATCGACAGCTAGTTAACGAGGTGAGAAATACAAGTTCCTGAGCAGGGGACTCTGTTCCAGTCAAGTTGTTTCCCCAGATTCTCAGTTGTTTTAGGAGCCTTAAATCGCCAAAGTCGGGTATGGAGCCGCTAAATGAGTTCTGGTTCATTTCCAGGATAGTAAGCTTGGAAGCATTGGTGATGGAGTTTGGAATCGGCCCACTGAATCTGTTTCCGTTCAACCGAAGCTGTTCAAGTGAAATCCCCATGTTTGAAGGAAGTGTGCCTTCAAACTGATTGAATGAAAGCTCTAACGAATACAAGGTTGATATGTTGAAAATGGAAGGTGGAATGGAGCCTAAAAAGTTATTATTGTTCGCCGAGAAAAACTCCAGGGACGGCAGAACACACAGCTCTACTGGTAATTCACCTGTCATTATATTGAATTTTTCATTATAAGAGGGGATATTGTTTTTCGTTTTGCTTTGTCAGCCCGAAAAGTTATGTTTTCTGTTTCAGTTTCGGGAATCAGTTTTAGACTTTTAGTATCGAAACTTGATAAAAACTTGTATGAACCCAGTTCACGAAACAGATCATGAACTTGTTTTGAA
Organism: Stenogyne calaminthoides; assembly: GCA_037126765.1. Lineage (NCBI taxonomy): Eukaryota > Viridiplantae > Streptophyta > Magnoliopsida > Lamiales > Lamiaceae > Stenogyne > Stenogyne calaminthoides. Next base: position 25,492,394 of record JBBCBC010000029.1, on the reverse strand, counting down.
TCATACCTGTCAAGTTGTTAAAACGAATATCTAGATCCTCTAGGAAAGTGAGATTTCCAGCTTGTTTTGGTATAGAACCTGTATAAACCAAATAAATAGATAATAAACAAGTGACAAATTATTAATGAAATTAATATTGAGATAGCTAAATCTACCTATAATATTTCACTCTCAATATTCATATAGTCATTACCATAGTTATTAAAGGCGCGCCTTAGGCGCCAGGCACTCGGGGCGCCAGCCATCGCGCCTGCCATAGGCCCAGGCGGTTGGGATTTTCTGGGCGCTCGCCTTGGGGCGCCTTTCGGCGCCGACTCGGCAAAAGGCGCGCCTAAGGCGTGCCTTGCGTACATCTAGGGTTTGAAATAAAAAAAAACAATTTTTTATTTGTCAAATAACATCAGAATAATAAAAAATACTATCTCTTAAGTCTTAATATTTAATTGAATCACATCTAGGGTTTCAAGATTCACTTTTTATCAAGTATAATCGTGCGTATCTCTTTGAGGGATATAAATGAAAGCAATGAGTGGGTGGTGTTACGTTTTTGATATTTTTGAGGTTTTACGGAATAATATTGCAGAAAATGTAAATTGCTTGAAGAACAAGATATGAAGATTTGAAGATATGAAGAATTAGGGAGAGAGAGAATTAGATAGGGGGAAGGTAGTTAGAAGAGAGAGAATGATGTCAATTTTCTGATATTCTCATTCATCGGCCAGTGCCGTATTTGTAACCAACATTGGGGTCCACACAACAGTGGATATTCCTTAGGTAATTAAAAAACATAATCTAAAATATATAAATGATATTCTAAATTATTCTAAATGTTTGGGCCCATTTTCGTGAAGCCCAAACCTTCATTCATTCAGATCAGCAACTCAGATGATTTGGCTTAGGTAGAATCTGAGCCTCAGTAATCTCGCTCAGATAAATTGGCTCAGGTAGAATCTGAGCCTCAGTAATCTCGCTCAGATGAATTGGCTCAGGTGGATCTTGAGCCTCAGTAATCTCGCTCAGATAAATTGGCTCAGGTGGATCCTGAGCCTCAGTTTTTTCGTCCAGCTCCTTTGGCTCAGGTGGATCCTGAGCCTCAGATTCTTCACTCAGGTTTCCTACTGTCGAAAGAAACCCTGATTTTAATATTCTTTTCGTACCCATCTCTTTACTTTTCAAATTTCTCTCTGGTCTCGCAACAATACTCCCTCCAACGAAAGATCCTTGTCCCCAAGGATGGAATGTAGGAAAATTTCGCAGAATAAAGGCGGTATCTTCCCATGAATAGATTTTCCAATCTTCGGTAACCCAATAGACACGAACCTGATCTTTCTCCTTTCCGCTTTCCAGGTGTCGAGGTCGCTCTGTGACATTGTAAGGTTGGATCACGAAAAGGTCGTTGCTATCAACATCTGGAAGACGCTGTGAAGGTACATACTTAACCCCTATGTGTTTCTTGAGTAACGAAATATGAAAGACGGGGTGAATCTTTGCACCAATTGGTAGATCTAATTTGTAAGCCACACTCCCTACCCTCTGCAGGATTGTATAGGGGCCGAAGTATTTTGATGATAACTTCAAATTCTTTCGGTATTGAATGGAATTCTGCCGAAAGGGCTGAAGTTTGAGAAAAACTTGGTCACCTACCTCGAAAACCCTCTCTTGTCTATACTTGTCTGCTTGTACCTTCATGCGATTCTGTGCTTTGACTAGATTAGCCTTGACTTGTTGTATGATGTGTTGTCTGTGAGCAAGCGGATTCAGAACCTCCTCATTTGTTGAATCAAATATGGCCCATAAGTGAATTCAGGAGTATATCCGTAGAGAGCCTCAAAGGGGTCATCCTCGTGCTTGAATGATAATTTGTGTTGTACCAAAGATTCGCCATGGGTAGCCACTTCAACCATCGCTTAGGGTTGTCACTTACTAAACACCTCAATATCGTTCCAAACATTGATTTGAATCCAATTGGGGGTGATAAGGCCAATTGAGTTCCCACCAAGTAGTAAATAATCACTCACTATACTAGCCGGTAACCCATGCAGCCTTTTATAGATAACATCCAAAAACACCTTAGCTAAAAGATGAGCAAGATATGGATGTGATAGGGCTATGAAATGTGAGTATTTAGTGTCCACTATTACCCATATCACATTCTTTCCCCAAGAATTAGGAAGCCCCTCTATGAAATCCATAGAGATATGTGACCATGCTTGGTCGGGTATGGGTAAGGGTTATAGGAGGCCAGGGTATAAACCTGAGCTTGATTTATTTCTGGCACATACTTCACACTTCTTGACCCACATCAACACATCATTTTTCATATTAGGCCAAAAAAACATCCTCTTAAGCCTCTCGATAAGTTCCTCAGAAACCCTTGAATGCCCTCCATAGGGGTGTGGTGTGCATTTCGCAGAAAAGGATTAAATCTCTTAATCCACTATCGCTACCCACAACAAGCCTCTTCTTATATCTCAGAATGCCATTAGTGAACTGAATTAAGGGATAAGTATTAGGATCAGTACCTTTGGCTTTGATGATTTCTGAATGTAACCATCATCGATTAATCGAAAGCAGACTGATCCAACCAAGTTGGGACCATTGTAGAAATAGCGTAACAAACTGTTCTCCTTCCCGGATAATGCATCGTTTGACCGTTTCACTCCTTTTTTATACGTAATCTCATAGTCAAGACCCAAAGAACTTAGTAATCCATCTTTGTTGTAGTGGAGTTACCACCTTCGTCCGGAAGGTGTTTCAAAGATTGTTGGTCGGGTCTTTTATAGTGAATTTTTGCCCCTGCAAGTAGTGTTTCCACTTCTCAATGGCCATTAGTACTGCCAAAAACTCCCTCTCATAGACTGAGAGTGCTTGGTTCCTTGGACACAAGGACTTACTCATGTGAGCAATGGGCTTTCCTTCTTGCATAAGAACAGCCCCAATTCCTTCCCACTAAGATCGGGTTTCCACCACAAACCTCTTTGTGAAATCAGCAATGCTAGCACCGAACACTCACCATGGCTTCCTTCAACTTTCGAAAGCTAGGTCGCCTCGGGGTTCCATTTGAAATTGTCCTTCTTGAGTAAGGAAGTGAGTGGTTTGCTGATGAAACCATATCCCTTCACAAATTTCCTGTAATACCCTGTTAATCCCAAAAAACCCCTCAATTGTTTAATGGTTTGTGGTTTAGGCCATTGAACCATACACTCAATCTTTCCTGGATCAGTGGCAACTCCATCTTTAGAAATTATGTGGCACAAATACTCCACACTAGTATGGCCAAAACTACATTTGCTCCTCTTAACAAACAACTTATTGGCCCTCAAAAGTTGTAAAACTGCTTCCAAGTGAACTAAATGTTGTGTTTCCTCATTGTTGTAAATGAGGATATCATCAAAAAAGACCAACACAAATTTCCTCAAGTGATCCCTGAACACCTGATTCATCAATGATTGAAATGTAGCAGGTGCATTGCACAACCCAAATAGCATTACTAGGAATTCATAATGACCATTATGGGTCCCGGCGATCAACCGCCTATGCTCCTTCTTCATTAGGATCTGAAAGTACCCTGACCTCAAATCTATCTTTGAAAAGATCTTAGCACCCTTGAGCTCATCTAGTAACTCATCAATGATAGGAATAGGGTAGTTGTGCTTGATTGTGAGTTCATTGAGGTACCTGTAATCCACACATAGCCTCCAGGTGCCATTTTTTTTCTTCACCAAAATCACAGGTGAAGCAAAAGGGCTCTTCTTTGTGTTGAATTACTCATGTAGTCAACAAATCCTTTACAATCTTCTCAATCTCCTCCTTATGGTTGTGAGAAGTTCTATATGGATCTTCTTTATTTAGGGATGCTCCCCGGTTTCAAAGATAATCGGTGTTCCACCCTCCCAGTGGTAATTCCACTTTGGTTCCTCAAATATATCTTTATAAGCTAGTAGTAGCTTATGTAACTCAGGATCATCTTCAATGTGGGTAGGAGGTGCTGATGTAATTAAATACATCTCGTTAACTTCCTTAAGGGCCTCTGTGTGGATCATTTGATATAATCCCACATCAGAAATCAACTTACACTCAGTTGTTGAAGTAAGGGCTTGTAGTTTCACCCTCTTCCCAAGCAAGTTGACTGTGAAGGTCATCTTATCATAGTCAAGCTCAATTGGTGTGCAAAATTTTAACCAATCCCCTCCTAGGATCAGATCACAACCCTCATTCTCCAACAGCCTCAGTGGGTAAGTGAACTGATGTCCCTGCATATCCCAAGTGAAAGGATTCACTTGTTGTGAGGTGACCAACCTTTGCCCATTAGCAACCTTCACCAATATGGGTTTAGCATCACTCAAAGGTCATTTGAGCCTTTTAGCAAGATAGCCTTTTTGTATAAAAACTCGTGGTGCTACCGAGTCTATGATAATGTGGAGTTTGTGGTGTTCAAACTCTCCAAAAAGCCCCATGGTAGTAACTCCATCTTCACCACTTAGAGCATTTAGTGTCATCTGGACCTCTTCCATGATGTCAGCCCCATAAACAGTCTGTTCCTCCCCTTCATTGGTAGGAGAAGAGAAGGTTTGAGTATCTTCCTCTTCTTCTGCCAGAATCATGTATGCAATTCTCTGTTTGCATTTGTGCCCATGCACAAAAGGTTCATCACAGTTGTAACATAGTCCCTTCTCCCTCCTGGCTGCCATCTCTGTAGGAGATAAGATTTTAAAAGGTGGTTTCCCTTTATTGGAAGGGCCCCCAGTAACATCACCCTTCTTCCACTGCATAAAATTAGAGTTAGAGTTAGGGTTAGGATTAGAAAACCTGGAATAGGGCTTAAGTTTTTTAGTTAGTGCAGCAGTAGCCTGATCTTGCTTCCTGCCCAATTTAATAGCATGTTGAAGTGTGGTAGGTTCAAACATGGCTACTGTAGCTTGTAGCTCCCCATTAAGTCCTCCAATGAAACTTGCCACAAAGTAGGTTTCTGAGAATACATCCCCAGTAACTACCAGCATACAAGCTTTCAGTTTCTCATACTTATCAACATAATCTTCATAGCTACCAGATTGTTTGAGTTTGTTAAACTCAGAAATCACTGTAGAGTCCTTAATCTCCTCAAATCTAGTTGAGAGAATAACCAAAAATTGTGCCCAAGTTAATTCCACATTTCTTTGATTGAAATTCTGAACCCATAGTGCTGCTTTACCTTCAAAATGGATGGTAGCCAAAGTGATTTTTTGTTGATCAGTCATACTGGGCATAAGCTTAAAATACCCATTGGATCTCAGTACCCATAACCTAGGTTTAGAGCCATCAAACCTAGGGAATTCAATCTTAGGCACTGGGTTGTGAAATTGAGTACCATCAGTTAACCTCCTTGGAGATTCCTGATACTAGTAGGATGATCCCCCACCAGCAGTTCCATAGTTAGGCCCTCCACCACCAGATCCAAAGTTAGGACTCCCCAAAATAGAGGGCCCTTCATTGTGCCCCTTGCCCTTTTCCATATTCATCAGTTGTAACTGCATAGCTGCCAAAGTGTTAGTCATAAGCTCAAATTTCTCTTCCATCTTGGTTGTTAAACCATGCATATTGTATGTTAGCTTTCCTTCTACTGCTTCCAGCTTCATGGCTTCCGTTTGGATTAATAATTCCAGCTTCCTGTGTGATTCTGGCAGATCCTTGGAGTGCGTTCCCTCGGCCATGATCAAAACCGGCTCTGATACCAAATGTTACGTTTTTTATATTTTTGAGGTTTTACGGAATAATATTGCAGAAAATGTAAATTGCTTGAAGAACAAGATATGAAGATTTGAAGATATGAAGAATTAGGGAGAGAGAGAATTAGATAGGGGGAAGGTAGTTAGAAGAGAGAGAATGATGTCAATTTTCTGATATTCTCATTCATCGGCCAGTGCCGTATTTGTAACCAACATTGGGGTCCACACAACAGTGGATATTCCTTAGGTAATTAAAAAACATAATCTAAAATATATAAAGGATATTCTAAATGTTTGGGCCCATTTTCGTGAAGCCCAAACCTTCATTCATTCAGATCAGCAACTCAGATGATTTGGCTCAGGTAGAATCTGAGCCTCAGTAATCTCGCTCAGATAAATTGGCTCAGGTGGATCCTGAGCCTCAGTTTCTTCGTCCAGCTCCTTTGGCTCAGGTGGATCCTGAGCCTCAGTTTCTTCGTCCAGCTCCTTTGGCTCAGGTGGATCCTGAGCCTCAGATTCTTCACTCAGGTTTCCTACTGTCGAAAGAAACCCTGATTTTAATATTCTTTTCGAACCCATCTCTTTACTTTTCAAATTTTTCTCTGGTCTCGCAACAGGTGGTTGGTCTAATGGAAGATGAAGATGAGTTGGTTCACCAAGGTGAAAATTTGACTTGGGGTATTGCTACAGAAGCCATGGTTAGGTTTACTAAGAAATTATCAAGGTCTTATGTTGTTTTTTCCAGGGATGCAAGGCGAGCGCCTAAGGCGCCAGGCGCGCCTAAGGCGCTGCTTCTCGCCTTGTGGCGCCTTGCGCCATTAATAACTATGGTCATTACACATCAAAATTCAATAAATCTTGCAATTCTTTAAGAATACGAGATATGTGATTAGACATATTCTGAAACATGTCAAAACTACCTATTAGTATATTAAGGAATTTCACAGTGATCATCCAATATTCAAAGAAAGATTAAATTGTGAAAAAATTCTTAGAAATTTTGCAGCAATAATTGTGCAAGTTCTATTATATATACACACATATACATACCTTTCAGATGGTTCTGCCCCAGATATAACTGCTTCAGCATTCTTAAACTTCCAATTTCACTTGGGATTGATCCATTGAGATTGTTATCAGCTAATGACAGAGTCTCAAGCTCTCTGCATTTCCATATATTTGCTGGAATTTCCCCGGAAAGTTGATTGAACGAGAGAGAAATTACTTTGAGTCGCGGAGTATTATTACATATGTCACTCGGGATGGTATTTGATAGTTGATTATTTTTGAGAAATATTTCTACCAAAGTAGAAATATTGAAGATGCCTTTTGGTACAAAGCCTGTCAGCTGATTAAATCCCAAGTTGAATACTTCCAAGCGGCGCAAGTTAGAGAGCTCGGAGGGTATGGTGCCCGTGAAGTTGTTGGTGCTGATGTCGAGTGATTTGAGAAATGTTAGGTTTCCGATATGTGGAGAGATGGATCCTCTGAGGGCAAAATCGGAAATGTTTAGGGATGTGACTCTCTGAGGGTTGACGCTGCAAGTGACACCAATCCAGTTACAGACAGAAGTGGCGGTTGACCAGTTGTTGGTCAGAAGACCATGAGGGTCGGAAGTGATTGTGTTTTTGAAGGCGAGGAGTGCAAGTTCGTCGGTGGAGTAGGCAAGTGCGATGATCTTGAAGAACAAGAGTGAAAGAGCTAATGAGAGAAAGTTAGGATTCTCCATGTATGCATGCATCAATTGTTATGCTTAAGATGCTTGGATTTTGTTTGCTAGTTTGGTTGATAAACTATATGCAATGGTGCTAGTGGATGCATATGATTGGAAACCCCATTCAAAAAGTTAAAGATTGTAATTGAGTTGGAAGAGGGTGAGTGTTATTCTTATCTCATCGTGAACCTTGTCATGAATTCTAATTCTTCGAGATTGATGTTATTTTTAAGATTAAATTGAACAATGTTATTAAGTGAAAATGTGTTGATACTAATTCTACATGTTTAATATTCAACTATTTTAATAAAAAAAATCATCGTCTTTTATAAATAAATACTTTTATGCACTAATTACAATGTGCAATTCAATCAGATTTTTAAATAGTAATAATTGTTTTGTTAAAAGGTAGTATTAATTAATTTGTATTAGTTATTTTTATTAAATAATATTCATAATGCACTAATTGCACGTGCAGAGTATTGCTCAATAATGGTTGTTACCAATATAAATGTCCACTAATATAAGATAAAAATTGAGGTGGGAAAGCAATGAATTAAAGTGAGAAAGATGACACAAAGTGGGATGATAAAGCTATGGATTATTGACACAAATATTAAAAAGCATAAAAGAAGAGGAAGAAAAAGAAAAGGAAAGATATGCGTTTCTCCTTTTTCAATCGTGCAAAAGGTATCAATGGATAATTTTTAAGATCGAATGTATAATACATGAATAGAAAAGTAAGAATCAAGATTTTTTTTTTTTCTCTTCATATAATCTACGAGAATAATGCTATTCAATACACGTTTGTCCAATTATGATTTTCAGTTATATAGTTCTGTATTCTAAGAAATCAAATATCCATTACAATAAGTTACAACCTTTTGGGCTTTCAAATGGGCCTGCTTGGGCTGGACTCTAGCCACTCATATCACTAGTGGGCTGGGTCAGTTCTTATAATTATCAGAAGCCCGATTTTGATAGGGAAACTTCACGAATTCTTTTTTGTACAGTTCCTTGCAAAATTGTAGCAAAGCACAACTGCAAAAGCAATGTATGTTATAAAAAGAATATGATACAAGTGAAAATACTGTTAGGATAAAATTTATAAAAATATGAGTTAGGAAGCATCCAAAATAATTGTAAAGAGACTTCCTGTAGTTAATCATGAAAAGTTGGCTTCGTTACTTTTTCTTATTTAAAAGAAATCGTGAATCCTGTTGATGTATAATTTCGTTTAATAATTGACAAAAACCACAGTGATCATGTCGTGGTATATGCTAGATCCATGTGTGGTTCTCGTGAAATATCAACAAACTATCCTAGACAATTTTTATATTTCAAATTAAAATAGTGTAGGTCTTTGTGCACCAGATGTGCCGTATAATTAAAATGTATTTTTTATACGTGCAATTTGTTTATTAAAATATTCAATTTAATCGCACTAAAATGTTCAACTTGTTTAGTGTAAAATAAGTTGAATGTTTCCGTATAAATAAATTGAAATTTTTCCAATTAAAATAGAGTATGTCTTATGTGCATTAGGTATATCGTGCAATTCAAGTGCAGTTTTTAAACTTGCAATTTATTTGCACTAAAACGTTCAACTCATTCAATGTAAAATAAGTTTAATATCTCAGTATAAATAAATTGAAAATTTAAAGAAAACAAATTACACGTTAAAAAAAGATGCAATTGAAAACTTTGCCATTAAAACAATATTGAATTGTGATATTGCTCAAGTCTATTTTAATATTTTTACTTAATAAAACCGGCGGTCCCACCGTAACTAAAACGGTTGAAGATTTGCGAATTGCGAGTTCGATTAATGTTATTGCGAGTTAAATGTAAATTGAGTTTGAAATAACAAAAGTGGCTGTCACAATTTTCCCTCTTCTTCCTTCACTCTCCTTTTCCCTCTGCAGATTTGGCAGAATTTGATCTCAGGTACTTCCATTTTAAGCTCTTTTAATCCAATTTTTTTCTTTAAATCGGAGTTTGTTTCCCTTTGATGCTGCGATTATTTTCTTTTATTGGGTGATTTTTTGAATTGTTGGGTGTATCGATGTTAATCTTAATTGCACCGTTCGTGTAGCTGGGCTCATATTCACTCTTACTTTCCTAGTTTTAACTTTGTTGATGGAGAATTAATTCGCAATTCTTCATTAGTTGTGCCTGCAGTACCAAATTGTTAGGTTCGTGTGGTCTTGTTCTGTCAGGACTGATCTGATGTAATTAAGTAACTTTATTGTTTGAATGTTGCTTGAATTTCTTGGTTTTAAAGTGTATATAGAATTTGATTTTGTGAGCCCTAAATGTTGAAGATACCTAAGTATACTTGCCCGTAAGCTGTTTGTGAAAATGACCCAAAGATCTAGTTCAATTGCATTTGTTGCAGATGAAAGAAGTTTGTTAAACCCAGTTTCATTAGTGGTTCATTGTTCATATCTTCTTCACATGCTTAATCTGTTTGTGTTGGCATTGTGAGAAAAGCAATGAGCTTCCTCTTCCATCGTTTTTCCTGCTGCTATTATCAAACATGGGTAAAGATCCTGTTTATAATTTACCTATATTTATTGGGGAGAATTTGAAATAATTGTTTTATCAAAGTAAACTGCTCTTTTTTGGACGGAATTTACGTTTTTTTTTTTTTTTTTCTTCCCAGAATTCATTTGTTGAGCAGTATGCATCAGTTTACCCAATTCTGAAAGAAGGGTTTTAAATTTCTCTCTCCCGCATCTTACTTTTTCCTCCTTTATAGTTTACACTTCTTAGATGGACTTGTTGGCGGCTTCACAGAACATGAGCGCAAACCGATTTTTTCTATCACCTTTTGTGTTTTTGTTTTTTTCGAATTTTATGGGATGGGGTGAGGAACTGAGCTTTAGATAGCATTCCCTGCCTAAGGTTCTTTTATTCAGCAGACTTAAGTCTCCAATAAATTGTTGGGAAATTTTTGTATCTTAAGGAGTGATTTTGTCTTTCTTTCCCAACAGTTTTCTCTACCTTGTGCTATATAAAATCGTCAATAAATTGAAGTTATTTCTATTGGAAAATGAGCAGGCTATGGCATATTTCGGACATGGGAATACAGACATGAGTTTATATCAAGGCAGCACTCCCAGGAGACCCCGTATCCTTCTTGCTTCCAGTGGAAGTGTGGCTGCAATAAAATTTGCTAATCTTTGTCATTGTTTTTCCGAGTGGGCAGAAGTCAAAGCAGTTTCTACCCAGGCGTCACTCCATTTTGTAGACAGAGCGGCCATTCCTAAGGATGTAATGCTTTACACTGATGAGGACGAATGGTCCACCTGGAAAATAGGTGATAATGTGCTCCACATTGAATTGCGTAAATGGGCTGACATCATGGTTATCGCACCTTTGTCAGCAAACACACTTGCCAAGGTATTCAACTTAATCCATCATTTGATAATTATCGTACAAGCGCTACTTCACATCACTTCAATGCCCATGTCATAAGAGACATGAGTGCTCATAAATTGAGCCACATGATAAATATCATAATAGCTACTTTGTTCATAAAAGTAAAGCGTTATATCAATTCAGGGATTGAAAAATAGTAAAACTATCAATTAGGATCCTGAAAGATTTTTCCTATTGATCGGGATCTGAAAATAGAAAACTACCAATCCGGACCTAAAAGATAGAAATTATCAATTTAGGACTCACACAAGACCATATTGAACATCTTATACTTTCTAGTTTTCCAACAATATATTATAAAACACAATTCCCAAAAAATTAAAGATATATTAATTTCAGTGAGTGCAAAAAAATAAGAAAAGTAAGTAGAAATGAAAAATAATTATGTACATAAATAAATAAAAATATAAACTATACGATGTCAAGCATGTTCTTAATATTTATGAGTCCTAAATTCATAGTTTCTATATTTGAGGCCCCACATTGGTAGTTTCTTTATTTTTAGGTCTTGAATTGTTATGAAAAATCTTTCAGATCCTGAATTGATAATTCTAGTAAGTCAGTAACTCCGGGTCCTAAAACAATTTTCCTTAAAAATAAAATGGACCCGAAACCTAAATTGCTAAACCATAATCACAAGTGAAATATGTTCTCTTAGATGGCACTTGGTTCAAATTCTTCAATGGGAATGGGAATCATCGGATAGCGAATTACAGTGAGAATTATGGTTACATTGTTAGTGTATTGCTCTAATCTTGGAATAAGTTGGGAAATATGATTGTTGGCTGAGCTGCTGAGGAACAATGGGAATGATTAAGGAGAAACGATAATAGGAGAGGAGGTAATTAATCAAAAATGGGTAATGCTTAAGTTATTTTGAGTGTCATTACCTCGTACGATAATCTTTTATTCTCATTAACCAACCCAATTACTCTATATTCATTTTCATTAACATTCCCATTGAAGAATTACGAACCAAGCGCCCTTATTTTCTGAATAAATTATATAAACTAATTGTTGTCAAAGCTGTCAATCAGATGTAGTTTGTTCATACTTTGTATTACGTTTGCTTCTTGTGTCCTAATTAGATTGCTGGAGGGTTGTGCGATAACCTGCTGACCTGTATCGTGCGAGCATGGGACTACAGTAAACCAATGTTTGTGGCACCAGCCATGAATACCCTCATGTGGGACAACCCTTTCACAGAACGCCATCTCATGGTGCTTGATGATCTTGGAATGTCCCTTATCCCACCAGTGAAGAAGAAGCTAGCCTGCGGAGATTATGGGAACGGTGCAATGGCTGAGCCTTCTCTCATATACTCAACAGTAAGACTTTTCTATGAGACCCGCAAACAATCGAGTGATGATAATGCTTAATCATATTATATTACAAGCTTTATGAATGAAAACTAGTGTATCTCACTCGTAGAGATGATGATGGACAGCCTTCTAGTTAGGAAAATATTTGTGTTCATGTCAAAGTTAGGAATTGATTCTCTTACTTTAGGTCTTTGATATTGTTTGCTCGTGTGTTGTTAAATTAATTTGTGTCTGCAAACTTCATTCAACAGCTGTTTGGATCTGTCTTGCCTTGGAACAGCCCTTACCTTGATTATATATTATTATCTGTTGATGTCCTGCATTTACATATAATTTGTTACATTTTGAAATTTAGCACCAAATGAGATTTAATAGTTAAAAAAATTGATGCTGAAATAGCCCTCATCTTGAAGATGTATTTTGGTCTTGTGCCAAAATCAAAATGGACCAACCAGGATAAGAATCTTCTATGCCTTTTTCTAACTCTATTACTTTTCTCATGTTATACAAATCCTTTGTGTGTCATCTTGTTACCAAATCTTTTAAACTTACTTTTGAATTATTCCACCCCAATTTGGGTGGATTCGAAATTTATTTCAAATTCTTGCATATATTTTCTTCTCTCTCATGAAGATGTTTAACTCTTCAGCTAAATTGGTTGGGTTTTTCATTTCTCTCTCCCTTTACTTACTAAATTAGTTTTTCATTAACATAATGTTTTTCATTTTATCAATGCATGTCTTATTAGTTACACTGATAAGTGATAAGGTGCACAGTGTGTACTGATGAAATAAATTGATCCAAACTGCAATAAAGCAAGCTTATATATAATAGATGCTCCTATTTTAAAACTTCATATGAAGGAATCAAATTCCTATCCTGCATAAACATGATACTTATTTTGCTTTAGTTTAAATATTGTTAGGACAGCAAGAAGTCTGCCATATGTCAACTTCTTTGCTCGAGAAGAAAGGAATCAAGAAATATGCTAACAAGACACTGATTACTACATGTATAATGTTTTACTTTGCAATTTTTTTATGATTTGTGTATATGTATCCAGTTATGAAGTAAACTTGAAACTTTTTTTAATCTCGAATTACCAATTCTCGACCACCTCCCTAAAAAAATTTTAGGGTTAATTGCAAAAAACCCTTTTTTATTTGAAAATATTCCTCGAAATTCTATCGTGGTTTAGAAGTTGCACGGAATTCCATCGTGGTTTATTAAATCAAGCAAATCAATTCTCACTTTTTTTAAAAAAAAAATGAGTTGTCAGTTTTATCTAGAGGAAAATGTCTCTAAGGTACAAGAAATAGGAGGCGATTATTTAGAAATGAAATCTGATTTTAGTGATTTCTAAGGTATAAAAATAATTGCACTTTGTTTGAAAAAAAAATTGCACTTTGTACCTGAGAGTCACAAAAAAATTGCATTTGTACCTTAAAGTCACTGCTTCCTATTTTTTGTACCTTAAAGTTTTTTCCCCTTTTATCTATTTTCTCTAATTTTTCGTATGTTGATTTTTCCAAAAAAGAATTTATGTATTCCTGTATCATGCGACTTTTTCAAATCACGAGGGGTTTTGTGCAATTAACCCCCTTTTTTTTATGAGTATATCTCCTGTCAATTTGAATTCACGTGATTTTTTTTTCCGAGTGTTATTGTTATATATATGCACTATCATTATTTTAAAAAAAAATACTTAGTGTTTTTAACACTAATAGTGTATATGAATAACAATGATAGTTGAAAAAAGAAGTTGATGGTGACTCGGGTTCACCAAAGCTTTTGTTATTTTTTATTTATATAGATTTCAACTTTAACAAAGTGTGATCTCAATGTTGAAATCCACGACATGAAACTTTTAGCTTCATTCAAATTTTTGGCAATGTGGGTTGATTCATTCAAACAGCTTTTTCGAAGAGGAATATTATTCAAAAAAATCCTTCTACCAACCCTCACATCATTATTCTCATTAGTATATCTTGTTTTCTGCAAAGAGAATACTGACAAATGGAAAAAGTCTTGGATATAAACAATCCTTATCCTTTGAGCAGAAATTAAGGTTACCAAACAAGTTTGGTACAAGTATATTTTCCTCAGTAAGCATCGAAAAACTTATTTCAAATTCATTTTATAAGGAACCATAAATTTTAAATATCAAGAATCACCATCTTCTTCTACCAATTGATTTATTTACAGTGGTATTGTAAGTGTATAAATTTTTTTCGACATATGATGTATATTTATAAATGAGTTTGAAAACTCCCATTCATATTCATGTTTCATCTTTATTCCAATTCACCACATATCATATATATTAATTAAATGAACGCACTGATTAACCCTTACATGTAAAATTATACTATAAAATAAGATAAAACTCAAATTCAAATAGAGATCTAATTAATTAAAGCTATAACTAAAAATGGCTCAGTTCATGCATGAAACATGGCTGAAATATATGCTGGAATTCAGGTTTGTCGAAAGTTCTATGCATACAGAATATGTACATATTCATATAACTCCAAATACATAAGTTGGATCATTACATTCCAAATGTTTTGATTCTCTTGAAGATAATGATGGAATCCCATTGGTCTTCTTAAAAATTACGCTGATTCACGAGTTTTCGTTTAATATATATTTGAAACAACAGTCGGTTGCTTTATTTTTAAATATCATTTCCTATTAATCTGGAAGTAAAATACAAAAATTCTTCAACGTTAATGACAAAGACTTGATTCCATATATAGTCATGTCAAGATTCTATCACATATATATAGGTCAATATATATAAAATATACTAAATAATTTATTTTTTATTACAGCAGCCTATCTATGCCGCTAATCAATATTTTATTTTGTCTGTTGCATACTTACAATACTACTAACCAGGACTGTTTTGCCCTTGTAAAAATATTAGAACTTTCAAATTACCCTTCACAATCTCATTCTTTTGAAACTTGTTTGAAATGTCAGTGAGCTTGTTTGATAATTAATTGAGTCGAGCTCGAACAAGCTTTAATCGAGTCGAGCTCGAGTAGTTTGAGCTATTTACAATTTACTCTTATATTACCTCTTTTCACATATCGAGTCCGAGCTTCGAACTTTACTAATCATAAAAATTTGTTTGAACTTGTTAAGTATTTATATCAAATCGATCTCAAACGAGCTTTTATCGATAAAATGATACCCTTGTAGAAAGTAAATCTAACGGCACATTAATTCCAACAACTTTTTTGTCCCTTTCTGCAATACTTTTTGATACAAGGGGAATTAAGTCAATGAAAACAGGTCCCACATGGGTACAAGAATGTAAATATCTACAAGTTGAGGACTAAATTTGTTAATAATGGGCATAAGGACGGTTGGTTTAGATGCTCAAAAAGTAAATTGAATAGTTGTATTTTGTCTACTACGTGTGTCATTTCTTACACTAGAAGATCTCTTGCATGTTTCTTGACCTCTCCGAAGTGTGCCCTATAATCCAAACCTCTTCGTAGTGTTCAAACAGTCTTACCAGATTCTTGACCTTCAAACACTGATTTTTATGAAACAAAAAATGATACCTTTTTAGTTGATTCTTTACGTAAGAATATCAAACTACTATGTGACCTTTGTCTCTATTCTTATATGAAAAAAAGATCTTTCTTTCTATACCTAATTTGATTCCCTCCCAATTCTTGATTTTGATCATTCTCTCTCTTTTTCTTTTCTTCATTTTTCTGTCTCTCTCATGGTTGTTATGGATTGCATGGATGATAATGAGGAGTTCTTGAGCCTTAGGCTTGGATGTGAGAGAAAAAGGAAGAGGAATCGGGGCGAAAGCTCCGAAAACTCGTGCTCGATTTTCAGCCATGAAGAAGGCAAGATATTTGGCCTTCTTCAAATGAGGGAACAAATGCGTAAGATTGATCATAAAATGAGAAAAGATGCAACGAATGGGAAAGGGCTTCATCTGATTCATCTGCTGCTTGTCTCTGCGTCTTCGATCTATGGAAACGACGCGATCTCAGCCGTCGAAAGCCTCTCTGAGTTGTACCAAAATGTCTGTTTAACAGGGGACTCTGTTCAGAGGGTTGCTGCCTATTTTTCAGACGGGCTTCTGGCCCGTCTCCTGACCCGAAAATCACCGTTTTATGGAACGGTGAAGACGGCCCGTCCCCCGATGAAGAGTTCTTGGCATTCACATCTCTGTATAAGGTTTCACCATTCTATCAGTTTGCTCAGTTCACAGCAAATCAGGCAATTCTTGAAGGGTACTTAAGGGAAGAAAGTGTCAACAATAGGGCTCTGCATGTGGTTGATTTCGACGTCTCATACGGCTTCCAATGGCCATCTCTCATGCAATCCTTATCCGAAAACGCGACCCCCATGAATCGTGTTTCGCTCAGGATAACCGGATTCAGCACAAATGTGGAAAAACTTCAAGAAACAGAATCAAGATTGGTGAGCTTTGCTAAAGGTTTTCAGAATCTTGTTTTCGAGTTCAATGGCTTGGTGAGGGGTTCCAAGATTGTGAAGCTAAAGAAAAGGAAGAATGAAACTGTTGCTGTGAACTTAGTGTTCCATCTGAGTTCACTAAACAGCTTTTCGAAAATCGAGGAAACCTTGAGTTTCGTAAACTCGTTGAGGCCTTCTGTCGTGGTGGTGGTGGAACGAGAAGGTAGCAGAAACAGCTGCAAGTTTCTGCCAAGATTTATGGAGTCATTGCATTATTTTGCAGCTATATTTGACTCATTGGATGACTGTCTTCCAATAGATAGTGCTGAGAGGTTAAGTATTGAGAAGAATCATTTGGGACAGGAGATTATTAGTCTAATAAACTTTGATAAAGATGGTGAAAATTGTCCTAGATTTGAGAAGATGGAAATGTGGAAAAGGAGAATGGAAAGCCATGGTTTTTTGGGGCTTGAACAGAGCTCAAAATCTGTAATGCAGGCTAAATTGCTGCTGAAAATCAGGAGTCATTCTTCTGTTAAATTAGATGGAGAAAATGGTGGTTTTAGAGTGTTTGAAAGAGATAATGGCAATGCTATTTCTCTAGGGTGGCAAGAAAGGTTTCTCATTACAGCCTCTTCTTGGTGCTGTACTTTATGATTAGATTTCTTTTTTTTTTTTTTTTTTTTTGGTATAATAAAATTTATTTATTTATTTTTTCATCTTTTTTCAATTCTCTTAATGATACAACTTTACTGATAAAAATTCAATCTCAATCATCCATTATATATCATGTATAATCTGTAATTTATTTCATCAGTAAATGCTACATGTGCATAACAACATATACAGACCATTTTGCTCTAAAGGGGCAAAAAACTTCTATAATAACATCACATAGACAGCACTTATAAGATAAAATTTTAATAAAAATTTCTTACATACAGCACCCCCCCTTATATTTATCCCTGCATAAAACTTCTGTGCCATTCTTGCACTAGAAAAAACTATGCAAAGATCCCATCTACTGCATACTTTCAATGGTTTATAGAAACAATTCTTGAAGCTTATTAGCAATTAAAAGCAAAGGCCAAATGTTTCAGACTTTGAAGGGGCTCAAGAGAGATTCCACAATTTAAATCATTTTTGGTCCTTTTCCTGGCAAGACTTTTTTCAGCTTCTTTCTGTAGAAAAACCCGAGCGCAGCACCAACTACGGGCCAACTCGATATGATTGCTATATAAGCAAGCAACCATACTGACTTGTTATTTCTTTGAGAGAGCTGATGGACGCACCTTTGGATAAACCCCGACCCTTTCGAACCACCACCACTTGCAAAGCTGACGTGGTTTTCTGAATCTGGAACTGTTCGATTACGCTGATCATGACTGTCAACATCATTCAATTGAATCTCGTCAGATGTCTCGTTGATTCTATGATCTGTATGCTCGTTTCCCATTGCAGCTACCATTCCATCGGCTACGTTAAGATAGGGGCCTTGATCGATTGAGGATTGCATGAGAGGAGAACTATGCCCAATGCTTTCTGCCTACAATCAGGAGAAACATATTAGTAGTGTTATTAGGGAGAATAGTTTTTTAGTCCTAATTTGGTTCAATCCTATCGACTTTCACGAACATGTAACTTTAATTTTTTTACATTTTGATCCAGTAACCGGCTATAGGAGGTGAAACATCCGGTGGATGCTAATGTGGCAGAGTCTGATTGGTCAACCGGATGTTTCAACTCCTACAAACGTTTATAGGACCAAAATGTCGAAAAATCGGAAGTTACAGGACAATTTTCAGTTCGTGAAAACCGACTGGATTGAAACCGTAATAGGGGTAACATACAGGACTATAAAACTATTTTCCCGGTTTATTATTATGAGATACAGAGTGGAAAATTCTGCAAAGCGAAGAAAATTATGCACCTTCTTCTGTTTATGCATGTGAGAACTCAAAAGTAAAACGCCAAGATATTCATTTACTGCTTTCACCCACCTGCAAAAAAGTACCCATCACGCCAAACTATGAGCCAGATACCAGATTCTTGTAGTTTTCACGTTTGTTATGGTAAAAACAACCCTGTTTTGCCAAAGTTTAAATGTGGAAATCGAGGATCTTAAAGTTCGATTTATAGAAGCAGAGATGTACAACATAACAAAAGGAAAGGTTCATATGTAGAGAAGTACCAAAGGCGAGATCCAGTTAAGCCTTCAAAGAAGGCGAGATGTCCACCATGTAGTGTTGTAGCTAAGACTACATTTTTATTTGCTCTGCAATCAGGAAAAGTTATTACAGTGTAGCACGTGGTTTCTAGTGAGAAAAAGTGAGCAACTTTACCTGCATTCGTCCCAAGGGATGGCTTCTCTAGTACAGACCGGATCGTCCAAAGCACTTATGCAGAGAAGTGGTATAGAAACTTGACCGATAAAAGAAGCGCTGCTACAATGCCTATAGTATGTATCCGCGGTCTCGTATTTCCCAACAAGACAGGTGGCATGGGTATCAAAATCCCGAATAGAACGTGACTATAGAAAGTAGAGGTATCAGTAAGTAGAAATACTCCCAAAAAAATGTGTATATATATACATACTGTTGTGAGATACTAACCTTTACAATACCCTCCCAGTTAGCAAGGCGAGTATAACGAGTTTCATGTCTGTATAGCACAAGCAAGCATCGGTCGTTTTAAGTTAATATTCTAACATAAGATGGAATAATGAAGTGAATAAATTTCGACGATGTTGCATTCCTAATGTAAGAATTGCTTGGCAAGTTAGCAAAGAATCGTGTATGAAGATAATGCAACATACAATTGTGCGTAGCCTTGAAGACCAATAGTAAGAGCTCTGTCATAAAACTTTTGAACAAGCCTTCGAGCTATAAACCTGGAACCAATCTAGGAATATGGCAATGAAAACATATAATAATGATTAAGAGATTAGAATGAATTATTAAAACAAAATTGTCACACATTTTAGAACAAAGCTCCAGCCGATACAAGTTAATCAACATAACTGACCAAGAGATCCCAAGGGGAGCAAACTGCTGCAGCACCTGCAATCGGCACATTCTCTCCATCCTCTCCAAGATATTTTACCTGCGCAACGTTTTGAAAAGCATACTATAATAAACATTGGGATTCCCGTATACAGAAACAAAACAATTGAGAGTAACTGTACCAAAACATTTGCACCGATACTTGTTCCAACTACAAATAGTGGAGCTGCAGAGTACTCATGATGTAGGTACTTAATAACTTCACGTAAATCTTCGGTCCATCCAGCGTTGTAAAAGCAATCAGACTGAAGAAATATCACATCCCATATCAGTAGAGGAATGTTGGCTGAAATAGTTTTGTACACGAGAAATTTTGGATTGGCTAATTTTCTTTAGAATTCTAATGCAAAAAGTTCAATCTTCCTTGTTTTTTGCCGAGCAACTATGCTTATTATTTACTTACAGTAACTGAGACACCACCAAGTCCTCGGTGGTTACTTACGACCACATTCCAACCCTGGTTTGCCGTATGAAAGACAAGGTGTTTCATGTACTGCAACCATGTAGCAAAAAGTTAATTGATTATGTACATTATAGAGAAAAGATATGCATGTTATCTGTTGTCAAACATCACTAAAAAATTTAGTTGTATTGTAGAATGCTAGAGTTTGAAAATCAAATGAGGTAGAAGCAATACTTCAAAAAATATAAATTTGAAACAACAGAAAAGAAAATAATGTGACTTCCAGCCATTTGGCCTTAAGATAGAGAAACACTATCCTTACAGGAGAAGCAGAATCACTTGTTAGTCCAGGAATTATAACAACAATTGGGGTTGTGTCATCCTTAGCAAGAGCATGATCATTTGGAACAGCTATGCCAGCCACTGTTTCAAATAAGGAAGGGAAAAATGATAAAGAACGGAAGATTTTCAAAAACCAAAATAAAGTAACCGGAAGTTAATCCAAAGAAACCAATTTTCAAGCCAAAAATTACAGATACCATGAGTTCAGGTAAGGCCAGAAGTAATGTTGACTACAAGGTAAAGGACTCCTTCCACAAATACACTTTTCTTATTTTAATTATATTCATAG